>CM022398.1:3742027-3870665 GCA_011833715.1 Carcinoscorpius rotundicauda
TACCTGGTTATGATTCAGTCATCTCTATATATATAATAACCATATTACAGTACATGGTTATGATTCAGTCATCTCTATATGTATAATAACCATGTTACTCCACCTGGTTATGATTCAGTCATCTCTATTTGCATAATAACCATGTTACAGTACCTGGTTATGATTCAGTCATCTCTATATGTATAATAACCATGTTACAGTACCTGGTTATGATTCAGTCATCTTTATATCCATAATAACCATGTTACAGTACCTGGGTTTGATTTAGTCATCTTTATATACATAATAACCAAGTTACTGTACCTGGTTATGATTCAGTCATCTCTATTTGTATAATAACCATGTTACTGCACCTGGTTATGATTCAGACATCTCTATTTGCATAATAATTATGTTACTGTACCTGGTTATGATTCAGTCATCTCTTTATCTATAATAACCAAGTTACACTAACTGGTTATGATTCAGTCATCTCTATATGTATAATAACCATGTTACAGTACCTGGTTATGATTCAGTCATCTTTATATACATAATAACCAAGTTACAGTACCTGGTTATGATTCAGTCATCTTTATATTTTTAATAACCATGTTACAGTACCTGGCTATGATTCAGTCATCTCTATTTGTATAATAACAATGTTACTGTACCTGGTTATGATTCAGTCATCTCTATTTGTATAATAACCACGTTACAGTACCTGGTTATGATTCAGTCATCTCTTTATATATAATAACCAAGTTACAGTACCTGGTTACGATTCAGTCATTTCTATATGTATAATAACCATGTTGCAATACCAGGTTATGATTCAGTCTTCTTTATATCCATAATAACCAAGTTACAGTACCTGGTTATTATTCAGTCATCTTTATATATATAATAACCAAGTTACAATACCTGGTTATGATTCAGTCATCACTATATGTATAATAACCATGTTACAGTACCTGGTTATGATTCAGTCATCTCTTTATGTATAATAACCAAGTTACTGTACCTGGTTATGATTCAGCCATCTCTATATGTATAATAACCAAGTTACAGTGCCTGGTTATGATTCAGTCATCTCTATATGTATAATAACCATGTTACTCCACCTGGTTATGATTCAGTCATCTCTATTTGCATAATAACCATGTTACAGTACCTGGTTATGATTCAGTCATCTCTATATGTATAATAACCATGTTACAGTACCTGGTTATGATTCAGTCATCTTTATATCCATAATAACCATGTTACAGTACCTGGGTTTGATTTAGTCATCTTTATATACATAATAACCAAGTTACTGTACCTGGTTATGATTCAGTCATCTCTATTTGTATAATAACCATGTTACTGCACCTGGTTATGATTCAGACATCTCTATTTGCATAATAATTATGTTACTGTACCTGGTTATGATTCAGTCATCTCTATTTGTATAATAACAATGTTACTGTACCTGGTTATGATTCAGTCATCTCTGTTTGTATAATAACCACGTTACAGTACCTGGTTATGATTCAGTCATCTCTTTATATATAATAACCAAGTTACAGTACCTGGTTATGATTCAGTCATTTCTATATGTATAATAACCATGTTGCAATACCAGGTTATGATTCAGTCTTCTTTATATCCATAATAACCAAGTTACAGTACCTGGTTATTATTCAGTCATCTTTATATATATAATAACCAAGTTACAATACCTGGTTATGATTCAGTCATCACTATATGTATAATAACCATGTTACAGTACCTGGTTATGATTCAGTCATCTCTTTATGTATAATAACCAAGTTACTGTACCTGGTTATGATTCAGCCATCTCTATATGTATAATAACCAAGTTACAGTGCCTGGTTATGATTCAGTCATCTCTATTTGTATAATAACCATGTTACTGCACCTGGTTATGATTCAGTCATCTCTATTTGCATAATAACCATGTTACTGCACCTGGTTATGATTCAGTCATTTCTTTATATATAATAACCAAGTTACAGTACCTGATTATGATTCAGTAATCTCTATATGTATAATAACCATGTTACAGTACTTGTTTATGATTCAGTCATCTTTATATACATAATAACCAAGTTACAGTACCTGGTTATGATTCAGTCATCTTTATATACATAATAACCAAGTTACAGTACCTGGTTATGATTCAGTCATCTTTATATATATATAATAACCATGTTACAGTACCTGGTTATGATTCAGTCATCTTTATATATATAATAACCATGTTACTGTACCTGGTTATGATTCAGTCATCCTTATATACATAATAACCAAGTAACAGTACCTGGTTATGATTCAGTCATCTCTATATACATAATAACCATGTTACAGTACCTGGTTATGATTCAGTCATCTTTATATACATAATAACCAAGTTACAGTACCTGGTTATGATTCAGTCATCTCTATTTGTATAATAACCACGTTACAGTACCTGGTTATGATTCAATCATCTCTTTATATATAATAACCAAGTTACAGTACCTGGTTATGATTCAGTCATTTCTATATATATAATAACAAAGTTACAGTACCTGGTTATGATTCAGTCATCTCATTATGTATAATAACCAAGTTACAGTACCTGGTTATGATTCAGTCATCTCTATTTGTATAATAACCACGTTACAGTACCTGGTTATGATTCAGTCATCTCTTTATATATAATAACCAAGTTACAGTACCTGGTTATGATTCAGTCATTTCTATATATATAATAACAAAGTTACAGTACCTGGTTATGATTCAGTCATCTCATTATGTATAATAACCAAGTTACAGTACCTGGTTATGATTCAGTCATCTCTATATGTATAATAACCATGTTATAGTACCTGGTTATGATTCTATCTCACAGTTTGAGTAATTAATCTTGACACAGACATTTACAGAGTAACGATACACATTGTAACTGGCCATCGGTCAGTCACTCAGTAGTTTTTACTGATAACTAATACATTCCTCTCCCATTGACGTTGTGGTCATTTGATCCCGCCCCGGTATCATGTAAGATCTAACTTGCGGGTTATTGAGTTATTATTAACAATATGAAATTAATTCTGGAAAATAACACTTAGTGGTAAGTTGTTTTGAGAGATAAACAAATAAACAATATGGAATTTAAAAATCCATATTTCTATTCTGTTGAATTGTTGGATAATGAAGTTATCCATAAAAATCTACAGTTGACTAACTTAACCCTCTTCACACCAAAACAGTTCTTGTGGTACTGTAAACAGCGTGTAAATGACAGTTTATCTTGTCCTTAGCTAATCTGAGAAAGATAGGCTTCGTTGGTATTAAATACATTATGATATTGTGTTGTTGACGTATAATTATAAACTGTTATTTATTTTCGTTCATTGTTTTTGTTAGTAAACTTTGGATATTGATCAGTTAAAATAAAAATGAAAAGTTTAATTATTTTTATTAGCTGTATCGCGGATTTTAATCAAATAAGTCTTTGTATTTCAGAATCTCCACGACTTAACTGTTGGATTAAAATATTAACTATCGAGTTATTTTCAACAGCAATTAAATAACAAAAGTTAACGTTGTTTAAGTTTGTCTCTTCAGTCTTTAAATTTACATTTTTAAAAATATATTTATAGTCAACAACCCTTCCGTTTAAATTGGTTATTGGTAACATTCATCGTTTTGATGTATTCTTTCCGACGTTTACGTTACTTTTACTGAAGTTTCAACTTAACATGTAGCATTGTTCTTTTCTTAACCACACAATTTATGTGTTAGTTACTTTAACATGAAACCATACATTTTTGTGTTGTTAATGTGAACAAGAAACATGTTTAATGATTTTTGTGTTCATAAAAATAAATTTAAATTTGTATATTAGCGATTTTAAATTTCTAAGTTATTTATGCTTTTCCAATGACACTTAAGGCCTAACGAGGAATATAATTGCTTATGTTTTCCTAGGCTTAAGGGTTAAACTTCGATCTGCTTGTTTTATATCTTTAAGGCCTAACATCCTGTTTTGAAGCTTTCTGACAGTTACTCTGCTTTGAAGTTGCTTACGATGTGTTCTTTAAGACAACTTTATGATTTTAAATTGTTTCTTGCAAGTTCTTTCGCCATTGACGTTCTGATTTGAGGCTGCTTGTCATAAGTTCGCTAAGCCTAACGCTATGACTCGAAATTGCTTACTGAGTCTCATAAGGCTATACATTGAAATTTCATGTTACTTATAACTGCTTTATGACCTAACGTTGTGACTCGAAGAGACTTTCTTTGTGTTCTCTTACATCAAAACTTCCTTTACCGCATTTTTTTATATTAAGTACAAATATTTAATTGTGTTCGAAAGTGTTATCAGTTTTGTAACTTACTGTCTATTGTATTTTGATTTTGGTCTTAGATCAAATTATTTATTTAAATAAAATCATGTAGAAGTTCTATAGTTTTCGATTTTTTTATACACGCTTAGTCAACAAATATTTTTTACGCAAGTTTCTTCGTACAATTTTCAGAAGTAAAAATCATAGCAGTATTTACCATAATCTTTCTAATTCTATTTTTCCCTCCTCCGTTTACTCAAAAAGAAATGCTTCTGATACTTTTCAATAACTGTTGGTTTGATCGAAATGTGCAAATCCAGTTGCTAGCTGTTAAAGATCATTGTGCACAATCTTATATTTATCGGTTTTTCTCCTCTTTAGAAAATCGCAGTTTTGTCAGCCAGACATTTTTTAACGAAAGTTTCGTATAGAGTCAAAACTCGTTCATAAACTTCAACCCAATTTATGCAGTTATCATACAGAAATGTCTAACCGCTCAACTATTACGACGAGAAGAGATGATGGACATTCATCATTATCTTGAGGAAATTCTTCTTGTAGACAGGATGTTATCCGAAGACCAACGATTCTGATATTCCGGTTCTTGACGTTTTGTGACAAAACACTCCGGAAGTCCGGTTTTACATTCTGTAAACCAAAAAATCAATGACACATCTTAACAGATAGAAGTATCATAGCAACGTTTTCAAAGTTTTCTTCTTCTGTCAACATATCTGTCTCAGCGAGTACATAAAGCTACAAATCGCACATTTACAAAAAAAAACAAAAAAGCTACGTATTTATGATAAAAATCAATTTATAAATAAGACAATAAACTGATGTTTCTCAATTTTTCTACTGAAAACAGCTCTCGATGTAGTTAAGATTTTTTTCAGGCATTAATTGGATTAGAGCAGAAACCTGAGAGCAAATGAGCAATATTCTACAGATCTTTGAATAACGTTTGTTTTGGTACATTTTTTTATCACGCTTTATTCGCTATAAATGACAATTAAAATAGTGAAATATTGAAAAATAAGAGTCATCTAATGTATTCTAAATGAACCCACTTGGTCATGTATCTTTTAAAAACGTGACATTGTTCAGCCACAAAATATCGAAACTGAAGACTGTTCATATATTCTAAGTTGACATCCATTCAGTATTTAATGAGATAAACTGAAACTTATACAAATCAATTACTCACCCCCAGTGGCACAGTGGTATGTCCGCGAACTTAAACGTTTTTCGATACCTGTGGTGGGCAGAGCACAAATAGCTCATAGTGTAGCTTTGTGCTTCACTGCAAACAAAACATTTACATCAATGGTTTCGAACCAGGAATGCGAGATAACATTTTAGTTTATATTAAGGGTACTGTCCTATATATTCAAATATTACGTTCGATTTTATTTCATTAAAAACTAATTATAAATTTTTTTTTTGACCACCTTCACCTCCATTATTAAATAAATAATTACTGTGAGGGGTGCGAGAACATATTAAAATTTTTTAGGGGTGCGGGGCATAAAAAAGGTTGGGAACCACTGAGTTACGTAAATATACTTTGATTTAAACGGAGAAAACTGGTACAAAGAAAGGAGTATAAATAACAGTGAAAACCCAAAATATATTTATTGTATTATTAACTCAAAGTATTTAGGATGCGGCCAAGCGTCTTAAAGCGTTCGACTCGTAATCTGAGGATCATGGGGTCGAAACCCGGTCGCACCAAACATGCTCGCCCTCCCAGCTGTGGGAGCGTTATAATGTTACGGCCAATCCCACTATACGTTGCTAAAAGAGTAACCCAAGAGTTGGCGGTGGGTAGTGATGACTAGGTGCCTTCCCTCCAGTTTTAAACTACTAAATTAGGGACGGCTAGCGCAGATAGCCCTCGAGTAGCTTTGCGCTAAATTCAAGAAACAAGCAAACAAGTATTTAGGAATAAAACGTAATATTTAATATACTTAAAAATAACATTATTTTACTTACATTCTATCATTTCATGCGTAGAATTCATTAAACACTCGTTTATCAGAGCTGTAAAGACAGTTTATGACAAGGAACTCAGGTTTCATTATTAATTTGTCTTTCTATCGGTGACATATTTCAGACATTGCTTTATTTATGTGAACTCTGGTGTTGAGACGTTTTTCCTTTTATCTCAATATTTGCCTTGTATGTTTTTCGGTGATTTTTTTTATCTAAATAAATATAATAGTACTGTCTGTTGTCTGTCTATGTAACTACTTCGCAGGGCGTGAACAGATCGTCATCAAAATTCATAGGGATGTTCTTCGTGTTCACGAGGAAACCCACTTGAAGAAAAATGAATTTTCGAGAGGATTGGTATGGGTATTAAAATTTTAATTAAAATGAAGTAGAAAACTACGTTTCGGTCTTCTTAGGTCATCTTCAGGTTGATGAAGATGATTTTGGTGTGATGATCCATTTGGTCCGTGAAGATATATGAAAAATTTTCAGTTTCCATTTTATGTTTTTCGATTTTCATGTACGTTTACGCTTTTGTTTTTTATCACTACGTCGCCCACTGTTGATTGATCATTACCAAATTTAGCATGAGGATTTATTGGGTCCATGTGGAGATACAAAGAAACTTGTAGCTTCGTATTTTGTGTTTTGCAGGTTTTATGTTAAATACAATTGCGTATCAGGGGAAGCAGCTTTTTATGCTGTAAGATAGCCTTCCATTAACTTCCGTACAAAGAACGGGTATTCCTATTGGTTGATTCAGATGTTGCTGTTCCTACGGGTATTCCTATTGGTTGATTCAGATGTTGCTGTTCCTTCTCTTTACTTTTAAAGCTTAATTCTACGAATAATGTCGTTAGTTATGATAATGTGTACATATGGTCAGACACGGTGTTGTTACTGAGATACAAATACAAACAACGTGGAGTAAATGATAGATATTTAAACCGTATTTCTCTACCTGACTGTACAAGCTGTATTTTAATAACTGCTTTATAAACCTGTAACGCAACATCTGTACAGTAAGCAAGTGAATCTCTCGATCTTTTTGTATTCTGAATAAATTCCATTTCATGCAGTAGTGTCATCTAGTGGCAAGAGTAAATAACGTGAAACAGACGTCATTTCAGACGTGAACGCCTGAAACTTAAAATTTACCATTGGAAAAAAAAACTATTTTATAGCAAAACCATTCGGGCTATCTGCTGAGTCCACCGAGGAGAATCGAACCTCTGATCTAAGCGTTGTAAATCCATAGACTTACCGTTCTACCAGCGGGAGACACGTCATAAGATAAAAACAAAACAATGTCACGATAAATTACATTGATTGCAATGAATGCAAGTAATAAAATATCATTTCTCTTTTATTTTAATATTGTGTGTAAATAAATAACTAGTGTCTTTAATTACAAAACGAGGAACAACACTTATGATTAAAAAGTTAGATAATTGATAACTCCGCATGGGCAGATGATTAAAGCACTCGACTCGTGATACTTTCCAGCCGTAGAGGTGTTGTAATGCTACGGTCACTCTGATAATAGAGTAGCCCAAGAACTAACGGTGGGTGGTGACGATGAGCTGCCTTTCCTCTAGTCTTACACTACTAAATTAGGGACGACTGTCGCAGATAACCCTCGTGGAGTTTAGTGCGAAATTCAAAACTTAGATAGATTTAACAAAAAACTGTCAGACATTTTTTATCGATTTGCTGTGAAAGGGAACACACTATAAAGCGTTTCACCTTCGTGGTTATTTTTTTAAGAACATCTGTAATGGCGTAATACTAAAAGTGTAAACGTTTACCACTTCTCTTATTTACATATATGTTTTTCTTCGTCTTCAAAACTTCCAGCTTCCGTTAAACAAACAAACAAAAAAAGATTCAGTTGAAACTCTATTGGTGAAGTGGAAAGTCTATTCCGTAACCAACCCTCCTGTCCGGAAGATAACGAAACCAAAACTTTCATATCACTTTACGATCATTTGCACTTAATTAAACGTTTCTTAAACATATAACAAATATTATTTTATCAGGTCGAGTTTTGTTCAAAACGAAATAATTTCTTATACAAATATTTTTTGTCGATTATTCAGACAGTTTTTCAAATGCGGTTAAGTACAGTCATTTTACACGTTCTTGTCGCTGCAGCCTGTCTTTAGTTAGCGTCAATGCTCAGAAACAAAGGCATGATAAAGTTAGAATTTAGTATCTACCTCGTACGTTTCACGCTAAACAAAGTCAAGTGAGAAAATGGAATTCTCTAAACCTCATAAAAATAAAGGCGGAATACAATAATATGTAGCCTGTCTCTCCACGTGAGGTGTAACAGACTAGACGTACGAAAACGAACTGTACAACTAACCCTCGAGCCACCTGCTACCAGTACTCCATGTCTATTTCAAGTGTTGCTCTGAAAATGACATTGAAGGATGGTATGTTCTCAGGGGCCTATTTAATGTCCAATCAATCTCCTTGCTTAATCACTCTCTCGCGCAGACCCGATTTATTCTCCCCTTTCACTTCTCCGAGAAGCGAGTGATAAATTTGGAAGACCCAGTAAATTAGTTTCAGGCATTTCTGTTATTTTTGTAGGAAAACCCAAATATATTTTCCATTCGCTTTTATCAGGTGGGGCCCGGGCAAAGTTTAGATCCTACAGTGCTAAAGGTTGAACGATTATAGGGCTTAATCTTAAGACATCGAAGCAAAACTTAAGTTAAAATACGAAACAAAAAACACAAACGAACAGGAAAGTATAAATGTATTTAATTCTATCAGGCTGTTTAACTTATAAACAATAAGTAGAGCGCCTAACAAAAATCATAATCCACGAGCGTATTCATAAAACACACTTAGAGTCGTTGTTGTTTATAATTAAGCACAAAGGTACACAATGGGCTATCTGTACTCTGCCCACCACGGGTATCGAAACCCGGATTTTAGCGTGCAAGTCCGCAGACATACCGCTGAGCCATTGAAGGGCCACTTAGAGTCACGTGTATGTAATTTAGAATGGCAAGTGAGATATAATCGACAGTTTAGATTAAAATATAACGCCAATTTCTATAACTCTTAATACACTCAATGGGTTATACACTTCTGAACTATAACTGTATTTGTTTTTTATTTTTTCCAAGATGTGAAACATTCATATCATTAAGTGACAAACATAAAACTGAGTGTTTCTAAGTTGATAAACTGGATAGTAAGCTAAGGGGAAAAACTACTTACCTCACAGATTCATTTAATAAACATGTTTTTACGTAGTCAGGAGAGACAGCCTCAAGTGACAGTCGTTAGGGAGAAGACGAAAGTTGGGGAAGTTCTAAAGTCATATCTGTGTTATTATATCAGAATAAATAAACACAGTATCTTTAGTACTTCTGTTACACACAGAATGGTAACACAGGATCTATTGATATTTCTATTGGTAACACAGAAAATTTAGTACTTCTGTTACATACATATTGGTAACACAGTATCTTTAGTACTGTTACATACATATTGGTAACACAGTATCTTTAGTACTTCTGTTACATACATATTGGTAACACAGTGTTTTTAGTACTTCTGTTACATACATATTGGTAACACAGTGTTTTTAGTACTTCTGTTACATACATATTGGTAACACAGTATCTTTAGTACTGTTACATACATATTGGTAACACAGTATCTTTAGTACTTCTGTTACATACATATTGGTAACACAGTATTTTTAGTACTTCTGTTACATACATATTGGTAACAGAGTATCTTTAGTACTTCTGTTACATACATATTGGTAACACAGTATCTTTAGTACTTCTGTTACATACATAATGGTAACACAGTATCTTTAGTACTTCTGTTACATACATAATGGTAACACAGTATCTTTAGTACTTCTGTTACATACATAATGGTAACACAGTATCTTTAGTACTTCTGTTACATACATATTGGTAACACAGTATCTTTAGTACTTCTGTTGCATACACATTGGTAACACAGTATCTTTAGTACTTCTGTTGCATACACATTGGTAACACAGTATCTTTAGTTCTTCGATTACATACACATTGGTAACACAGTATCTTTAGTTCTTCGATTACATACACATTGGTAACACAGTATCTTTAGTTCTTCGATTACATACACATTGGTAACACAGTATCTTTAGTGCTTCTGTTACAAACATATTAGTAACACAGTATATTTAGTACTTCTGTTACATACATATTGGTAACACAGTGTCTTTAGTACTTCTGTTACATACATAATGGTAACACAGTATCTTTAGTACTTCTGTTACATACATATTGGTAACACAGTATCTTCAGTGTTTTAACTGTACTTTAGAAACGCAGTTCCCACAATAGTTTATTCTCTATATACTAATCGATAGCCAGTATTTATAATATAACGTAATCGTTTCGTTGAGTGCACAACTAAAAGCACAGTTGTTATAAACAACATTAACTACACCAGTTTTCTCGTGTTTCTCCACCATGAAACCACATTTCGTTAAAATCTGTTTCTTTACGTTTCAGTCACATCTTTATCTCTTGAATATGAAGGTCGAATGTAGATAGTTATCTAGTTTTCATCTCTGCAGTCATGTTTCAATCCATGACAAACGGGAATTATTAATCCAGACCAACGTCGTGCAGAAAAGCCTTCGTTCCGGAGTATGTGTCATCTCAGTGCTGATGAACGGTACAAAAAATGCATTAGGAAGATTTAAATAGGTAATACAAACATTCTAAAGCCGCTTATAAAACTATACCTGAGGTAAAATGGATGTAAGCCGTTGAATTCGAAAACATAATTCTATACACATATTAGTACGTGATCAAATACATACAGGTATTCGCTTGTGTCACACATATCAACAGAGGAACAGCTAAGAACATTATGTTAATGGAAAATGATTAGATACACATTAGTAGCCTGTGGCATTAATCCTATAACATCCATACAAACACGAACTGAACCGTGATATCTCATGAAACAGAACCAAATTAAAGAGACATAGGCTGTTAAAGGCAACTGTTTTCCAAACACATGATTTGATCGAATATATGTGAAAGGTAAAAATGTGTGAATGCTAGCGAGACACTAAAAACTCACCAGGATTAGTTTGAAACTAACAAAAGAGAATAAGTTATTGTAGAAAGAGAATTTCGTGTGGAATAAATGATATTAGGAAATTCTTTTGTACATACATGCGCGTACCCGGTAGTTTGTGTTCCTTTTATACGTGTGTGTTTTTCTCTTGCTTTCTATCGAATGTTCTATATTTACTGTGTCACAGCTATCAGGAGTCCAAAGTGTCTTTTCTTCTTTAGGTACCAGTGTCACAGCTATCAGGAGTCCAAAGTGTCTTTTCTTCTTTAGGTACCAGTGTCACAGCTATCAGGAGTCCAAAGTGTCTTTTCTTCTTTAGGTACCAGTGTCACAGCTATCAGGAGTCCGAGGTGTCTTTTCTTCTTCAGGTACCAGTGTCACAGCTATCAGGAGTCCGAGGTGTCTTTTCTTCTTCAGGTACCAATGTCACAGCTATCAGGAGTCCGAGGTGTCTTTTCTTCTTCAGGTACCAGTGTCACAGCTATCAGGAGTCCGAGGTGTCTTTTCTTCTTTAGGTACCAGTGTCACAGCTATCAGGATCTACAGTAATGCAACATTAAGGGAAAGTTCCACTGAAAGGTATTCATAGTTGATACATTATTCTTAACATTTTACTTCTAACAATATCATGTCTCATTGTTTTACTTCTGTTTAGCTACCTGTAACACAGTCTGTGTAAGTGATGTTATAATCTTGGTTCATCTTCAAGCTTATCCCTCGCTATCTGTAACACAATCTGTGTAAGTGATGCTATAATCTTGGTTCATCGTCAAGCTAATTCTTAGATATCTGTAACACAATCTATGTAGGTGATGTTATAATCTTGGTTCATCTTCAAGCTAATTCCTAGATATCTGTAACACAATCTGTGTAGGTGATAATATAATCTTGGTTTATCTTCAAGGTTATCCCAAGCTTTCTGTAACACATATCCACTTCAATTTGTAACGTAATAAGTGATGATATTTGTCGATATGAATTTTTTTTATATAAATTCTTCTTGTGTTTAACTTGGATATAAAATAGTAACAAACCACAATAAGCTGGACATGTCCGGATGCACTATCCACTTTCATATTTTAAGAGATATATTACAGAAGTGTAACCTATTGAAATAAATGTCTAACAACAAGTCATCTTAACATCAGGGATTTAGATTATTAATCTGACTTTAAAACTTCCCAATTCACATTTGTTCTGATCTTGTGCTGTACAATTGTTATCTATCTAAAGTAATCCAAACGTCGTACTGTAGCAATGTTATTCAGTTAATGTAATCCAAATCCTGGACTCCCGTGTAACCTTTCCTAAACACCCCACAGTGGCTCAGCGACATGTCTGCGGACTTACAACGCTAAAAACCAGGTTTCGATACCCGTGGTGGGCAGAGCTCTGATGTCCCCTTGTGAAGTTTAGTGTTTAATTCAAATACACACAACACATCTTTTCCAACCATTGTGTCACTAAGCTAATAGTATTTATTCCTCTAGAGTTAATCAGTTATAGGTTGATGTAGGTTCTGTAGGTTTCCGCTTTTATATAACTGTATAGTATTTATCAAAGTTAGTAGTGAACGGAGTGACAGTAGAACAATATATTAAACTGATGTAACAAGTACTCGAGTCATCAGTAATCCAAATGGCTGACTTGGTTTGGTTTGTTTCGAATTTCGCACAGAGCTACTCAAGGGCTGGCCGTCCCTAATAGAGCAGTGTAAGACTAGAGGGAAGGCAGCTAGTCATCACCACCCACCGCCAACTCTTAGGCTACTCTTTTACCAACAAACAGTTGGATTGTTCTTGGCATTGTAACTCCCCAACAGCTGAAAGGGTGAGCACGTTTGGTGCGACGGGGATTCGAACCGTCTAAGCGGTATTAGTGACTCAATAAGACATTGCATGACATTCTATGGTACTATCTGAATATACAAACATATGATTTCGAAGAAGGCCACCTTCTACTTCTTCCATTGCTAAATCCCACCTTCTTTTACAGGCCACCTTCTACTTTTCCATTGCTACATTCCACCTTCCTTCACTGGCCACCTTCTACTTTTCCATCGCTACATTTTTCCTTTACAGGCCACCTTCTACTTTTCCATTGCTACATTCGCCCTTCTTTTACAGGCCACCTTCTACTTTTCCATTGCTACATTCCACTTTCCTTTACAGGCTACCTTCTACTTCTTCCATTGCTACATTTCACCTTCCTTTACAGGCCACCTTCTACTTTTCCATTGCTATATTCCACTTTCCTTTACAGGCTACCTTCTACTTCTACCAACGCTACATTCTACTTTCCTTTACAGGCTATTTTCTATTTCTTCCATTGCTACATTCCACCTTCCTTTACAGGCCACCTTCTACTTTTCCATTGCTACATTCCACTTTCCTTTACAGGCTACCTTCTACTTCTACCATTGCTACATTCCACCTTCCTTTACAGGCTACCTTCTACTTTTCCATTGCTACATTCCACCTTCCTTTACAGGCCACCTTCTACTTTTCCATTGCTACATTCCACTTTCCTTTACAGGCTACCTTCTACTTCTACCATTGGTATATTCCACCTTCCTTTACAGGCTACCTTCTACTTCTACCATTGCTACATTCCACCTTCCTTTACAGGCTACCTTCTACTTTTTCCATTGTTATATTTCACTTTCCTTCACAGGCTACCTTCTCCTTTTTCCATTGTTATATTTCACCTTCCTTTACAGGCTACCTTCTACTTCTTCCATTGCTACATTCCACCTTCCTTTACAGGCTACCTTCTACTTTTCCATTGCTACATTCCACCTTCCTTTACAGGCCACCTTCTACTTTTCCATTGCTACATTCCACTTTCCTTTACAGGCTACCTTCTACTTCTACCATTGGTATATTCCACCTTCCTTTACAGGCTACCTTCTACTTCTACCATTGCTACATTCCACCTTCCTTTACAGGCTACCTTCTACTTTTTCCATTGTTATATTTCACTTTCCTTCACAGGCTACCTTCTACTTTTTCCATTGTTATATTTCACCTTCCTTTACAGGCTACCTTCTACTTCTTCCATTGCTACATTCCACCTTCTACTTTTCCATTGCTACATTCCACTTTCCTTTACAGGCTACCTTCTACTTTTCTATTGCTACATTCCACCTTCCTTTACAGGCCACCTTCTACTTTTTCCATTGTTATATTTCACCTTTCTTTACAGGCTACCTTCTACTTTTTCCATTGTTATATTTCACCTTCCTTTACAGGCTACCTTCTACTTTTTCCATTGTTATATTTCACCTTCCTTTGT
Organism: Carcinoscorpius rotundicauda; assembly: GCA_011833715.1. Lineage (NCBI taxonomy): Eukaryota > Metazoa > Arthropoda > Merostomata > Xiphosura > Limulidae > Carcinoscorpius > Carcinoscorpius rotundicauda. The sequence continues at coordinate 3,756,751 of CM022398.1, forward strand.
GTGAGTACTAAGTACCAGTAGACAACAGTAAATTTTAATGTTAAATTTTATTTCTTACCTCAAACATTTACTTAATTGAGTTTCGTCTGCATTTTTCAGATTAAGAAATTGTATACTACCTTCTTGAGTAATAAATATTATGTCTTACTGAAGTCATAATAACAGTCTAAATCATAAATACTCATATTTAATATTTTCAATAAATAAGACCTCCCATTTGAAAGAAAAGTAATTTTTCGTCTCATACAAAGCAACACTCTTACAACATTTCTTTACGGCTGTTCGAATTAAGGAACAGAGTTAGGATTGAGTCTAATAGTCAGCATTCCACTTACACACTATATTTTGAGCTTTAATACTAGTTAACTAAGCCCGCTCAGATCTGTTACCATGACTTACTATAAAGCTTAAATGTCATCTCTAAACCAAACAACTCTGTCTTCAGGATTGATCATGTAGCCTAAATATCATTCAGAAACCAGTAATCTATCTTATCGTGCTTAATTATATGGCTTTAAATTTAGGACTAAATTTTTATTCAGTTTTGAATTTCGAACAAGGGCTATCTGCGCTAGACGTCTCTATTTTAGCAGTGTAAGGCTAGAGGGCAGGCAGCTAATCATCACAGTCTGCTGCCAATTCTTGAGCTATTCTTCTTCCAATGAATAGTTTGATTGATCGTCACATTATAACGCCCCCACGGCTGAAAGGGCGAGCATGTTTTGGTGCGACCGGGATTCGAACCCGCGACCCTCAGATTACGAGTCGAACGCCTTAACTCAACTGGTCATGCCGGGTCCTTATTATTCAAAAGGAATGTTAATTATAAAAATTACAAAGTAGTTTAACATTCAAACCATCCATGACACAGCCAATATACAATCTTCAGATACATTGTTTTCAAATAAATGTTTTACATTCGTTTCTTCAAATGTAAATACATTTAAACGACAATGTGACGGTACATTGTATAAAGGATGACAAACCTGACCATCATTGAATATGTGTTTTCTAAACGTCACGAATATTTCTGATCAGGTTTTATTAAGGTGAATAATGTTGAAAATCTTAACAACATTTCTTAACAAAATGGACTTACAAACAATAGACGTTGTTGTATTAAACGTCATCCTTCGAGTTCTCCCTAAACACATTCCTCGTGCGATACGTGCCGAATTTACCTTGTTTTTGTTCTCCAAAACAACAAATGTTAATTTATGGAAACAAAATTCGGATAATTGGAAATTGCGATCCGGTATGAATATCGAGTGAACGTGTTTGGTGTCGGTTTTAACGTGATTTACCTTGTGAGTGCACGTGGTCTGTTCCCACGCTAATCACAGACCAGAAGAAACTATGCGGGAAGTTTGCCTTGTTTCAATTCTGGAAGTTTAGCTAATGTATTCCATCTTTGCTCAGAAAGCAAAAGTAATACCAATACTTCTTAAATTTATAGAGACGCAAATAACTGCCCAATAGGTGGAATAAATTATATGAACAAATTGTAGACAGCTAAATACAGTACAATATATGCGTGTGTTCTTAACTAAAAGCTAGTGAAAGGTAAATGTTAGCTACGGGAGATATATGGAAACATCTTGAAGAGATGTGAAGTAACATTAGATGAATCCTTAGGTAGCACACCAAGGTTCTTGTCTGTTGACGGTTGTTGTTTCTTGTTTTATCTCATCTTGATAATGTAAATAAAAACTTAGTAGTAATACTGTTGTTACCTGTCTTGATAACGTATTTAATATTTGGTGGCGCTTTTGTTATCTGCTATCTATCATTTGGTACATGGTTGTTTATCTCATGCTTGAGATCAGTGACAGTCTTCCTTCTGTCCTGAAGGCTGTATAAACAAAGATATTTAACATCAGTATCATTCAGTTTAGGTGTTCTGTCTCTTCCTTTACTATCTCCAAATTCACCTGTCTCGGTCTCGTGAACAGTGGTGTACTTGACAGTTTATGTGGGGCATATCAAGGTCAACCAGCATCACGAAAAGCTTTATACGAAATCTTTGCTCTACTAAGAAATCTCTTAGCTTTTAGGGCCGCGTAATAATAGCAAAATTTAATATATAGTTTTATAACACTGTATTTATCAAGGTTTACTTGTGGAGACCTGTTAACTTGATTTCTCACACTATATACCGGTATCATATGTTAGCTCCTTACTAGTTTCTTTATATGTTATTAAGACACCACATGGGGTACCATGACAGTTATTTCAGACCTTAATTTTGATCCGTATGTTCATTCAAAAAGAAACCTTATGATATACCCTCGGTACAAGTACATGGTGATTACAAAAATGGTAAGTGTTCTCACTTTGGTTCATTCAACTGTCAACAGAGATCAGTGAAACATTACCATGGTGATGTAACTAACATTCTGTAATGTTATGGTAGGGTCAACAACATAAAATGGAAAGAATGACAAAACATTCTCTTGTCTTAACATTGCATAACTGTTGTTTTTTTATCTCAATAATAGTTGATGGCGCTGTTGTTGTCAACTATCTTGCTAACATAAATGATATTAGGTGGCGCTATCTCTAGTTATTATCCAAATGGAAGAAGATCACAATAATTCCTTCTGAGATCTGCAGATAAACTAAGTAACACCTACCTCTGTTGTTATATGTCACTTAGCTAAGCGTTTACGAACCTTTCAGATAGCAGAATCCAGCTGTCTACTTCCCTATACTGTTGTTATAAGTCACCTAGCTAAATGTTTATCAACCTTTCAGATAGCAGAGTCCAGCTGTCTACTTCCCTATACTGTTGTTATATGTCACCTAGCTAAACGTTTACCAACCTTTCAGATAGGAGAGTCCAGCTGTCTGCTTCCCTATACTGTTGTTATATGTCACCTAGCTAAACGTTTTTCAACCTTTCAGATAGCAGAGTCCAGCTGTCTGCTTCCCTATACTGTTGTTATATGTCACCTAGCTAAACGTTTACCAACCTTTCAGATAACAGAGTCCAGCTGTCTGCTTTCCTATACTGTTGTTATATGTCACCTAGCTAAACGTTTACCAACCTTTCAGATAGCAGAGTCCAGCTGTCTGCCTCCCTATACTATTGTTATATGTCACCTAGCTAAACGTTTACCAACCTTTCAGATAGCAGAATCCAGCTGTCTACTTCCCTATACTTTTGTTACATGTCACCTAGCTAAATGTTTACCAACCTTTCAGATAGCAGAATCCAGCTGTCTACTTCCCTATACTGTTGTTACATGTCACCTAGCTAAATGTTTTTCAACCTTTCAGATAGCAGAATCCAGCTGTCTGCTTCCCTATACTGTTGTTATATGTCACCTAGCTAAACGTTTTTCAACCTTTCAGATAGCAGAGTCCAGCTGTCTGCTTCCATATACTGTTGTTATATGTCATCTAGCTAAACGTTTACCAACCTTTCAGATAGCAGAATCCAGCTGTCTGCTTCCCTATACTGTTGTTACATGTCACCTAGCTAAACGTTTACCAACCTTTCAGATAGCAGAATCCAGCTGTCTGCTTCCCTCTACTGTTGTTACATGTCACCTAGCTAAACGTTTACCAACCTTTCAGATAGCAGAATCCAGCTGTCTACTTCCCTATACTGTTGTTACATGTCACCTAGCTAAATGTTTATCAACCTTTCAGATAGCAGAGTCCAGCTGTCTACTTCCCTATACTGTTGTTATATGTCACCTAGCTAAACGTTTTTCAACCTTTCAGATAGCAGAGTCCAGCTGTCTACTTCCCTATACTGTTGTTATATGTCACCTAGCTAAACGTTTACCAACCTTTCAGATAGCAGAGTCCAGCTGTCTGCTTCCCTTTGCTGTTGTTATAAGTCACCTAGCTAAATGTTTATCAACCTTTCAGATAGCAGAGTCCAGCTGTCTGCTTCCCTATACTGTTGTTATATGTCACCTAGCTAAACGTTTACCAACCTTTCAGATAGCAGAGTCCAGCTGTCTGCTTCCCTATACTGTTGTTATATGTCACCTAGCTAAACGTTTACCAACCTTTCAGATAACAGAGTCCAGCTGTCTACTTCCCTATACTGTTGTTATATGTCACCTAGCTAAACGTTTACCAACCTTTCAGATAACAGAGTCCAGCTGTCTGCTTTCCTATACTGTTGTTATATGTCACCTAGCTAAACGTTTACCAACCTTTCAGATAGCAGAGTCCAGCTGTCTGCCTCCCTATACTATTGTTATATGTCACCTAGCTAAACGTTTACCAACCTTTCAGATAGCAGAATCCAGCTGTCTACTTCCCTATACTTTTGTTACATGTCACCTAGCTAAATGTTTACCAACCTTTCAGATAGCAGAATCCAGCTGTCTACTTCCCTATACTGTTGTTACATGTCACCTAGCTAAATGTTTTTCAACCTTTCAGATAGCAGAGTCCAGCTGTCTGCTTCCCTATACTGTTGTTATATGTCACCTAGCTAAACGTTTTTCAACCTTTCAGATAGCAGAGTCCAGCTGTCTGCTTCCATATACTGTTGTTATATGTCACCTAGCTAAACGTTTACCAACCTTTCAGATAGCAGAATCCAGCTGTCTGCTTCCCTATACTGTTGTTACATGTCACCTAGCTAAACGTTTACCAACCTTTCAGATAGCAGAATCCAGCTGTCTACTTCCCTATACTGTTGTTACATGTCACCTAGCTAAATGTTTATCAACCTTTCAGATAGCAGAGTCCAGCTGTCTACTTCCCTATACTGTTGTTATATGTCACCTAGCTAAACGTTTTTCAACCTTTCAGATAGCAGAGTCCAGCTGTCTACTTCCCTATACTGTTGTTATATGTCACCTAGCTAAACGTTTACCAACCTTTCAGATAGCAGAGTCCAGCTGTCTCCTTCCCTTTGCTGTTGTTATATGTCATCTAGCTAAACGTTTACCAACCTTTCAGATAGCAGAGTCCAGCTGTCTGCTTCCCTATACTGTTGTTATATGTCATCTAGCTAAACGTTTACCAACCTTTCAGATAACAGAGTCCAGCTGTCTGCTTCCCTATACTGTTGTTATATGTCATCTAGCTAAACGTTTACCAACCTTTCAGATAACAGAGTCCAGCTGTCTGCTTCCCTATACTGTTGTTATATGTCATCTAGCTAAACGTTTACCAACCTTTCAGATAACAGAGTCCAGCTGTCTGCTTCCATATACTGTTGTTATATGTCATCTAGCTAAACGTTTACCAACCTTTCAGATAACAGAGTCCAGCTGTCTGCTTCCCTATACTGTTGTTATATGTCATCTAGCTAAACGTTTACCAACCTTTCAGATAACAGAGTCCAGCTGTCTGCTTCCATATACTGTTGTTATATGTCATCTAGCTAAACGTTTACCAACCTTTCAGATAACAGAGTCCAGCTGTCTACTTCCCTATACTGTTGTTATATGTCATCTAGCTAAACGTTTACCAACCTTTCAGATAGCAGAGTCCAGCTGTCTGCCTCCCTATACTGTTGCTGACCGCTAAAATGCAAGTATAATGAAATATTATTACAATTAACATGTGAATATTCTGTCTGTTGTTATGTTTCTGGAAACTCCACGGACCTTACAGGTGTTAGTCACTGATTGATGGTCGTAAAACACTTATATCTATAAAATAAATGATATGTGGTGGAGCAATGCTAAATATTTTCCTGTTGACATGCTCAGTACTTAAAATTTGTGGTTAAATATTTTATATTATCTAGGTTACATATGATGACCACAATCAAGGGCGACTAGCACTAAATACTATATTCTTCTCAGTGACCGAACACTTCCTACACCCTCTGCTTTTTAACAGTGGTTTTATTCATACATTTCCACGAGGTCAAATTACGATATAGAACAGACATGCAGGTGGCGTTCTAAACATTGAGTTTTCCATAAAACCTCTACCTGAACACTTAAGTATGTCTAATGCAAGAAAGTACGTATAGCACTGGATCTGGAAAGTTGGACATTCTGTCCACGGAACTGATTGTTCTAATTCTGGTTTCGTCTTCAAAACATCTTTATCGTTAAATAATTCGCTAACTTGATGTGTCGCTGACAGACTGGCATCAAGTTCAAATCCTTGTTTATTATCTATCAACGGAACCATATGCCCAGTTGCTTCACAATAACTATATGGGTCGGAAGGTTCTCTTTCGTAAGGATATCTTTCACTTTACGGATAAGGGTATTTATTCTTATTTTTTTAATGTGTGCTTTGTGGTCTATTACGGTTTTAAGCGAGATTTTTCGCATAGATGGAGAGAAATGAAGGCTTTAATTTTCGAAAATGTCGTGATCTTTGACGCTGTATTTTTGAAAACTTTGTTATATGAATATTTCTGTTTTAGAAAATACTTACTAATCACATTCTACCCCAGTCACCGATTCAGTTTTTAGAACCATTTTAAAAGACTGATTGGTGAAGTTTGTTTTTCTATGCGAGATACATTCCTGTGTCCAATGTGATCATGGATGTAGTCCAGTGATGGCGAACATTTCTGAGAGATGCCCAGGTGGGTTAAGGCATTTGACTCGTAATCTGAGGGTAGCGGGTTCGAATTCCCGTTGCACCAAACGTACTCTCACTTTCAGCCATAACGGCTTTATAATGTGACGATCGATCCCATTATTAGGTGGTAAAAGAGTAGCTCAAGAGTTGGCGGTGGGTGGTGATGACTGGCGGCCTTCCCTCTAGTCTTAAACTACTAAATTTGGTACGGCTAACGCAGATAGACCTCGTGTAGCTTTGAGCGAATATCAAGAAACAAAATTTTTTGAGAGTGTGTGCCCAAATTGGGGAAAATCTTCTAAAAAATTCTGTCACGTGGTCGTGGTAATTTTTAGCTTCAGATTATCATTTATTATTATTTTAAATGAAACAGCTACAGGTGTTACATGTTACTAATAGCTACAGTAATTTAAATTAATGAATTAGTAACAATAATAATGGACTTTTTTAAGAAAAGAGGGAGTCTTCTTGTCTATTTACTTTTATTCATTGTTTTACTATAAACAGGGAGTCTTCTTGTCTATGTACGTTTATCTATTGTTTTACTGTTAACAGAAAGTACTTTATAAAATGATAAGTTTTGGTTCATATTATGTAACAAGAAAAACCAAGGAAAGTAAAATAAACATATCTCACTGTTAGTGAGACCTCAGCTGATGATGACAGATATTTGATATCAGGTTTGTATTTGGTTGGTTTTAGGGATATTTGGTTGGTTTTTGTAGGTTTGAAAAAATATTTATAAGTGTCATAGTAAACATCACGTTTATTTTTTTTTCTGTTTTAATTCCAAAGCTTTTATGTCATCAAACATAACATCAAGTGTTTTATCAGATCCCTGCAATTTGGAGTTCAAATAATTTAAATGTCAGAATGAATCTGTAAAGAACATCGGTTAACAAATCCACACGACGTCAGATAATTCTTGACAAAAAAAAATTATTTGTCAATAAAACAGACACTTTATCCAAACACTCAACAAATCGTTTAAATACAGAACCTAAACTTAGCTGACGAACATTGTCGTACATAAGTAGTCCTGTGTACATCGAATTCACCTCTCGGTAAATCTTGATGTGGTGTTTCTTTCCAAAGCATACGCAGAAATAAAATGAACTACCATGGTTACAATTTCCATCACCTTTTCAAGCTCCTTATGACCAGGTTTTGCACACAAAGCCTCTTCCTGTACAATACAATGAAAGCCTACCAGTGTATGTCAAAAATATTGTACAAACAGACTTAAAAAACCTGCTTCTTCACCAGTCATGTTGGGTGCCCAATCAGATGTCACGGAAACTATTTTTGAAAGGTCAACCTGTCGATTGGATAATTCGTTTACTACTTGCATACTGTGGTATGTTCAGATAACGTTACCATGTGAACCACGGATTTCATCACCCCTACAAAACCATTAGTGATAATGGTTAGTCTAGCTGATGATGTAATATCAGTGCTCTCATCAAGACAAATGGAAAGGAATTTATATGAACCAATATCTTTTGTTAGTTGTTCTCATACGTTTGTTTCAATCTGTTATATTCTATCTTTTACTATCTTTCTACCCACTGATAATTCCTTAATGTACTGGATATATATATATATATTTTCTTGCTCTGGAAAACCGTCAAAAAGTAAAGAATCACATTTTACCCACGATTCTTTGACATACCATCACTAAGTGGTTTTCCATGTTGAGCAAAACTAGTAGCAACTAAGTTTGAACTATCTGAAACAAATTTAATCACTACGTTTGACTTCATGTTGGTGTTCACTATTAGCGCAATGTAATCATTTTGTTCTTGTTCACTCTTATTACAAATACATTTATGAACAGTTTTATAATGCCACTTTACAGAGGAAGTCCTGCACACCATTGTTTCAGAACATGAGATATGTAATACTTTATCACACTTTATGTTTATAATGCCACTTTACAGAGGAAGTCCTGCACACCATTGTTTCAGAACATGAGATATGTAATACTTTATCACACTTTATGTTTATAATGCCACTTTACAGAGGAAGTCCTGCACACCATTGTTTCAGAACATGAGATATGTAATACTTTATCACACTTTATGTTTATAATGCCACTTTACAGAGGAAGTCCTGCACACCATTGTTTCAGAACATGAGATATGTCATACTTTATCACACTTTATGTTTATAATGCCACTTTACATTGAAAGTCCTGCACACCATTGTTTAAGAACATGAGATATGTAATACTTTATCACACTTTATGTTTATAATGCCACTTTACAGAGGAAGTCCTGCACACCATTGTTTCAGAACATGAGATATGTAATACTTTATCACACTTTATGTTTATAATGCCACTTTACAGAGGAAGTCCTGCACACCACTGTTTCAGAACATAAGATATGTAATACTTTATCACACTTTATGTTTATAATGCCACTTTACAGAGGAAGTCCTGCACACCATTGTTTCAGAACATGAGATATGTAATACTTTATCACACTTTATGTTTATAATGCCACTTTACATTGGAAGTCCTGCACACCATTGTTTCAGAACATGAGATATGTAATACTTTATCACACTTTATGTTTATAATGCCACTTTACATTGAAAGTCCTGCACACCATTGTTTCAGAACATGAGATATGTAATACTTTATCACACTTTGTTTATAATGCCATTTTACAGAGGAAGTCCTGCACACCATTGTTTCAGAACATGAGATATGTAATACTTTATCACACTTTATGTTTATAATGCCACTTTACATTGAAAGTCCTGCACACCATTGTTTCAGAACATGAGATATGTAATACTTTATCACACTTTATGTTTATAATGCCACTTTACATTGGAAGTCCTGCACACCATTGTTTCAGAACATGAGATATGTAATACTTTATCACACTTTATGTTTATAATGCCACTTTACAGAGGAAGTCCTGCACACCATTGTTTCAGAACATGAGATATGTAATACTTTATCACACTTTATGTTTATAATGCCACTTTACATTGAAAGTCCTGCACACCATTGTTTCAGAACATGAGATATGTAATACTTTATCACACTTTATGTTTATAATGCCACTTTACAGAGGAAGTCCTGCACACCATTGTTTCAGAACATGAGATATGTAATACTTTATCACACTTTATGTTTATAATGCCACTTTACATTGAAAGTCCTGCACACCACTGTTTCAGAACATGAGATATGTAATACTTTATCACACTTTATGTTTATAATGCCACTTTACATTGAAAGTCCTGCAGACCACTGTTTCAGAACATAAGATATGTAATACTTTATCACACTTTATGTTTATAATGCCACTTTACATTGAAAGTCCTGCACACCATTGTTTCAGAATATCAGATATGTAATACTTTATCACACATTATGTTTATAATGCCACTTTACAGAGGAAGTCCTGCACACCACTATTTCAGAACATGAGATATGTAATACTTTATCACACTGCTGCTCGTTCCATTTGAACATTTTACTTTTTTTGCTGGTTGAACTGATGTTCTGACAAGCTGAAAGTGTTAAATACAGTTTAAAAATATCTCAACATTTAACTTAAATTCGATAATTTAACTTACTGTAACGAAACAGTAAATGAAAATTTATTTTACTGATATAAAAATAAATCTATTATTAACTGATCAAAAATATACGCATGCAACACCAAATAACATAATTTTAACAATATTATTTATTATTTACTGCGAAAAAGTAAATGCACGTTTACCGTATTATCACTAAGTATCCAGTATTCACTCATAAACAAGACAAGAAAAATATAACCAGAGTATAGTCAATACAAGAGTATATTTCTATTTTAACTCAAATACTGATATATACACTAGGTGTGCCAGGAATTCAAAACGTGTTATTCGATGTCACATGTTCCTGGCTCCAAGAGAGCATGAGGTGTATCCTGTGAACATTTCTCACTGCTCCCGGGTTGGAAAAACTATTTTTGGCTACATTTGACAATAATGATAATATGTAATGATGGCAAATCAGTGGCACGTGACATGCAGTAGAATCATTCCAATATTCGCAGGACAAAAAATATCCAGAATATGTAAATTAAACTAACTTATCCAGAACCTGTAGATGGAACCAATTTATCCAGAACCTGTACATGAAACTAACCTATCTAGAACCTGAAATTTTCACCCCTTTGGTGACACTCGCTCTGATTGGATACAGAAGAACGTGTTCAAAAACTGTACGGGAATGGAAAGTGACCAGACCTCTCAGGAAATTTGAAAATATACATAGTGTCAATGATACTCACTACATTGTCAGCAGTGGACATATTGTACATTACATACATTACACATATGATACATTACACATGTGATACATTACACATATGATACATTATACACATTACACATATGACACATTATACACATTACACATATGATATGTTATGTACATTATACATATGATACATTATATATATTATACATTATACGTTACACATATTATACATTACTGATAAGTTGTGTGATTTTTAGCCATGGTTTCTAAATTTTCTTTCAGCCTGACATACCTCAGTGGTTAAGGGAGCAATTCGCAATCTGCGGGTTACGAGTTCGACACCCGTTATTGAGTGTGATCGCATTTTAGCCGAAGGGGCGTTATAGGGTGACAGACAACCCCAATATTTGTTGGTTGAAGAGTAGTCCAAGTGTCCGTGATGATCAGTTGTCTTCTATCTAGTTACAGACGCTTTTCGAGATAAACCCTCGTGCAACTTTGCGCGGGAATTCAACGTCAAACTTTGAAATCCATTTGAAACACGATGTCAACCATGACGTCACACCATCTGGGTTGAGGTCTCGCGTAACGTCACTGCACCTAAGCTAATTATTACCAGTTTGACGTAAGTTCTACTTTATGACTTATTATAGAACTTCACCCTTCCTATGATATTGTATAATATCAACGGATATTAATATACTTTCAAATATATTTTGTTTAAGACGTGAATACACTTGCGGGTACGTATCTTACATATTGGTTGTCAAGATAACACATGAACATTTTTCTAGTCCTTCTTATCTGAGTTATGTCCATGTTATCAGTTCTACTAACATTTTCTAAACACCTAAAAAATGAGATAAAGTTGATAAAACGGTTTCGAAAGGTAAACCTGGTTTCATTAATCAGATTGGTCTTAAAAACAAATCAAATATACTATGTTTGTCTTTTTACGTTAGCGTTTACCAAAGAGTGTAACCAATAATTACGTAGCCCTGTATTCGTTGCATTAACCATAAAATAGCAGGTTGAAAGTGTAACCATCAAAGCTCTGTATTTTTTGTATTAACCATAAAGTAGCAGCTTGAAAGTGTAACCATCAAAGCCCTGAATTTGTTGTATTAACCATAAAGTAGCAGCTTGAAAGTGTAACCTGTATTTGATGTATAAACCTTAAAGCAGCAGCTTGAAAGTGTAACCACCAAAGCCCTGTATTCGTTGTATTAATCATAAAGTAGCAGCTTGAAAGTGTAACCATCAAAGCCCTGTATTTGTTGTATCAACCATAAAGTAGCAGCTTGAAATTGTAACCATCAAAGCCTTGTATTCGTTGTATTAACCATAAAGTAGCAGCTTGAAAGTGTAACCATCAAAGCCCTGTATTCGTTGTATCAATCATAAAGTAGCAGCTTGAAAGTGTAACCATCAAAGCCCTGTGTTTGTTGTATCAACCATAAAGTATCAGCTTGAAATTGTAACCATCAAAGCCTTGTATTCGTTGTATTAACCATAAAGTAGCAGCTTGAAAGTGTAACCATCAAAGCCCTGTATTCGTTGTATCAATCATAAAGTAGCAGCTTGAAAGTGTAACCATCAAAGCCCTGTGTTTGTTATATCAACCATAAAGTATCAGCTTGAAATTGTAACCATCAAAGCCTTGTATTCGTTGTATTAACCATAAAGTAGCAGCTTGAAAGTGTAACCATCAAAGCCCTGTGTTTATTGTATTAACCATAAAGTAGCAGCTTGAAAGTGGACTGGATTAGTTATTAATTTTACCAAATAATCCTAAAGATAAAACACGTTACGACATCATATTATGTTAACCAACAAGGACGTAGAACCGCAACCAGTTTGACGCATGAATACTCAATAAAAATGTCTTATAAAACCCGACTTAATTACACATTAGTAGGACCTGCTGCTAATTCTAGAGTTAAAGAGGCTTAATGAACAATGCGAATGTGAACTGTGGTTGGCTTATATCAAGTTGTTTGCAAGCTATATCTTGAATGGGAACCCCATATTTTTGGGGTGGTTTGATAATTAATATTAATTTCTGATTAAAAGTTGAAAAGCAACTATAATTAACTAATTCTTGGTAATTACTATTTGTCATTAAATGACTATTTATACTTAAATGTATGAAGAACATTCGTCAAATACAGTTCAAAATACGAACAATGCATGTCGATACGAGCCGTTCGTATTTAATGTGGCCTAGATAAGTAATGTGCTAAACCAAACAATCTTAAAGCCGAGTTACCTTATTTTTCTTTCATACATTATAAACTCCAAATACAAACTTATAACTTACTTCCTCGTGGCTCTCAGTTCAGAGCACTTGAAAGAAGGACTTTCTACTACATAGAAAAACACTAAAAGCATAAACCTAAGGTAAAAAAAATCAAATTGTCTTTCAAAGCCCCTTAGCGTCTTAATGGATAGAAAACACAGTGAACTGTCAGGAGTTAGATCTTTAGAGATACCGAAAGCTTTAAAATATAAAGTAAATCCATATATTTTCTCAAAGAAAATTCAAGCTACCAATGTATCTCTTTATCATTTCAGTTATCATTGGGTAAGGTCACTTTTTCAATGTTTCTTTGTGTGTGTGTGTGTATGTAAAGCCATTTATTATTTTGAATGGTTATTCGCTTTGAAAAATTTGTATGGTTAGAAACCGTACATTAAAATAATTAAACCAAAACCTTAGATAAGATATATGTTGAATAGATGATTTAGTTGTTTCATGACGAAATAAGTTAAGACAACAATTATTCTCAGCAAAAAGTTAATTTTGAGTGTTGTTAAAACTTTAGAACAATATCACATAATATACATTATATTACAACAATATCACTTCTTGAAACTACATCTATCCAATACTTACATCCTCTGGTGTTTGATAAAGACATTACAACTATCTATCTTATTTAAACTACAACTATCCACAACTTACATCCTCTGGTGTTTGATAAAGACTTTACAACTATCTATCTTATTTAAACTACAACTATCCACTACTTACATCCTCTGGTGTTTGATAAAGACATTACAACTATCTATCTTATTTAAACTACAACTATCCACAACTTACATCCTCTGGTGTTTGATAAAGACTTTACAACTATCTATCTTATTTAAACTACAACTATCCACTACTTACATCCTCTGGTGTTTGATAAAGACTTTACAACTATCTATCTTATTTAAACTACAACTATCCACTACTTACATCCTCTGGTGTTTGATAAAGACATTACAACTATCTATCTTATTTAAACTACATCTATTTAATACTTACATCCTCTGGTGTTTGATAAAGACATTACAACTATCTATCTTATTTAAACTACAACTATCCACAACTTACATCCTCTGGTGTTTGATAAAGACTTTACAACTATCTATCTTATTTAAACTACAACTATCCACTACTTACATCCTCTGGTGTTTGATAAAGACTTTACAACTATCTATCTTATTTAAACTACAACTATCCACTACTTACATCCTCTGGTGTTTGATAAAGACATTACAACTATCTATCTTATTTAAACTTCTATTAGCGACTAGTAATGTTTCCTTACTAATTACCTCTACATGATAATAAGCTTTGAAACAATGTAAATGTTATGATGTGTTTATATCGCTGCTGCGGATGTTATATGGAATCAATAAACATCTGTTGATGTTAAAATGAGCTAATAGTTTTCTAATGAACACATGAATAATTCTGTTTGTCTAAATGCACCAGTAATCATGCTTAATTATCGTAAATTGGGTACAAAATTTTAATAGTAGTGTAACTGTTTCAATAAAGGTACCATGAAGTTGGCATTTGGCATGAATCTTTTTCTAGTCTATTTTAAGAATAAAACAAATATATTAACCATGGTACTGTACCGTAGTGTCTATGTATATCCAATAATAAGTACTGAGGAACTATTAGACCAACAGTCTATAAACGTGGCATGTACCACTAGGGCCCTCTGGGGAGAAAAGAGTGTGTGTGAGTTTGAATCCTATTTGTATATACCCTGTAATTACCTTCAAAGTAGTCAGCTAATAAAGACATGAAATCTAAATGCTTAGATTTCTCTTCCATTCGTGTTTAAGACAAGGCATCGATGATGTATCAACATGTTAACAATAGACTAGGTGGTTAAGATGTTAATAACAATAGACCAGGTGGTTAGGATGTTCATAACAATAGACCAGGTTGTTAAGATCTTAATAACAATAGACCAGGTGGTTAAGAAGTTAATAACAATAGACCAGATGGTTAAGATGTTAATAACAATAGACCAGGTGGTTAGGATGTTAATAACATTAGGCCAGGTGGTTAAGATGTTCATAACAATAGACCAGGTTGTTAAGATCTTAATAACAATAGACCAGGTTGTTAAGATGTTAATAACAATAGACCAGGTTGTTAAAATGTTAATAACAATAGACCAGGTGGTTAAGAAGTTAATAACAATAGACCAGGTGGTTAAGATGTTAATAACAATAGACCAGGTGGTTAAGATGTTAATAACAATAGACCAGGTGGTTAAGATGTTCATAACAATAGACCAGGTGGTTAAGATGTTGATAACATTAGGCCAGGTGGTTAAGATGTTAATAACAATAGGCCAGGTGGTTAAGATGTTAATAACAATAGGCCAGGTGGTTAAGGTACTCGACTCGCAATCTGAGATCGCGGGTTTAAATCTCCGTCGCACCGAACATGCCGTCTCTTTCAGCCGAGGGCATTGTAATGTGACGGTAAATATTAGTTGGTATGAGATAGCTCAAGAGTTAGTGGTGGGTGACGATGACTATCTGCCTTACCTCTAGTCTAACACTATTAACTTAGGGACGGCTAGCGCAGATGGCTTTGATGTAGCTTTGCGCGAAATTAAAACCAACATAACGTAAACAGTTAGGTAAACAAAGTTTCAATAAACTATTGCTTCTGAAAATAATTAAATTTGACTCTCGCGCTATAAAAGCCACTTCCCTGTATTTTGATGAGAAACCTACTTGAAATAAAAATGGCTCTCAGAGACACTTCGTATGGGTATTAACAGTCCTTTGATATACATACTTATCTGTTTGTTATAAATTTCGAGCAGAGCTACACGAGGGCTATCTGCGCTCGCCGTCTCTTATTTAGCAGTGTGAGACTACAGAGAAGGCAGCTAGTCATCACCACCCACCGCCAACTGTTAGGCTACTCTTTTACCAACGAATCGTGGAACCGACTTTCACATTATAACGTCCCAACGGCTGAAAGGGTTAGCACGTTTGGTGTGAGGGAAATTCGAACCCACGACCTTTGTATTACGAGTCGGGCGCTCCTAATCATCTCGACGTTTCGGACCGTTTCAGTAAGGTAAGAATCCTGAAACTTTATGGAAGTGGTTCTGATGAGCTCCACAGAGATGATGGCTTAACAAGCATAACTAATTTCTAAATACTTTAAGACTAAACAGTGGTACACAGAAATAAAACAAAATATATTTCGAAATTTATTTTCACTTATCACTTTAAAAAATAAGAACTTTGATTGAGGTTCGTACCTTAAAAGTTGGTAAATAAAAGTTTGGTAGAAAGGTTTTAAAGACACTAAACTCCGCAAATCATAAGGAAAAACATTAAATTATCTTTCAGTATTAATGCTTGCGAAATATATTATGTTTTAGCTCGTCAGTTCGTCTTTTGAGAATGAGTTCTCACCTCTGTTTGTCTGGAAAAAAAAACACGAAAGTTCAGTGCTTGTTGCAAAGCTCACCTGTTGAAAACCAGTTTTCAACACAGACTGGCAGTAGTTTCGAAAGTCGTGTTTATTTTAACCTCAGTTGCACAGTCAGAGTTGGAAACCTTTCGGTTGAAGTTATAGCATTCAGAAGTGTTGTTTGAGAACGTTAGAATCCAATAAAACGAGGCTAAGAAACCTGCTGAGCAGAAAGTTGAATAGTAAAAGTGACAGACTTGGATGTGATTGGCCAGATCTCAGCCGAAAAAAAGAAATAGAAGGTCAAGAGAAAGAGATAGAGACTTTTATTGTTGTCCATATTTGGTGATTTGGACATCAAGATCGTTTTGAGAACAATTCTAACAATGCTAGTTAAGGTCAAAATGGAATATCCTTGACTAGAAATACCCTCCCTTTGGATGTTGCTTTACTTTCTTACCGTCAACGTCAACACGTTTTGGAATTTCCGGAGGAACAAAGGTAACCCTAAACTGATACGAATACTTCTCTTGTTGATCTACTCAGTAGCATAAAATAATTTTAAGATCTTACAACATTAAAGTCTAAGGTTCGATTCCCCGAGGGCGACACAGCTTATAGTCCAATGAGGCTTTGCTCTTTAAAACAAAAAATAAACATTATTTTTGGAATTAGACACATAAAGAAAACTAGAAAAGTAAAATCAACAAATACACTAATATCTTCAACAAATACTTTAATATCTTCAACAAATACATCAATATCTTCAACAAATACTTTAATATCTTCAACGAATACATTAATATATTCAACAAATACATTACTGTAATTCAAATTAACGTTCAGTAACTTTAGAATGAAGCGTGCGAAAAACTGAATTCGATTGTCTTGGTGACGAGAAACCCACTTGATATAAAAATGTATCTCAGAACGGTGGGTGTGGTTATTAACACATTTACTGATGAGAAGAGAACCTGAAGACGACATAGAAAAGTCGAAACGTTGTTCTCTCCTTGTCAATAAAAGTGTTAACACTTTCACACATAGTCCATTAACTCGGAGTGAAATACGGTTTCATGTCTTCAGTGATGCCTATTTTTCAGATATTAACGAAATAATCCACACTATTCACAGGGTAAAATTTAATTTACAGTTTAAATTTCTAATATCATACTTCAGTTAATAACAAAGTTTAGTGTTAACAATCTACCCTCGTTAGTGTAACTGTCGATTAATGGTTCATTACATATTGCTCCACATGCGTGTTTTAAGTATTTAACAATTTTATACAAATAAAGTAATATTTTACATCACGTCTCGTAAGATCAACACATATTATAACATTGGATTTTTTTTTTAATTGTTAAATACAAAGATACACAGTGGACAATCTCTGCTCTGCCCACCACGACTATTGAAAACCGGTTTCGAACAGTGACGTACCCCTGTCCCACTGGGGGCTACACAATTAGGGTTTCTTACATGATTTTTTTAATGAAAATTCCTTTACTGTTTCTTCTCTCTCATCATCTCTTACTATTTTCTAGCCTCAACTGTTAGCAGTGAGAGAGAGTTTGTTTTCGTTCGTCAGCAGAGAAGACGCTCAAGGAAAAATTTGTATCTCTGGTCTAGTTTATTATTATATAACGCATATTTAACTTCCACGTGACCTAAAGCCGAAAGTGAAAGTCGTTGTTGGTGTTCAGGGTTAAAAGGGAAAAGCATCTTATCGTACGATTAAGGTTCCGAAGTTTGATAACACAGGGCCTTCCTTCTTGTAGCTTCTAAAACCTGAGAGCTATATCAGATCCGATTGAGAATTACAAGAAAAACCGATCTGACAAACACAACCGACTTCTTAAGAACATTTAGTTCGGCTTGCTGACAAGATGAAAGAATTATTTGATGAGATGGAAAGAAATCTTTGGTGAAACACCGCTTGTCCACTTACTAAGTTGGTGGGTATGCACCTTGTTCGTGCCACTGATTACCTGTATAAATATATTTACATAAGCTGTAAACGAGGGTTAAAAGAAATATTTCAAAGAAGACAAACGCTGTTCATGCAAGATTTGGTTTCTACAGCAAAGCCACATCGAGAGAGGATCGAACCTTTTATTTTAGCGTTTTAAATACGTACACTTATCGCTGTTCCAGCGGGGAACATGTTTAAGAGAAAGGACGACAAGAGGCTAAAGATTTCTTTTACTTTTATTATTTTTTCGAAACGTTTGTTTGTTTTTGAATTTCGCACAAAGTTGCTCGAGGGCTATCTGTGCTAGCCGTCCCTAATTTAGCAGTGTAAGACTAGAGGGAAGGCAGCTAGTCATCGCCACCCACCGCCAACACTTCGGCTACTCTTTTACCAACGAATAGTAGGATTGACCGTCACATTATAACGCCCCCACGGCTGAAAGGGCGAGCATGTTTGGCGCGACGGGGATGCGAACCGCGACCCTGAGATTACGAGTCGCACGCCTCAACACGCTTGGCCATGTTGGGCCCTTCTCGAAACGTTAAATTTTCTGGCTCTGAGCCTAACTTGAAGAGAAAAAGGAAATTTAAACAGAAAACAATCGCATGGGCTGATTGTTTAATGTGAATGTTTGATGCAGGAATGACACTCATCTTTGAATCCTACAGATGTTTTATAAAGAATTTTCTGGAAAATTATAAAGGGTACTTTAATTTCTAAGCAAACACAAGTTCAGTGTGCTGTTTGATAAAGTACGATTTGCTAAATACAAATGCAAGTTCAGTGTGCTGTATATTAAATAAGGTATGTTCTACTAAATACAAACACAAGTTCAGTGTGCTGTCTGATAAATAAAGTACGATTTACTAAATACAAACACAAGTTCAGTGTGCTGTCTGATAAATAAAGTACGATTTACTAAATACAAATACAAGTTCAGTGTGCTTTCCTCCTCTATCACTTTCTTTTTCTTTTTCGCGACTAACCTGAAACCTTCTGAGTAAGTTTCTCTGATGTTTAAAGCTGCGTATAAAACAACGACAAAAATCTTTGTTTGTGAACCACGAACTTAGGGTGTCTGTCGTTACTTTCATGTCTTCATCAAGTATGTTACTGTAACATGAAATATCATGTTGGTCATGTTAATAATCTATTTATTCTGTAAAGGTATTTCAGTAAGTCCAAAATAATAGCACATACTGATACCACGATTGAAAACGTCACATATGCTTGTGTGATATCATCTCAGAGTTCTCGAGTGTGCATACAAGAATAAATTCTATTAAAACATCTTACAAATCGTTTTTACGAAATTTTAAATTTTAGGCCATGCAAACATTTTTTAAGATTAAATGTTTTTTTTCTGCCCCATTTCTGCGCAAAAAACCGAATGGAACATTTCTCAAAACATAAAACACAACACGTTACTGCTGTCTATTAAATACAGTATGTTCAACTAAATAATTTGAATATTTTCCCATGTACTACGATGACTCTCAAACACATTGGATTTTTCTGATTCATGCAAACAACAAGACAATATAAGTGAGACAGCAAAAAAACACATAAACCATAAACTAGCATAGTTTAATTTGTGGTCAATTTGAAAATATTTCTCTTATAAGATAAACTAATGTTAACTGTAATTGTAACAAACACAAGAGTTTTCTTCTGTAACAAACAGAACAGTTTCTTCAAAAATAAACACAATAGTTTCCTTCTGCAACAAACACAAAAATTTCCTTCTATAATAAACACAAGAGTTTCTTTTTGCAATAAACAAAAAAAAGTTTCCTTCTGTAACAAACACAAGAGTTTCCTTCTCCAACAAACACAAAAGTTTCCTTCAATAATAAACACGAGTTTCCTTCTACAACAAACACAAAAATTTCCTTTTATAGCAAACACAAGAATTTCTTTCTATAATAAACACAAATGTTTCATTCTACAACAAACACAAGAGTTTCCTTTTATATAATAAACACGAGAGTTTTCTTCAATAACAAACACAAGAGTTTCCTTCTATAATAAACACAAGGGTTTCTTTCTACAACAAACACAAAAGTTTCCTTCTAAAACAAACACAAAAGTTTCCTTTTTTCGCAAACACTCTAATTTCCCTCAATAATAAACTCAAGAGTTTCCTTCTATAATAAACACAACAGTTTCCTTGTACAACAAACACAAAAGTTTTCTTCTATAAGAAACACAAAAGTTTCCTTCTATAATAAACACAAGTTTCCTTTTGTAACAAACACAAAAGTTTCCTTCTATTATAAACACAAGAGTTTCCTTCTACAACAAACACAAGAATTTCCTTCTATAATAAAGACAAGAGTTTCTTTCTACAATAAACAAAAAAGTTTCCTTCTATAACAAATACAAGAGTTTCCTTCTATAATAAACACAAGAGTTTCCTTCTGCAATAAACACATAAGTTTCCTTCTATTATAAACACAAGAGTTTCCTTCTACAACAAACACAAAAGTTTCCTTTTATATAATAAACACAAAAGTTTCCTTCTGTAACAAACACAAGAGTTTCCTTTCACAATAAACACAAAAGTTTCCTTCTATAACAAATACAAAAGTGTCCTTCTATAATAAACACAAGAGTTTCTTTCTACAATAAACAAAAAAGTTTCCTTCTATAATAAACACAAGAGTTTCCTTCTACAACAAACACAAACGTTTCCTTCTACAACAAACACAAGAGTTTCCTTCTTCAACAATCACAAGAATTTCCTTTTATATAATAAACACAAGAGTTTCTTTTAATAATAAACACAAGAGTTTCTTTTAATAATAAACATAAGAGTTTCCTTCTACAACAAACACAAGAGTTTCCTTCTATAAAAACACAAGAGTTTCCTTCTAGAACAAACACAAGAATTTCCCTCAATAATAAACTCTAGTGTTTCCTTCTGTAATAAACACAAGAATTTCCTTGTACAACAAACACAAAAGTTTCCTTCTATAACAAACACAAGAGTTTCCTTCTATAATAAACACAAGTTTCCTTTTGCAACAAACACAAAAGTTTTCTATTATAAACACAAGATTTTCCTTCTACAACAAGCACAAGAGTTTCCTTCTACAACAAACACAAGAATTTTCTTCTACAACAAACACAAAAGTTTCCTTCTATAATAAACACAAGATTTTCTTTCTACAATAAACACAAAAGTATTTTTCTATAACAAACACAAGAGTTTCCTTCTGCAACAAACAAAAGTTT
Source organism: Carcinoscorpius rotundicauda (assembly GCA_011833715.1). Classification (NCBI taxonomy): domain Eukaryota; kingdom Metazoa; phylum Arthropoda; class Merostomata; order Xiphosura; family Limulidae; genus Carcinoscorpius; species Carcinoscorpius rotundicauda. The sequence goes on from CM022398.1 coordinate 3,778,483, forward strand.
CCTTCTATAATAAACACAAGAGTTTCCTTCTACAACAAACACAAGAATTTTCTTCTACAACAAACACAAAAGTTTCCTTCTATAATAAACACAAGATTTTCTTTCTACAATAAACACAAAAGTATTTTTCTATAACAAACACAAGAGTTTCCTTCTGCAACAAACAAAAGTTTCCTTCTATAATAAACACAAGAGTTTCCTTCTACAACAAACACAAGAATTTACTTTTATAGCAAACACAAGAATTTCTTCTATAATAAACAAAAGTTTCCTTCAATTATAAACACAAGAGTTTCCTTCTATAATAAATACAATAGTTTTCTTCTACAATAAACACAAGAGTTTCCTTCTATAACAAACACATGAGTTTTCTTCTATAATAAACACAAGTTTCCTTCTGCAATAAACACAAAAGTTTTCTCTCATAAGAAACACAAGAGTTTCCTTCTATAATAAACACAAGAGTTTCCTTCTACAAGAAACACAAAAGTTTCCTTCTACAAGAAACACAAAAGTTTCCTTCTGTAATAAACACAAAAGTTTCCTTCTATAGCAAACACAAGAGTTTCCTTCTATAATAAACATAAGAGTTTTCTTCTACAAGAAACACAAGAGTTTCCTTCTGTAATAAACACAAAAGTTTCCTTCTATAATAAACATAAGAGTTTTCTTCTGCAACAAACACAAATGTTTTCTTTTGCAACAAACACAAAAGTTTCCTTCTACAACAAACACAAGAGTTTCCTTCTGCAACGAACAGAAGAATTTCCTTTTGTAGTATCCATAAGTTTCCTTTTCCAGCATCAATCAGCAGATAAAGACTTAATGAGGTGTTTATGGTATAAGTTGTCCAAACAGAAACTTTAGGATTCAGACAAAAACATAAACCAACATCACGTGTTCCATCTAACGGGTACAACTTTAAGAATATTCTAAGAACGACACATATTTTCACCTTCCCCATCTAACTGGCATTACTTTAACGATATATAATGAACACGACACATATATATCGTAATTATTGTTTGTTTTTAATTTAGCACAAAACTCTACAAAAGGCTACATGTGCTCTGACCACCACGGGTGTCGCAAGGCACCGACACATGTTTTCCCCGTGTCAAATGATAGCTAGTGCTTGAATAAGTGTTATACAATCGACAGACAGTCAATAGGTGATTCTATTTCGCTACAGTCCATTTCCACACGAAACGCACGTGGAATATCGTAGTATTTGCCATTTTACGATTTCTTACGATTTCCGCCATATTTTCTTAAAATAGTTTTTTTTATTTTTAGTGTAACTTTTGCTCATCTGATTGAAAATATCTAAACATTTGGAGCACTTTAAAGCCTCACAGTAATTATATTAGTTAATAACAACGTTTTGGTATCTTTATTAGTTCATAACCATCCAAGTAGCAGGTTTCAAGAAACCAGTTTCAAAATGTTAGACCTAAATGAGCCTACAAATATGACATTTTTGAAGACTTAAAGCCAATTTAAGTTTCATAAGCTGCTCACACTTTGTGAACCATCGTCTAGATAAATGCTGCTAACATCATAGCGAAATATTCGTTTGTTTTTTAATTTCGCGCAAAGCTACTCGAGGGCTATCTGCGTTAGCCGTTCCTAATTTTGCAGTGCAAGACTAAAGGGAAGGGAGCGAGTCATCACCACCCACTGTCAGCTCTTGGGCTACCCTTTACCCAACGAACAGTGAGATTTACGGTCACATTATAGCGTCCACACGACTGAAAAGGCGAGCATGTTTGGTGCGATGGGGTTTCGACACACGGATTACGAGTCGAGTGCCTTAACCACCTGGCCACGCCGGACCAATAACGAAGTAACTAATCATTATGGTTATATTATAAATTAATTACGATTTTCCTGTTAATGGATTATAATGAGCTGATTTCATTTTGATCTACACGGCTATCTAACTTTGGTCACTTCGGGATCAGTTTATCTAAAGGAACATTGAGAATCCCTTTAATCCACCATCCACGTTTTATTTAGGTTTTGTAAAAGTAGAAACACTAACATATCTCCACATTTTATTTAGGTTTTGTAAAAGTAGAAACATTACCATATCTCCACATTTTATTTAGGTTTTGTAAAAGTAGAAACACTAACATATCTCCACATTTTATTTAGGTTTTGTAAAAGTAGAAACACTAACATATCTCCACATTTTATTTAGGTTTTGTAAAAGTAGAAACACTAACATATCTCCACATTTTATTTAGGTTTTGTAAAAGTAGAAACACTAACATATCTCCACATTTTATTTAGGTTTTGTAAAAGTAGAAACACCAACATATCTCCACATTTTATTTAGGTTTTGTAAAAGTAGAAACATTAACATATCTCCACGTTTTATTTAGGTTTTGTAAAAGTAGAAACACCAACATATCTCCACATTTTATTTAGGTTTTGTAAAAGTAGAAACACTAACATATCTCCACGTTTTATTTAGATTTTGTAAAAGTAGAAACACCAACATAACTCCACGTTTTATTTAGATTTTGTAAAAGTAGAAACACCAACATAACTCCACGTTTTATTTAGGTTTTGTAAAAGTAGAAAGTAACACTAACATATCTCTGCGTTTTATTCAGGTTTTGTAAAAGTAAAAACACTAACATGTCTCCACGTTTCATTTAGGTTTTGTAAAAGTAGAAACACAAACACATCTCCACGTTTTATTCAGGTTTTGTAAATAATAAGAAACTCAATTGTATAATCTCCTCTTTGCTTTTAAATTTCAATTTTTTTCATATTTGAATTTATATCTTTAAATGACAGCCATTAAAAAAGCTACATAGTATCGAATGTTCTATAAATGTTAGTTTCATATTCTGAAGTTGTTAGTGTTATGTCTACGTAAAGTACGTCTATAAACCCATTTATTCTTTAAACAAATTTCTAATAAATCACGTCCTATTTATTCTTAATCAACCAATCTTTTTTCGTTTGAAATTTTAATAATGTGAAAAACAAGTTTTAAAAGAATTATTATCTGGAGATAGAAAAAAATCAAAACCATCTCGCTACATTCTCCAATCGAATTTTTAACCTTTACGATACTTTGATCAAAATTATTTTTTGTAATGATATGAAATGATTTATCATATTTCTTGACGTATTTAAACAGTGCCAAACTCGATTATTGTGTCTATTTTAGTTAACTGAAATTCCAAGTTCGATCCACGGGATGAATACAGCACCAGTTGTCTGCAATAAAACACAATTATTTTAACGTCTTTAAATGAGTTGATTCAACACTATTGGTAAATATAATTTCTGTAAAAAATGGACAACATTTGAATGACCAGTAATTTCAAAGTTTTACAATTTAAACAATGTACATCAAACAGCAGTATCGATAAGAAACGAAAAGAACAAATTAACAATTTATTTCAAACCACGACAACACTTTCTACACTCACTTAAAATTATGTTCCACATCAACTGTTATGGTGTCAACACCTTTTTCGAGTTCGCAAAGCGTGGTTATAACAAATGAATTTTTCATTAGATCTTACTATTAGCTGTAGAGTATTTTTCAAACAAATTTTCTAAAATCAGAAGTGTGTATAATAATTGTATTACAATACAATGTGTGCGTCATATCCGCCGTCGGTGAGTAATATAATATATTAGTACTGTCTCTTGTATGTCCATTTAACTACTTGTCTATATAAATATATTAGTACTGTCTCTTGTATGTCCATTTAACTACTTATCTATATAAATATATTAGTACTGTCTCTTGTATGTCCATTTAACTACTTATCTATATTAATATATTAGTACTGTCTCTTGTATGTCCTTTTAACTACTCGTCTATATAAATATTTTAGTACTGTCTCTTGTATGTCCATTTAACTACTCGTCTATATAAATATTTTAGTACTGTTTCTTGTATGCCCATTTAACTACTTGTCTATATAAGTATAATATTACTGTCTCTCGTTTGTCCTTTTAACTACTTATCTATATTAATATATTAGTACTGTCTCTTGTATGTCCATTTAATTACTTATCTATATAAATGTAATACCACTGTCTTTCGTTTGTCCATTCAAGTGCTTTGCAGCGTGTGGAAGGATCTTCACCGAAATTGGTATGGAAGCTCATAAGATCCATGTTAAAATTGGTATGGAAGCTCATAAGATCCATGTGAAGACACACGAACATTTTACGTTTTGAATTTTACGGTTCTGGTTTTTACTCATAAGTGAAACAACATTTCATGTCCTAAAATAAAATTTCATTAATTACGGATTTTCAGAAGTTCCGTCCAGCACTCCAGCTACTTTTAGAATATAATAAGCATAATACAAACGAATAAAAATACATTGATATTCCAGATTTCTAGTGCACGAAAGTCCGTTTCTATCTAATTTGATTTTCATGATTTAACTGGGATATTTCATTTTCCATCTTATGATTGTTTGTTTGTTCGTTTCGAATTTCGCCCAAAGGTACACAAGAGCTATCTGCACTAGTCGTCCCTAATTCAGCAATGTAAGAAGAGGGAAGGCAGCTAGCCATCACCACCCACCGCCAACTCTTGGGCTACTCTTTCATCAACGAATGGTGGAATTTATCGCAACATTATAACGTCCCCATGGCTGAAAAGGCGAGCATGTTTGGAGCGATGGGGATTCGAGCCCGCTACCCTCGGATTACTTACACGATACAAATTTAAACAATTAACATAGAAATAATAATTCATGGTTGTATTTACAATCACATTAATGTTTACAATACTTACAATGTTTCCTAAAAAAATGAAACTCTAACCCGAGTGGGATCTAACATGCAACCTTATTCAACCAACAGACACTCCACTCAACTTTAAACACAATTCGAAGAACTGTATTTAGCTTTGTCTACAGTTAATTGTTTAACTGAGATTTACTATATTAGAAAAACAACACAGGTACAAAGATAGGAAACCCCATAACTTTCAAAAGGTCTACCTCTAAAATGCTCTCAGGTTTTAGTGCATCTGCATAGCTTCTGCTTCAAAATTGAAATTAACAAAAGTAAATATGATATTTTTCACAACCATAAAAAAATTCTTATTTCGTGTTTCTATTTTATCTGAAACTAAGCCTGAGATCATTAGTTGTTTATAAACATGATAGGTATTGAAGTAACACAGTGTTAGAGTTAATGATAAAACATGGTGGTAGAGTTAATGATGTAACATGGTGGTAGAGTTAATGATGTAACACAGTGGTAGTGTTAATGATGTAACACAGTGGTATAGTTAATGATGGAACACAGTGGTAGTGTTAATGATGTAACACAGTTGTAGAGTTAATGAAGAAACATGGTGGTTGAGATAATGATAGAACACAATGATGGAGTTAATAATGGAACACAGTGGTAGAGTTAATGATCGAACACAGTTGTAGAGTTATTGATGGAACACAGTGGTTATGTTAATGATGGACAACAGTTGTAGAGTTAATGATGGAACACAGTGGTTAAGTTAATGATCGAACACACTGGTTGAGTTAATGATCGAACACAGTTGTACAGTTATTGATGGAACACTGGTTATGTTAATGATGGAACACAATGATGGAGTTAATAATGGAACACAGTGGTAGAGTTAATGATCGAACACACTGGTTGAGTTAATGATCGATCACAGTTGTAGAGTTAATGATGGAACACAGTGGTTATGTTAATGATGTAACACAGTTGTAGAGTTACTGATGGAACATGTTGTAGAGTTACTTATGGAGCACAATGGTTTAGTTACTGATGTAACACTAGATTTTATCTGAACTGAGACTCCTTTGTTGCAAGTTATTTAAGTTCTCATTCATAAGACGACACAGTGCATAGTGTCATGTTATTTAAGTACTTATTCATAAGACGACACAGTGCATAGTGTCATGTTATTTAAGTACTTATTCATAAGACGACACAGTGCATAGTGTTATGTTATTTAAGTACTTATTCATAAGACGACACAGTGCATAGTGTTATATTATTTAAGTACTTATTCATAAGACGACACAGTGCATAGTGTCATGTTATTTTAGTTTGGAGTACTATTTTTTTATATAGGCAGTAAAAAGAAGTTATACATTAATTTTGGTCTCCCCCTTATGGCCTGTTATAACAACTAGCCTGCCAACAGTCAGCTCTGTTTCTTGTACGCACTATTTATAGTTATCACTATTCATTCAATACCAAGCTACCTATATATACTTTTGCTGTTGAGAAACGTCATGTGAAACGGTTTTGTAACATTAAAACGACGTTTCATTTAATTAGACCTTCAACGTTTCGCTTTTCAGCTTCTCCAGAAATGTTCACCAAAACTCAAACCGAAACTTACAGTACAAAACTTTCTTTAAAAGCGCGTTCATTTCTTGTATTAATACGTTTTCTGTCACCAGTGTGCGCTGTAGTAATTTAATAAAGAGTGCTTTGAAACGTTTGAAATTAGATGATAACACTATCGACAAAGCACTCCTAAGTTACCTTATCAGTGAACGTGTTCCGATGAAATGTAATGACACTAAAGATAATTCAATTTCTCGTTTTTTTTAAACGTTGTCATTGAGAAAAACTCTTCGCGACAACTTGAAAATATTGACAGCCATTTTACTGATTGCTAATGACATAAACAATTTATTGTCATTCTCCAGTTAATTAACTTTATTTCGTGTAAAGCAATGGGAGATAAATTACGTTTTGTTAATTCTCCCTTTATCTTGCTTATCATAGATCTCGTGACTGAAATATGAGACAGAATGTTGATGTTGTTGAAAAAAGCTGAACAACATATGAATCACTCAATCGATGTTTTACACTTTCTCTTTTCTTTTCATGAGCAACTGAGTTCGCAGAGCGCGCTCTGTAACAGCTATTCCTTCTTCCTTTACAGAACGAACATGATTACAATGAATGGATATATTACTAGCAGAAGTTACAAAGGGGACGGAAGAGGTAATCAGCGGATAGTTCTTATTAACTTCCGCTCACAGCAAGCTATGCACTTAGATCGGAACTAAAAATCAATCTAAAGCGATTAGAATAGCCAATTAAATATACAAATATGCCTGTCAAGATTAGAATGCATTGCTTCATCAGTTCAGTTTCATTGCTGTTAACGACACTTTCGGTCGTAATCCCAATAATACCTGGAAAAAGATAGGCTAGTTGAAGATCTTCATGGTAGTACTATATACATTAAACTAACAATGCCAAATAATCTTCAAAAGGATGAACAATAAACCAACATAAAAATTCATGGCATTCAATATAATCAATATTCAACAATAATTATTATGGAATTTATTTGATTTATGATTATTAAATCCTTCGAGGCAATTAGTTTTAAAGAATTATCTGCTTTTCTTACAGTTTAGAGATTCGTAATTTTTAATCATTAAAATATATTTCTTCTAGATGAACAGAAGTTTCAAATATAATGTTAGGTCCCAACAGCTTCTCTCTTATATAGCTTGACGAAACAGAAACACACGCTGCATAAATATTGTTAAAGAAATGACACAACATCAATGAATTCATCACAAACTTTCTACTATAACTCTCGAAAGAACCCCCGGTTTCTCAAAAAGAGTTTTTCCGGCAGTGCAAAAAAACATTTCATACGCTCAAGGCCTTGGTGGACATTAGTGTCGGGTCATTAAGATCCTGTGTAAATATACGTAGTAGCTGTTATTCTATTTATAAGACTGATCTAATGACTCCATGGGGAAAACAAGTCTAGAATCTACACTTCACATTTTCCTTCTGAGTTTATAATAAAGTTTCCAACCCTCTCTTTGATATTTTTTTCCTTATAGGTTGAAGGCTTATAACAATACAATCGAGGTCTCGATACTCACAGTGGACACAGGACTGATAGCCCGCTGTGTAGCTTTACGATTAATAAAAAACAAACAAACACGCTTTCTGATATGCACGTTAAATCTATAATACGTTTTGCTATTTCCGAATATACTGAGAAGTTTCATTTGAGTTTTGCTCTCTTCTGTTTGTCGGTTGCCTCGAGTTCTCTTGCCTTCTGCCATCTTTCGTCTTTATGTGATATTCCTAGCAGTTTGAGTTTCTATTTCAACAGTTTCTTTCTTTGTTGTTCAATTCGCAGATGTTTCTAATTATTACTCTGATCCGTGTTTGAATGCGTTTTCCTTTAATATTTCCGTTCCATATTCAATTGAATTTAATCCATTTACGACATTTTGTTTTCTTGTGAGTGTTCAGAAATCAACTTCCGGTCTCTGGACTCGGATCAAATTTCACGAGAGCCTCGTGATCACCGTAGTTCACACAAACTCCGATGTACAGGTGTATGTAGAGTCACTGTAGAGCATTTGTGGACACTGGTGTAGAGTCACTGTAGAGCATTTGTGGACACTGGCAGACATGGAACTAAAGAGAAAAATGATGTAATTCTAGTGAGAAATATCAATGAGAACGTTGGAACAGAAAAGTCACTATGAAAGGACCATCTAGGACCTCCTGTAGGCAAGAGTGGACACAACACTTTTATCATCAACTTATTGTTCCAGTATCGGCAGAATCAAGTTGGTACAAGTTGGGAGATTAAAGGTCAGCATCACAACAAGGCCACATTCTGACTAGACTGATTATACATAGTAAAGACTGTTCACATCAATAAACCTAACAAAGATTAAGTTGGTGAAGGAACAGATGAAACAGAAGAAGAGAAGTACATCATCAGTAAAGACTCTTCACATAAATAAACTTAACAAAGAGGAAGTTGGTGAAGAAACAGAAGAAGAGAAATAAATCATCAGTAAAGACTCTTGGCATCAATAAACTTAACAAAGAGGAAGTTAGTGAAGAAACAGATAATGCAGAAGAAGAGAAATGCATCATCAGTAAAGACTTGACATGAATAAACTTAACAAAGAGGAAATTAATTAAGAAACAGATGATGCAGAAGAAGAGAACTACATCATCAGTAAAGACTTGACATGAATAAACTTAACAAAGAGGAAATTAATGAATAAACAGATGATGCAGAAGAAGAGAAATGCATCATCAGTAAAGACTTGACATGAATAAACTTAACAAAGAGGAAATTAATGAAGAAACAGATGGTGCAGAAGAAGAGAAGTACATCATTAGTAAAGACTCTTGACATCAATAAACTTAACAAAGAGGAAGTTGGTGAAGGAACAGATGATGCAGAAGAAGAGAAATGCATCATCAGTAAAGACTTGACATGAATAAACTTAACAAAGAGGAAATTAATGAAGAAACAGATGATGCAGAAGAAGAGAAGTACATCATCAGTAAAGACTTGACATGAATAAACTTAACAAAGAGGAAATTAATGAAGAAACAGATGATGCAGAAGAAGAGAAATGCATCATCAGTAAAGACTTGACATGAATAAACTTAACAAAGAGGAAGTTAACGAAGAAACAGATAATGCAGAAGAAGAGAAATGCATCATCAGTAAAGACTTGACATGAATAAACTTAACAAAGAGGAAATTAATGAAGAAACAGATGATGCAGAAGAAGAGAAGTACATCATCAGTAAAGACTTGACATGAATAAACTTAACAAAGAGGAAGTTAACGAAGAAACAGATAATGCAGAAGAAGAGAAATGCATCATCAGTAAAGACTTGACATGAATAAACTTAACAAAGAGGAAATTAATGAAGAAACAGATGATGCAGAAGAAGAGAAATGCATCATCAGTAAAGACTTGACATGAATAAACTTAACAAAGAGGAAATTAATGAAGAAACAGATGATGCAGAAGAAGAGAAGTACATCATCAGTAAAGACTTGACATGAATAAACTTTACAAAGAGGAAGTTGGTGAAGGAGTAGATGAAACGGAACTTTCTGAATAGACTTGTTGTAAAATGTTGGAAGGTTTAAAACAGACTTTACATCAGTGGTGAAAGTGTGTTGTGGTACAACGATCATGAGAGAAATGACCAATAGAAACACCGTGTTGTGGGACAAGAAACATGAGATGTCATAAAGGAAAAAAGGAAGCTTCCAAAAATACGAAAAGGTCGAGCCAAACGTAATGATGTAAAATACAAGAAATATTGTGGAAGACGTTTAAGGAAGGTCTGGTTTAAAACATGCGTCAAACACTTCTATAAATATGCAAAGAAAACAATGAATCTGAAGATCCTACAACAGTAATTAACAGTGAAATAGGAAGTCCATTTGGAAATGATGAAAGAGTTAGAGCAACATTAGCATGATTAACTCTCGACCATGAACACTCTCAAGAAATAAAAAGAGTTTATTTCAAGTTATGAAGAGCCTGGAGTCATTCATTCATCTACCACTCGATTCCGTCAAGGAACATAGGGCTGCAATCACTTGCGGTTTCATGAACAGGTATTTAAGTGAGTAGGTTGTTAGCCCACCGCACCGAGTCGTCCCTAATTTAGTAGTGTAAGACTAGAGGGAAGGCAGCTAGTCAACATCACCCACCGCCAATTCTTGGGCTACTCTTGTACCAACCAATAATGGGATTTACCGTTACATTATAACGCCTCCACGGCTGGGAGGGCGAGCATGTTTGGCGCGACTCGGACGCCAACCGACGACCCTCAGCTTACGAAGCGCACGCCTTAACCCGCTTGGCCATGCCGAGCCCATGAAGAGCCTAGAGTAAAGTTGAGTAACCAATAAAAAGAGGAAAATAGTGCTATATTATAATTAGAAAATAATATTGTGCTATGGAAAATATTAAAATATTATGGTGCCAAAAGCAACTCACTAGATAAAATAACACTTTTTATTGTATAAGAGTAGAAAACTGACGTTAGAATATCAAGTGGACTGAGAGACTGGTCAGACGTAACACCTGGTGTGTGTCATGGATGTATCCAGTCGCTCCAACTCTTCGTAGTAAATGTGGACCAGATCACTAAGGAAGCATAACAATAGTAGCAGCAAACAATGAACATTGGCTTAGCACCAAGACAGCTGTAACTAAATACTGAGGAAACCCAGATGAAGTAATATTAAGACAACTACAACTGAATATTGAGGAAACCTAACTGGAGTAACATCAAGAAAACTACAACTGAGTATAAATGAAACTGAAGTAACATCAAGACAGCTGCAACTGAGTATTAATGAAACTGAAGTAACATCAAGACAGCTACAACTGATTATTAATGAAATTGAAGTGACATCAAGACAGCTACAACTGACTATTAATGAAACTGAAGTAACATCAAGACAGCTACAACTGACTATTGATGAAACTGAAGTAACATCAAGACAGCTACAACTGACTATTAATGAAACTGAAGTAACATCAAGACAGCTACAACTGAGTATTAATGAAACTGAAGTAACATCAAGACAGCTACAACTGACTATTAATGCAATTGAAGTGACATCAAGACAGCTACAACTGACCATTCATGAAACTGAAGTGACATCAAGACAGCTACAACTGACTATTAATGAAACTGAAGTGACATCAAGACAGCTACAACTGACTATTAATGAAACTGAAGTAACATCAAGACAGCTACAACTGACTATTAATGCAATTGAAGTGACATCAAGACAGCTACAACTGACCATTAATGAAATTGAAGTAACATCAAGACAGCTACAACTGACTATTAATGAAACTGAAGTAACATCAAGACAGCTACAACTGAGTATTAATGAAACTGAAGTAACACCAAGACAGCTACAACTGACTATTAATGAAACTGAAGTGACATCAAGACAGCTACAACTGAGTATTAATGAAACTGAAGTGACATCAAGACAGCTACAACTGAGTATTAATGAAACTGAAGTGACATCAAGACAGCTACAACTGACTATTAATGAAATTGAAGTGACATCAAGACAGCTACAACTGACTATTGATGAAACTGAAGTAACATCAAGAGAGCTACAACTGAAAATTTAAGAGACCCACTGAAGTAACATCAAGATAGCTACAACTGAGTATTAAGAAACCTCAACTGACATAACATTAAGTCAACTACAACCGAAAACTGAAGAGACACAACTGAAGTAACATCAAGATAACTACAACTGACTATTGAGGAGATATAAGTAACATCAAGATAACTACAACTGACTATTGAGGAGATATAAGTAACATGAAGACAATTGCAACCAGATATTCAGTGTACTTAACCGGAATAAAGTAAGGAGTTATCCCTGGATCGTCTTCTCTGAAAATGGTATAACCTTCAGATGTCTTACTGGTTTCCCATAAAGATATCCTTTGAGAGATTAAAAGACTGCTCATCAGTATCTTTTTTACATCACATCAATATCACACATGGACCATCAGCAAGTGAATCATAGAATGACATCTTTTTACATCACATCAGTATCACACATGGACCATCAGCAAGTGAATCATAGAATGACATCTTTTTACATCACATCAGTATCACATATGGACCATCAGCAAGTGAATCATAGAATGACATCTTTTTACATCACATCAATATCACACATGGACCATCAGCATGTGAATCATAGAATAGCATCCTATGAAATGAGATGCTTCTCTAAAGTTCTCAGTGAGCCCAAACTGGATAAAGCAAGAAACGAACGAATCATACAACAATTTGGAGTGAGGCGAGTACTGAAATATATAGCAACTCCAGACTTGAAATGGTTACTTGGAATCTGTCCGAAAGAGTTACCAGTAACTGAAAGGAGATGAGGATAATGGAGTGGTTGAATTGATGGTGTTAAAGAAACAGTTAAAATCAAGTGACTAACCACTACTGAAATGTCACACTTTACCGTAGAATAATGTATGCACCTACAACGATACTGAAAGACATCCTTGAAGGACCTAAGAGGAAAAGAAGTGTAATTTTTTTATTATTATTTAGTAAATCAGGTATGTTTATTGTAAGAACTTGTAGATTGGTAGAATGAAAATAATGGATTCTAAAAGACAGTGAGGTCTTGAACGTATTCCATCAATGTTCTTGAGACACAAATGTATTCGATTCTTTCTTATGATAAAAGATTACAAAAGTTTAATGAAGAATTGTTACCAGAGGTTTTCTGCTCACACGTGGAACAATAATTGCTATCCGTTTCTTATCCACTCCCACCCTCTGATCGTGGTTTCTATGGCATAACAGCACTGTACTGCTGGATAGCTAACCACATTCGTCTTGCAAATAGAAATCTGACTTTACTTCGATACTGTTTGACAAAAGTCTTCGAAGACAAACATATTTTGAGCTACGCGTCTCTATACAAACAGTAAGAAATCAGTAAGGACTCGGGTAGTAGCTCCCTCTATCTAGGGTTTCTTACACCACTGCCCTACGAGAAGAAAACAAAACAGTTTCACAAAATTCTGTACGTACGAAATGTTCTAACAACCAATGTTGACCAATAAATGTGTATATTTAACCATGATAAGCCTGATCTTTAAAAACAACACACGTTTTGGTAAAACATCACAACTTGAATACTTCATAAACCTATTTAGCCTTTAACTATTAATGCAATGAAATAATGCCTGATTCAGGAAACTGGTTAATGATAACTAATAATATTAATACCAATAACAGAATGAACTCAACAGAATAAACAATAATATTGTATTATAGTTATTTCTGTAACCTACCACTCGTAACGTATTAATTATACTGTTGGTAACAACTCGTATACAACACGTTTAAGGAAATCAGATGATTCGGTCATTTCTCTCGACTGTACCATCCTTTAAACAGGACTATCATAATTTAAAAAAAAATATTCAAGCTAGCCCTTCATTCATATAGTTTAACTTCATTCAAATTTATTGTCTTCACAATGTGTGTGTGTCTATGTATATGTATATGTACGTTGGGATGTCAATTCACTTATAAATATGGGTTACACTCTTTTGTTTACAACAGAAACTATCTTTACTTATTTAAGTTCCTGGCGTAACAGCACCGTCTCGTGTAAATCGTGTTCATTTGTACCAAAGTGCAAATACGTTCAGAAAAGAACAGAAAACATGAACTAGTAAATCTCCACAAGACGAAGATGCCACTGATAAGTTCTACATACTAATTTTGCGACAGAAACTAAAAGACTTACCGTGAGTCGTTTCCAACAAATCAGAAACTCGACAGAGCGTGACCCACGTTCTCAAGCTGTTTGTGGAACGGTGGAACTTCTTGGTGAACAAGCGTGAAGATAAGGGACCGACTCCATAGTGCTCTAGAGACGTTTATGTCAGGTCTTCTCCGAGTCATCTTTACTGTTCTCGCAAGGGATCTCTCTGCTTAAGCCTGGATAATGTTACTTTACAGTACAGTGGTTCTCAGATCTGGCGACCTGACAAGATGATTCACTGGGATCGAGGTAATCTGAAGAGAGATCAGAGCTGTCTAATGATGACTTATTCCACTGGCTCATTACAAGCAAAAAAGTTTACAGAAAGTGAATGAAAAAAAGGAGGATGGGCAGAAAGAAGATAGTGTATCGTGTGAAACAGTTTAATAATGTTGGGAACATGTTTACGCATGTAAGCACGAGTGTACGGTCTAGCTGTTCAAAATCGATTACATAAGAGAGGCAGAGAAATGCTTTTTTGTATCGAAATGCTGCAAAGTTGATGAATGTCTACTGTCAACCTCTCACTATAATTTGGTCACATGTCTACATATGTTTCAAAGTATGGTAAATAAAAACTAAACTGCGTAACTCACTTCTAGCTTGTGACATGTTTTCCTTGACCATTCACAAGCTAAAACCACGGACAATTCAGCCGGAACGAACCAATCAGTTGTCCGGAAATGGGAAACTTTGAGAAATGGAACGTCAAAGTCGACTTCTATTTATCAGACTGGAGTGGAACGGTTTTCTACACGTGGAACGGTAATTTACTCCTTAGAAGTTCTTTAAGTACTTGGAACTGTAAAACTTGAAGGACAATTAGCAAACTCCATTGGACTTTACGTCTATCTCCTGACAAGAATAGAATCAACAAACTCCATCGGACTTTACGTCTAGCTAATGACATGAATAAGGCGCCTACTTATTGACGTAACTTTTTATGAACACCTATAGAAATACTGACAATAGTCCTTTCTCTATGTCCAATTATTAAAGTATTGTTAAAAGTCCTCTCTTTATGTCCAACTATTAAAACACAGACAAGTCCTTTCTTTATGTCCAATTATTAAAATACTGATAAAATTATTTTTTTATGTCTAATTATTAAAATACTGATAAAAGTCCTCTCTTTATGTATAACTATTAAAATACTGACAAAAGTCCTTTCTTTTTATCCAACTTTTAAAATACTGACAAAAGTCCTTTCTTTATGTCCAATTATTAAAATACTGACAAAAGTCCTTTCTTTTTATCCAACTATTAAAATACAGACAAAAGTCCTTTCTTTATGTCCAACTGTTAAAATACAGACAAAAGTCCTCTCTTTATATCCAATTTTTAAAATACTGACAAAAGTCCTTTCTTTATGTCCAATTATTAAAATACTGATAAAAGTCCACTCTTTATGTCCAACTATTAAAATAATGACAAAAGTCCTTTCTTTATGTCCAATTATTAATATACTGATAAAAGTCCTCTCTTTATGTATAACTATTAAAATACTGACAAAAGTCCTTTCTTTATGTCCAACTATTAAAATACTGACAAAAGTCCTTTCTTTTTATCCAACTTTTAAAATACTGACAAAAGTCCTTTCTTTATGTCCATTTATTAAAATACTGATAAAAGTCCACTCTTTATGTCTAATTATTAAAATACTGACAAGTTCTCTCTTTATGTCCAATTATTAAAATACTGACAAAAGTCCTTTCTTTATGTCCAACTATTAATATACTGATAAAAATTCTTTTTTTTGTCTAATTATTAAAATACTGATAAAAGTCCTCTCTTTATGTATAACTATTAAAATAATGACAAAAGTCCTTTCTTTATGTCCAACTATTAAAATACTGACAAAAGTCCTTTCTTTTTATCCAACTTTTAAAATACCGACAGAAGTCCTTTCTTTATGTCCAATTATTAAAATACCGACAGAAGTCCTTTCTTTATGTCCAATTATTAAAATACTGATAAAAGTCCACTCTTTATGTCCAACTATTAAAATACTGACAAAAGTCCTCTCTTTATGTCCAATTATTAAAATACTGACAAAAGTCCTTTCTTTATGTCCAATTATTAAAATACTGACAAAAGTCCTTTCTTTGTGTCCAATTATTAAAATACTGTAAGTCCTCTCTTTATGTCCAGTTATTAAAATACAGACAAAAGTCCTTTCTATATGTCCAACTGTTAAAACACAGATAAAAGTCCTCTCTTTATGTTTAACTATTAAAACAGAGATAAAAGTCCTAGCTGAAGGTCCAACTATTAAAATACTGATACAAGTCCTTTCACTGTTAGCTTTAAAATTTTCGTAAAGATGTTTACGACAGTTTTTGTTCGACGGTAAAAAGAGTTGAAATAAATAAAGTTCATTTCGTTTTATTCATTAACGACCTTACATACTGATCAGACGTACTGTGGAAACACAGATGTGAGGAACAGTGAAGTGAAGAAACCCCTGACTGTAATACAGTCTCAGATGTCTGTTGTAATTTGGTTCACAATCGATTGTTTGTTATTATTTTGTTGATTCTGTGTGCGTGTGTGATAAGTTACGAGTGTTCTAAAGCAATGTGAAGGAAGCGAAAAGCTCACAAACCATACAGTTTCCATGAATGCGGTAAACACTCAACACTCGCGAATTGTTTCGCCAGACATCCCTCTGGCAAGTACACTTCTTTACAGCATTCCGAGCGTGTCTGACTCAGCACGAACCGTGAAAAGTCCAAGAGAAAAGAAAGAACTCTGGTAGCTAGCCTGAGAGTTCTATTTCACAAAATTAAGTGCACAATATGTGATACAACTTGCACCATTTTACTCTCTCGTTTTTAGCAAAAGGACTGGAAAATAAAAACTTACTTCTTAATACTATTTTGTCACATTTCCAGGTCTGAAGTTAGAAAACATATCATTTATAAAAAAAGAACAAAAATGTGTAAAATAAGAAACTGTGTGATGAATGATAAATTGAGTTAGGCATGTGTATAAACAGTGTGAGAGACATTAATAAAGGAGCTGATTCTTAAACACATCGATAACACTGTGTAACACAATTTTTACTTTTTCTTGTTCCTGGGCAGAAAGTGTTATTTCTAATTACTTATGTCTCAAGTAAATAGAAAAGACCTATTTGTCTCTTCAAACTTTGCTTTTGTGACCTGGGAGCGAATAACGAAAACATGATGGGAAACTATATTTGGGGGCTGATACGTGAAAATGATATATATTACATTCGCAAATCTTGAAAAACCACTCACTTCTAAACATTTTGTATAACTTTAGTATAAATAAATGTAAATCTTGATTCATATCTTGTTTTATTCAGACCTTATGTTAATGAAAATGTGTAAATTTGCCAGTTTTTACATATAAAATAGGTTAATTTTTAAATTTCATTATCCAAATCACAAAAGTAAAGTTTGAAGGAAATAATGGTCATTTTCTGTACTTTTACAACATAAGTAATTAAGAAATAACACATACTATCCAGAAACAAAATTTGTGTTACACAGTGTAATTAAATAATCTTTATTTAAATTAAGCGATCTTTGCTTTCTTATTGGTCCTTTTTGTTAATACACATTCAAAGTTACTTATTTTCCTTTTTGGAAGAACGAACATATTTAACTTTACTGCAGTTTGATGTTTGACATTACTGTAGTTTTATGTTTAACATTACTGTAGTTTAATGTTTAACATTACTGTAGTTCCAGTTGATTTTTAACATTACTGTAGCTTTATGTTTAACTTTACTGTAGTTTGATGTTTAACATTACTGTAGTTTTATGTTTAACTTTACTGTAGTTTAATGTTTAACATTACTGTAGTTTGATGTTTAACATTACTGTATTTTCAGTTGATGTTTAACATTACTGTAGTTTGATGTTTAACATTACTTTAGTTCCAGTTGATGACGTTCTTTCTCTGTTCTTTCCTTTGTTAGAGGAACCTAAATATCTCTTTCCTACACGTCGTCAAACTCGAACAAGTTCATTATTGTTGTGAGAAAGGAAGAACACAGACTCTGGTATTTTTCTGTCACATTCAGACGGACTCCAGCCATTGAGTGGGAGTGGTGACTGAGTCGACAACACAGAACAAAACACGTGCTTTCAAACGTGGGACTACACCATCAAGTGCTCGACTTGACACTTCCCTACTAGGGATACTTATGGTTCAACTGTTAGCTACTAGAAAGTGAACATCGAGTATGTTTGTTCAGAAAATTAGTTGTTTTTTCTAAACGTTTCTTTCAAGTCTTGGTATAAAACATTTGAAATGAATTTATATTTATATATATATTTCAAAAATAATTTTTACAGCTTTCATGATGAAGAATGAATCGTTAACTGTGCGTAAACTATCACAAAAGTTTAAAGTAGTTTCATTTGTTTGTTTTGGAATTTCGCGCCAAGTTACGCGAAGGCTATCTGCGCTAGCCGTCCCTAATTTAGCAGTGTAAGCTGTAAAGATGGAAATAAGAAAATTATAGAACCAATGTAATGAAGCGAAACAAGAAATAAAAAGCCGAAATTACTCAATATGGAATTCAACACAAGATATAGAGAGTATGTTTACAATGTCAGCGTAAAACCATCAAACCAAATTAAACATGGATAAAACAAC
The DNA here is from genome assembly GCA_011833715.1 of Carcinoscorpius rotundicauda. NCBI lineage: Eukaryota > Metazoa > Arthropoda > Merostomata > Xiphosura > Limulidae > Carcinoscorpius > Carcinoscorpius rotundicauda. The sequence goes on from CM022398.1 coordinate 3,797,246, forward strand.
GGATTAAAATGTTTTAAAATAAATCACGAGTAACAAAATATTAATAAACAAACAACAGAAACTAAGTAGAAATACGTTAAACAACAGAAACTAAGTAGAAATACGTTAAACAGAAACTAAGTAGAAATACGTTAAACAACAGAAACTAAGTAGAAATACGTTAAACAACAGAAACTAAGTAGAAATACGTGAAACAACAGAAACTAAGTAGAAATACGTTAAACAACAGAAACTAAGTAGAAATACGTTAAACAACAGAAACTAAGTAGAAATACGTTAAACAACAGAAACTAAGTAGAAATACGTTAAACAACAGAAACTAAGTAGAAATACGTGAAGCAATAGAAACTAAGTAGAAATACGTTAAACAACAGAAACTAAGTAGAAATACGTTAAACAACAGAAACTAAGTAGAAATACGTTAAACAACAGAAACTAAGTAGAAATACGTTAAACAACAGAAACTAAGTAGAAATACGTGAAACAACAGAAACTAAGTAGAAATACGTTAAACAACAGAAACTAAGTAGAAATACGTTAAACAACAGAAACTAAGTAAAAATACGTGAAACAACAGAAACTAAGTGGAAATACGTGTCTTCACGTTTGTCTTCAAGAGGCAAAGCCTGCGAAGTTAAAACGCTAAAAATGGAGTTTCGATTTCCGTGTTGAGAAGAGCACAGAAGAATACAAGATTTGTTTCATTATAAACAAATAAACCTTTATTATGTTGTTACTAGATCAGAGAAAAACGTAGAGAATACTAAGTATTTAAGACAAATTAATACGTAGACAAAAAGTATGTGTAAAAAGCTAAGCCCAACATGGCCAGGTGATTAAGGCGCTCGATTCGTAATCCGCTGGTTCGAACCGAACATGCTCGCTCTTTCAGCTGTTGGGGCGATATAATGCTATGGTCAATCCCACTATTCGTTGCTAAAAGAGTAGTCCAAGAGTTGACGGTTGGTGGTGATAACTAGCTGCCTTCTATTTCGTCTTACACTGCTAAATTAGGGACGGCTAGCACAGATAACCCTCGTGTAGCTTTGCGCGAATTTCAAAAACAAACAACCCTGTATAATACTAATATTCAAAAGAATTAACAGTTCTAGAATAAATCTGAGCTAGGACAGACGAAGGTATCTCGTTATCTGAGTAAATTATTATTTTCCCTCCAAAGATGGTTATCACACGGTTCAATTTTCTTCTTATTTTACTTACTTAATGTTAATACGTTTGTGAAGCTTTTAGGAGTTAGCTATAAAACTATACAGTTGTACGATATAAAATCTGGCAACTTTGTAAATATCTTAACATTATGCATTTCTCTCCTGTGGTTTTTATATAAGAAATGGCTTCACTTCAGTATTTTTTCTCTAAAAACAGAAAAAAACATGAAATCAATAGCTATTGATAACTCTAGCCTGTTACTATTAGCTTCTGTCGCCAGAGGGCGTCAAGGATTTATGAGAGACTCGGCATCCATTCCACTATAAGTAGTGTTGCCTAAATTCGTTATCATATAAATGTAAATTTGTCGGAGGAATGTAAGCTCTCTGTTTTACGGCTTGTCGGATTCTAAAAACTCAGAAAATCTCAGAGAAACTCAGTTTCGCTGAGTAAAACAATTGGAGAAAAACAGTTTTTGTTCTTTGTTTGTCAAAATAATACTCCAACAATGCAAAACGAATTATTATAATTGAAGGATTAGGATAGAGTTATTTCTTAAAGCTCAAACTGGTGATGTGATTACGTCTAAAATATATTGAATGTTAGTGGAAAAGTACGACAGCTGTAGAATGGTAAAATAATTTATCAATCTCTGTTTACAGTGCTTTGAAATTATTCTCTGTCAATTCTGTTTTAACCGCATACATTAGCATATAAACTCGATTTTTTCCCCATGTAATGTAGTTTCCGTCTAAACTACAAATATTCGAAGTAGATTTTCGTAGCTATACATTTTGCTTTCGTTTTGTTTTTATAATCTCCCATGAACATAAAATTCCCCTAATCGATCATAGACCGCCTTCCTTTATCTTGTTTAAAATCAGCAAATAACTCTTCGAATGAATACCGCCAGTATTAATTGGATTATCGTTTTCTAGAAACGTAATCCAAATCTTATTACAAACAAAAACGGTCGTTTTCCTTTCATTTGTAGTGATTCGGTCAACATTGGATCTCGCAGTTTTTATAGAAGGATCGAACAAGGGTTCACGGTCATTTTGCTTTTAGAAGTGCTGTAAAACATTTTATAGCGAGCTTCTATTGGTCAAAATCGATCTTATCTCACTAGAGCTACCGAATAACATTATTATTTTGTCTGTTTGTTTGTTTTGAATTTTACGCAAAGTTTCACGAGGACTATCTGTATTAGCCGTCCCTAATTTACCAGTGTAAGACTAAATGGAAGGCAGTTGTTGTTGTTTTTGAATTAAGCACAAAGCTACACAATGGGCTATCTGTGCTCTGCCCACCACGGGTATCGAAACCCGGATTTTAGCGTGTAAGTCCGCAGACATACCGCTGAGCCACTGGGGGGGCAGGTAGTCATCCTCACTCACTGCTAACCTTTGGGCTACTTTATTACCAACGAATAGTTGGATCGACCGCACACTATAACGCCCCCATGGCTGAAAGGACAAGCATGTTTGGTCTTCAGCCAGTAGTAGGCTTAACTTTTCCGTTTTATATTAATTAACATCATTAGCATATCTGAAATGATCGTTAATAAAGATAACATGTTTTTCCTTATATTTAAATAAAAAATAGCGCATCTGTCTAGATCGTGGACTTTGGTTGATTTCGTTTATACAAAAAACGCGAATTCGACGTGAAGACACAACCTAATATATTCTATGATTCACTAGCATCGTAGCAACACACTAGTTTCAACGAATTCACGGCTCATCAGCGTGGCTTGAAGAGCGTTACAAAGAGAATAGGCCTCATATAGTGGTCGAATATAGGCAGTTTGAGATGTACGCTTTAGTTGTCACCACTAACAACCTCGAATACTTGAATAACAAACACTAAATATATTTTACGTTATTAATGTTGACAATAGAACAATAAATGGCCCCGGAATGGCCAAGCGCGTTAAGGCGTGCGACTCATAATCCGAGGGTCGCGGGTTCGTATGCGCGTCGCGCCAAACATGCTCGCCCTCCCAGCCATGGGGGCGTTATAACGTAACGGTCAATCCCACTATTCGTTGCTAAAAGAGTAGCCCAAGAGTTGGCGGTGGGTGGTGATGACTAGCTGCCTTCCCTCTAGTCTTACAATGCTAAATTAGGGACGGCTAGCACAGATAGCCCTCGAGTAGCTTTGTGCGAAATTCCAAAAAACAAAGAAACAAAGAAACAGAACGATAGATATAAATCAATAAACTGTAGATGTGTTATAGTTACCAAATCAGTGACATAAATGTTAGGATTAAATTAACATTACATAGAGAGTCTGATTTTTATCAAAGTGCTGAGAAACAAATTTTGCTCTGTGTTAACACGAATTAAAAATTCATTTTTACTGCACACACACACTACAGAATACGTAAGGTGTTGACCATGTACACTAATCGTAAGAAAACAAAACATAATTCATTTGTGTTCATCTGTTTGTTGTTGAATTTCGCATAAGTCTATTCGAAGGCTATCTGTGTTTGTCGTCTCTAAATTAGAAGAGATAACCCAGAGTGAAGGCAGCTAGTCATCACCACCCACTGCCAACTCTTGGGCTAATCTCATCCAGCACAGAGTGGAACTGACCGTCACATAATATCGTCCCCAAGACTGAAGTGGCGAATATGTTAAAATCACTTGTTTCCCTGCACAACCACGTTTATATGCCACGTAATATGTAAGGTGTTGAGTATGTACACTGATCGTAAGAAAACAAAACATAATTCATTTACAAAGTACATAATTGCTTGTATAACGTCGCACTTATATTAAAAATGTGTTTCGAGACTGAACAAAAGTTAGAAACAGTTACATAAAAAGTGGTCCAGATCTACGTATTCGAAAACGTGTCTCCTGAGATTTAACCAAACAAACACCAGTGCATTCCTACATGATTTCTACGATGCTGGCGCCACCTGCCAGGAGTGTTGGTGTTTCCCTCAAACTGTTTCCTGTTCCTTTTTGCAACGATTGCAAAGTAGTACGTTCGAGAATTTTATCTTCACAACGTAAATGACAAACATTATGTAAGTTCTCGTGTGACAAGACAGTTTCAAGAAGTCACGAGTCAACTTTTAATGAGAAGAAAAAATCGCATATATCTTATCAAAAACGGTCTTTCTTCAAATTAAAATTGGCCAATTTGTAGTTAAAAGACGAGGTGAAGATAGTTTCTCAAATGATTGCTTGAGTTATGGATAATTAGATATTTTTCTGTTCTATTAACAATGTTCGTTGTGTCCTGACAGAGATTTATCATAGTACAGGACACTGTCAGAGGCGGCTGTCTGCTCGTAATGTATTCGACCAATCGTTTACTGTGGAAGCACATTTTAGAAGCGCGTGCAACACTTCACGAGAGCGATACCACGTACTTCAAGCGTTAACGATTGCTCAGGAGCTAGCGTGGTACAAGACTTGGGAGATGTCCTATCCATATTTCATGCGTTGTTCACGGTACAGCGATCTGAATCAGGAACGCGCGCCAACAGAGAGGGAAGTCTAAGAAAAGTTTTTGAAACAAAAGTCTGGAATGCCAGATGACTGAATTACTTCCAGTTTCGGTTACGCGGTAACCCTATTGTACTGCTATATTGCAATGAACCGGTATCAACTTCAGTGAGAATGAACACAAACAAAGTCTGCTAAATAACACAAGTATAATAACCATAACTTGTTCTAAGCTAACAAACCTTTAATAATTATTAAAATTCATGAAAACAAACAGTCCATTTGTTTTTATAAAAATACAATGAAACTGATACATACATACGAAAAATATACATTACATTTTAGAGTACTGAACAACTGAAAACTGTTGTTGGGTGTAGGGTGACTCTACTTGTTGTGGGTGTAGTGTGACTGTATCTATTTTTGGGTGTAGGGTGACTATTTGTTGTTGGGTGTATTGTGAGTGTATTTATTTTTGGGTGTAGAGTGACTCTATTTGTTGTGGGTGTAGTGTGACTATTTATTTTTGGGTGTAGAGTGACTCTATTTGTTGTGGGTGTAGTGTGACTGTATCTATTTTTGGGTGTAGGGTGACTCTATTTGTTGTGGGTGTATTGTGAGTGTATTTATTTTTGGGTGTAGAGTGACTCTATTTGTTGTGGGTGTAGTGTGACTGTATCTATTTTTGGGTGTAGGGTGACTATTTGTTGTTGGGTGTATTGTGTGTATTTATTTTTGGGTGCAGAGTGACTCTATTTGTTGTGGGTGTAGTGTGACTATCTATTTTTGGGTGTAGGGTGACTATTTGTTGTTGGGTGTAGTGTGACTGTATCTATTTTTGGGTGTAGGGTGACTCTATTTGTTGTAGGTGTAGTGTGACTGTATCTATTTTTGGGTGTAGGGTGACTCTATTTGTTGTTGGGTGTAGTGTGACTGTATCTATTTTTAGGTGAAGGGTGACTGTATCTGTTATTGACAGGTGTTGAACGCAGGGATCTGCGGTACTCAGTGGCTTGTGTGTCAACAGTCTGGAGTTTTTGTTTTTCTTGTTGACCCAAGTTTGGATCTGCTGACTGTAGGTTTACTGGTTGTCAGAAGAGGACGATGTGCTGGCTGTAGTGAAAAGTGTACGTGTGGTTTCGGTCTGGATTGTAGTTTTCACTTTCAGAAGTGGTGATGCTGTATGGAATGGTTCGTAACCAGTGTGTTCACGATAGGTGAGACTGTGGGTCTCCTTGACAGACACGGTTGCGAGTCAGGCTTGTAGTACTGTAGTGATGGTCGACGGTGGGGCCGTTCACCCCTGAATGAAAAATAAACAAATAGCCATCAGATAGAATGTACTTGTTTGGAGGTGGTTAAAACCTTCCTGGACTGGATGAAGTTCTGGACCAGATCAGGTGGGCAGCGTGAAATTTAGATACGGTAGTTGCTAAAAGCGAGTGCTGTATGCTTGTTGGGGAGACAGAAGGTTCCTAGCAAAACCAGTTCGGCTTTTAGTGGTGGAACATCTGGCATTCGTGTCATAATTCTAAGGTTCACAAATATAAGTCACGTGGAGGGTTGAAGGGCAACTCCGTCTCAGATTCTCGGTAAACTCCTGGTTTACCCTGGTTAATAGAGCAGAAGGTTTGTCGTGAAACCCAGCATAAATCCATCGATATTTCGACAAACTTGTTGACTTCGGAGACATTTTGGCAACAATAAAAAACATACGTTTGGTCGGCTACGATTCAAGTATCAGAATGGAAAACAAAAACATGTTCACGTACATTCTCATTATTGTACAATCTCGACTATAGGTAGCGTTCTAAGATAAACTCCACAATTCTATAGTATAGTTCACTACATAATTAAGCCACTCGGTAACTAAAATGACAGGAATTTTTGCAACCCATAGATTTAATACGACCCTGATTATTTTAATATACAATTTTCTGATTAATTATAAAATCTAAAAAGAAAAGAAAACTTGGTGTGACATTAATACAATCTTCGTTTTCTCAAAAACCAAATAACAACACGTCGACCAATAGATCTTTACTTGAGTATCTTAGCTGCCCACTTAATTACATAATATTCTATTATTTAAATAATCACCCTTGATGGCTTAGCGATAACAGTGAGTAATTATATAGCTGACTATCGGTTTTCAATACCCATGATGGGCAGAGCACAGATAGCCCATTGTTTAACTTTGCTTTCAACAAACTTAACTAATTGATTTTCTCTTGTGTTATATCTTTGTTCTACCGATTCAATTGAATCTTTGTAACGTCACCTTCGGTTTGTGTTTTAGTGAACGGTCCTGAAGAACCTCAGAAGCGAAACGTTGAGTGTATTATTAAATGACAAATACATTTTGTTGTATTTCTGGTATTAATACGTCTTCTATACAACAATATGCTACACACTAATTAAAATATTATTGTTTATGTCACAATAAACACATTAAAAAATACAAGCAGTGATTAAAACGTACATATATTCATATGATCAAAGAAGTAGAAACTTAAATCACTTGTAAGCACAACTAAACTTAAGTTTCCACTTAAGTCTCAAGTAAGAGTAACTAAACTTAAATTCCCAATTAGTATAACCAAACTTAAATTTCCAGAGGTAGGACTAATCGTAAGTCTCTCGTAAATATAAACAAACTTAAGTCTTCAGTATGTATAACTAAACTTAAGACTCCACTGAGTACAACTAAACGTAAGTCTCCAGAAAATATAACTTAACATAAGTATCCAGTATGTAAAACTAAATTTAAATCTCAAGTAAGTACAACTAAACTAAAATTTCCAGTTAGTATAACCAAACTTAAGTCTCCACAGATAGGACTAAACGTAAGTCTCCAGTATGAAAAACTAAAGTCTTCAGAAAGTATAATTAAATTAAGTCTCCAGTGAGTATAAACAAAGTTAAGTCTCCAGTAAGTGTAACTAAACTTAAGTTTGCACTAAGTATAACTAACCTTCAATCTCCAGAAAGTATAGCTAAACTCAAGTCTCCAGTGAATATAATTAACTTAAGCTCCCAGTGAGTATAACTAAATGTAAATCTTCATCATGTAAAACTAAACAGATGTCTCCAGTAAATATGACTAAACTTAAGTCTCAAGTATGTAAAATTAAACTTAAGTTTCCAATGAGTATAACTAACTTAAGTCTCCAGCACGTAAAACTAAATTCAAGCCTCCATTGAGTATAATTAAACTTAAGTATCCAGAGAGTATAACTACACTTAAGTCTCCAGTGAGTATAACTAACTAAAGATTAGTCTCCAGTACGTATAACTAAACTTAAGACTCCACTGAGTACAACTAAACGTAAGTCTCCAGAAAATATAACTGAACATTAGTATCCAGTATGCAAAACTAAACTTAAGTCTCAAGTAAGTATAACTAAACTAAAATTTCCAGTTAGTATAACCAAACTTAAGTCTTCAGAGATAGGACTAAACGTAAGTCTCCAGTATGAAAAACTAAAGTCTTCAGAAAGTAAAATTAAATTAAGTCTGCAGTGAGTATAAACAAAGTTAAGTCTCCAGTAAGTGTAACTAAACTTAAGTTTGCACTAAGTATAACTAACCTTCAATCTCCAGAAAGTAAAACTAAACTTAAGTCTCCAGAAAGTATAGCTAAACTCAAGTCTCCAGTGAGTATAAAGAAACGTAAGTCTCCAATTACTTTAACTGAACTTAAAGTACAACCAAAAGTAAGTCTCCAGTATGTAAAACTAAACTTAAGTTTGCACTAAGTACAACTAAACGTAAGTCTCCAGTAAGTAAGGCTAAACTTAAGTTTGCACTAAGTACAACTAAACGTAAGTCTCCAATACGTAAACTAAACTCAAGTCTGCACTAAGTACAACTAAACGTAAGTCTCCAGTAAGTAAGACTAAACTTAAGTTTGCACTAAGTATAAGTAAACTTAAGACTCCACTGAGTACAACTAAAATTAAGTTTTCACTGAGTACAACTTAACGTAAGTCTCAAATATGTAAAACTAAACTTAAGTTTGCACTAAGTACAACTAAACGTAAGTCTCCGGTAAGTAAGACTAAACTTAAGTTTGCACTAAGTACAACTAAACGTAAGTTTCCCGTATTTAAAACTAAACTTAAGTTTGCATTAAGTACAACTGAACGTAAGTCTCCAGTAAGTAAAACTAAACTTATTTCAACTTTATTTTAATTTTATTTTATATTGTAAGAGATGATTGTTCATTCACTTTTGAGCAAATTTACACTGGACTGTCTTCTGTGTTTTCGCAGGGAATCGAACTCCGGATTTTTGTGTTGTGCATCTAAACCTAGCGCTGTCCAACCTGGGGACTGCAAATGATTAGAATGAAACAAAATAGCTCATAAAAAATAATTAAATTAGAATGGTACGTTCGTATAGTGCTCACGAAAATAAAGAGATCTCGAACTTTTGACTTTCTTTGTTTTAAAATTTTGTACGTTTTATCAGTAATGCCAGATTACAGAAATGTAAAAACAATGTCAGAACGACCTTTCGAATCCCAACATCGCAAGTCTTGGCTTCACTTAGGGTTTGAAGAGGAAATCGAATGTTATATAGGAAAATTAATTTCCGGAAGATTTAAAAACAAGAAAGAACTATCCAGCGCGCGCGCGCACGAGACCTTGATCGACGTACAATAATATAAGGTAGATGTTGACATTCTGACACGGAAACTTAAACCAACAGAGAAACTTGCCAAGTAAGAAGTTTGAGATACATCGATTATGTAAGCTTTATAGAAGGACACCAGGTGGCACTTTAAGATAAGCGCAAGTGTGTGTTTGTTTTCTTATAGCAAGACCACAACGAGTTATCTGCTGGCTCCACCGAGGAGAATCGAATCCCTGATTTTAGCGTTGTTAGTCCGCTGTGGCTTTCGTCTAAGAAAACACAAACACCCACACACACTGTTTTCATTTTATATTATTTAACGCCTCTCCCCCCGTGACACAGAAACAAGGTTTCGATACCCGTGGTGGGCAGAGCACAAATAGCCAATTGTGTAGTTTTGTGTTTAATTCAAAACGGCAACAATGTTATTTTTAAAAATGCGTGAAGATTTATTTTTGTTTACTGCACACTTTCTACGGCAATTCAAACTTGGGGAAAAATTCATTTACAAGTTTATAAAAATGAGAGTATGCATGTGTGTGTGTTCTGCTTTTCAAAATCATCTTTAAATTTCTGATTTATCGCTTAACGTCCACCATCAGTTGCAAACTTTGTTGCTGTCTGAGCTTGTATGATAGATATATCTCTTGAAAAAGAAAAAAACACATTACGTTACTTTTTTGTCAAGATAGCAAGGAAACCTTTTTATGACAACAGCAACAAGTCTGATAGAAAATATGTTCGATTAGGCACACCACACAGGAAGTTTCATCGCCTTTATGGTGGATAAGGAGAGGAAATCTACGTGTTTTATTTTTCTTTGGAATCTTCTCTTACCAACACTGCTAAGCCTAATGGTGGGCAGGTAAACGTTAAGCTAATAAAAGCGAATGTCGTATTCAAGAAAAAACAGCTAAGCCTAAAAATGATTGGCCGTTCGTCTTCCTCTCTAATGTACATGAAAAGACATTGAGTAATGACCGATCACAGCGGTTGTGACCTTTCCACAATCCGAGGTACAGATTTCAAAAGAAATAAAATAAATGAATTTGAAATTTTTAACTCTTTTTATTCCAAGATCTACCTAGAACAATTGTGTCTGAACATTAACGATCATAGATAAAGATTAGTGTATCCAATACAATAAGGAATAGAGATAAATATTATTGTATCCGATGAAACAAGGAACGTAGATAAGGATGAGTGTATCACTAGCAATAAAAGATAAGAATAAGTGATTAAAACAATAATCACAGCTACAGATACCACGTTTGATAAAATGAGGCTTAGAATACGCAAGTCCTGTGTCACAAGAACACCATCTACAAATGTGTCGATCCATTACAACAAGGCGCTCGAATGGTAATCTCAGAGTAGCGGGTTAAAATTCCTGTAACACCGAATATGTTTGCTCTTTCAGCTGTGGAGACGTTATAATAAGACGATCAATCACACTATCAGTTGTTAAATGAGAAGTCCAAAAGTTAGCGGTGGGTAGTGATGACTAGCTGCTTCCCGCTAGTTTTACACTGCTTAATTAAGGACGGTTAGGGCAAGTAGTTCACACGATAATCAAGTCACACTTTAAATGGATAGTTTGATGAAGTTAACATGGTTGAAAAAACTGTGTTCTACAGAACTATATGTTCTAGACAACAGAGAAAAAATAACCAACATTTGGGAAAAACTTATAACAAAACACAACATTTCAGTTAATTGTTTGTTTGTTTTGGAATTTCGCACAAAGCTACTCGAGGGCTATCTGTGCTAGCCGTCCCTAATTTAGTAGTGTAAGACTAGAGGGAAGGCAGCTAGTCATCACCAACCACCGCCAACTCTTGGGCTACTCTTTTACCAACGAATAGTGGGATCGACCGTCACATTATACACCCCTACGGCTGGGAGGGCGAGCATGTTTAGCGCGACCCGGGAGCGAACCTGCGACCCTCGGATTACGAGTCACACGCCTTACGCGCTTGGCCATGCCAGGCCATTTCAGTTAATACCAAATTTATTCAAAAACCAGATACAAAACTAAAGTCCGTACTATGAAAAAACTACACTGACAAACACCACATCAACATTATTTATAAAATACAATGTGATAAATGTCGCGACTTCTATATTGAAGAAACAAGTAGAAAAATGGAAACTTGATTCAAAGAACATTGAAAGTCACCTTTACACGTTTTCGAACACTGCAAGTCAAATAAACACAACATACCTATAGAAAACACCCAGATACTAAATAAAGAAACAAACAAACGCGAAATCAAAGAAGCCTTACTTATATAACTTAAACTCAAAATAAACCAATACAAAGGAACACTTTTATACCTATACTAATAATCTAACATCCACCTGCAACGCCCCCTACAATCCTGTACCCGTTTATACTCTCGTCCCTAAGACGTGTTCGGCAACGGTCAGTAGTAAACTCTCTCTTAGTTCACCTGAAGATGACCAAGGAAGGTCGAAATTTGTTCTTTGCTTGTCAGTAAGTGTTAATACCCATACCAGCCGTTCTGAGATACATTTTTATTTCAAGTTGGTTTCTTGTCATCAAGAATTCTCAACGGTTGTTGTGTCTGATGCTCGTGTTCGGGTATGGTTCTCACGAAACCCTGGCGTTGCTACAGTATCCTTGTTTGGCTTTGTTCTCTTGTAGGGGTCCATGGTGGTTGGATTCAGTTGGCATTGAATCTTCAGGCCCGGCAGGGCCAGGTGGGTTAAGGCGTTGGACTCGTAATCTAAAGGTCGCGGGTCGAAATCCAGTCGCGCCTAACATGCTCGCCCTTTCAGTCGTGGGGGAATTATAACGTGCGGTCAATTCTGCTATTCGTTGATAAACATGTCGCCTAAGAGTTGGCGGTGGGTGGTGATGACTAACTGCCTTCTCTCTTGTCTTACACTGCTAAATTAGGGACGGCTAGTGCAGATAGCCATCGTGTAGCTTTGTACGAAATTCAAGAACAAACAAACGAAGAAATGCACGTGAAATATCTTGCTTCTACAGAGTTTTATTGTGACGCCACCTGTATGTAGTTTGATTTCCTTGACGCTTTTGATCTAGGTACAGATACATGACTCATAACCAAACATATCAAAGTACAAACTGTATAATATATTTCTGTCAGACTCTCCTTAACTTTCCAAAAATGACTTCTTTTTCTTCCTTCCTATCTGAATTGCACATCTCATAAAGCGTCGTATTCTCAGCATGGTTTTTACTGGCATTCATCTTCCCCTCACGAGTGAATTCAAACACAACCATTTGCTGTCTTTCTTCCACGTTTTTCGAGGCATGATTTTATTGGAAATGACATTTTCAAAGGAACGATACGTTCTGGTTATCGAAACGATAAAACCTCTCTTTCGTAGTGAAAAATAACTTATGACACATCGTTGACAACACCTTTATTACACCACGTATGCAATAAAAACTGCATTTAGGGATTTTCTAGAAAGATGTGGAATTTCTTTGGACATGTCGTACAAAGTTAGTAAGTTTTCAAGCATCACTTTGAAACCACTGCAGACGATACTTAATGACGCCCATAAATATTACTCTGACTTCTAGCGGAATATTTGTGAACAAAGATAAAAATATTCAACTTTTAATTTCACAGTTCGTCTGTTGTCAGGTGTAAAAACTATTATCCGTTTACGATTCAAAACAATTAGTTTTTTTTATCGATTTCTTCAAGAACAACATTCTTAGATAGTGTACACAAACAAACATGACACATAAAATAGTACAATATATTCAAAAAACAATTCCAATGACTCAATAATAAATATGTTTCAATTGCTATAGTTATGTCTCCTTGCCATGATTTAATTAGTTTTGTTAATATGGTATTATTGACGTGGTCAAGTGTGTTAAGACGTGCGACTCGTAATCCGGGGGTTGCGTGTCCCCCTCGAGTAGTTTGTGCGAAATTCAAAACAAACGATTAAATTGACTGACAATTTTGATTTATAAATCAGTAAGATATTTAATTTTTATCACTATGTTCTAATCATTATAAATCAATATCACGTTACTGGGGTATTCACTTTCTATAACTAATTATTTTACTCTATTTTAAATAAAATATTTACTTTATATCTCCTTAGACTCGATTTATGTAAATGTGGCAGTTCACAAACAATTACTTTAATTCACTTATCTTTTCAATATTGGCCTGGCATGGCCGAGCGCGTTAAGGCGTGCACTCGTAATCCGAGGGTCGCGGGTTCGCGCCCACGTCGCGCTAAACATGCTCGCCCTCCCAGCCGTGGGGGTGTATAATATTACGGTCAATCCCACTATTCGTTGGTAAAAGAGTAGCCCAATAGTTGGCGGTGGGTGGTGATGACTAGCTGCCTTCCCTCTAGTCTTACACTGCTAAATTAGGGACGGCTAGCACAGATAGCCCTCGAGTAGCTTTGTGCGAAATTCCAAAACAAACAAACAAACAATCTTTTCAATAGAATATTTACCTCAATTATTACATAAGAATGTCTCACCATAAACATATATTGTGCAGGTAGCCTACTTGCTTTGTGCCATAAAACACCAAGCATATATTGCACATGAATGTGTCACCACAAACATATATTATTACACGAATGTTTCAACACTAAATATAAACATCAGTTATTATACTTCAGTGATACAGCACCAAAATATTTACTTTATAAAAACTGTTATGCTTTTATTTTCTGTTTCCTATTAGAATATAAAATCAGTGTCACTTTGCTGCATATTTTTACATAATTACAAAATGTTACATATTTTTATTCTCAGTTAATGTTATTTTATACAAGATAGAGTATCCGTTTTATGGAGATAAATTATGGTTAAAGAAAGGTTATTTTAGGACACGATAATTTGTTTTCCTTGTATATAATTACAAAAACAAATCTCCCATAAATAGTGCAAACTACAAAATTTGAAACCACAAATTTGCACGATACTCCCACAGACCCAGCAAACCTTCATACTAAACCTGGTGAAGCCCCATCTACAGGATGTGAAGTACTGGTAAAGAAAACACAGCCATAAAAAGCGCAAAATTCAAAACTGAAAATTTGTATGCAGCCTAACGAACATCCTTACCAATTCTGATAAAGTCCATCCACAACCCAAGAAGTGGCTACAGTACTATTATTTTTATGTGGGTAACCTACAACAAACAGTATTATTATATCTCAATACGAGATATGTTTTTATTTCAAGTGGATTTCTCATCATCAAGAAAAGCGTTATTATATTCATATATATTAATTTATCGACTTTAATCTTATATCACATTATTCAAAACTCTTGATCGTATATTTAATTAATATATCTTTTTATTGTGTAAATTCACTGAAATATTTTGTGTTGCACGACCTTATTAGAATATTTTGAATATAGTATGACAGAAATATATTTATCTTGTTCTACTTTCATAACGTATATTGATCACGTATAACTTACTAAAGTATATTACTTTTGCATAATCTTACTAAAATAATTGAATAAGTTTAGTCTCATTCTTTTGGTACTAACTTCTGTAAAATTGGTACTAAATTCTGTAAAACCTTACCAATTTTTTTAATATTGTACCCCTCTACTAAAATACATTAATTATGTGTTTCTAACTTTACTGGGTATGTTATTCTTGTGTCACCTTCACACGATATATTAAACTTCAACATATCTGTTGTAGTTTTCACTTCATTATTTTCCCCTTAATAACATTGTAATACCTCAGTTTATTCTTCTTTTTTAGATAAAAACTTTTTAGAATAAATTGTATCTCATGGGAACATTACACAGACTAGTACACCTTATTTTAAAACTAACATTACAGCTTGTCAAATACACAGATTTAGGAGTCTTCAAAACACGAAATAATACACCATAGAACAATAGTTTATCTTACTTCTTGACTTAACAGTCATATGTCAATGTAGTTTTTCTAGATTCCGTCAAAACGTGTGATGAATTACTGTCTGCGAACGGCTGGTCGAGCGAGATATGGCGCGTTCTAAGCGGATAGATTAAAACTCGTATGTATGGTTTTTCTTTATCGTGAAAAGGAAAAAAGACCTAGAAACCGGGTTGGCTTCTATAAAATGTTTTAAACTCAACATAATAAAAATGTATTGTTTTTTGTATAACACAAGTGGGTTCTTAATCCGACTTTTAAAAATGTTGTTCTGAAATATGATAAGAAACGTTTGCTCGTGCATTCTAAAAGAAACGGTCTGTTCGTTATTGAAAAATCTCTTTCTGTCTAGAAATAGTATTAATATTTGATCTCATTTTTGACAAAGACATTTCGACAGAAAGCTTGTTGTCTTGGCAACGATACATTGTTGCTACCGAAAAGCGCGATTCAGCTTACAAAGTAATGTGATACACACCACTAATCTTTGTTTCAACGACTTTCATTCGAAGACGATCTCATTACTAGAGAACGCTTTACAAGGTTAGGTTGGTCTTTTTAGCCTTTTACCGTGATAGAAATATGACGTAAAAATCCAAAATGAAAATAAAAAACGAAGTTTAAGTCTTTGGATTTCAAACTCGTCTTTATGAGATTCCATTCCTTTTCGAACTTTGTTATAGCAGTAAACTACATAATAAAACACTTCATTTAATAAACTCCATCAAGGTATACACAGAATAAGTTTCTGGTGTGATTTGTGATGTAATTCAAATTTTTTATTTTTGTAATAGTATTCTCTGTTTCAAAACTATATTTAAATATTTCTAACTTTACTAACAAAACCGTTAAAATTTGCTTCTCAACTCTTTAAACTAAAACATAAGATTATTAAATGGTTAATGAAAAAAGTTTAGGTCGTATAGGCTTAACGATATTGGAATACTGAATCACTAAAATTTAAATAATAGGTTTAACAATCGCCAAATTTTTATATATTTTTACTTACAGAAAGATGGCGTTTCGAACTGGCGTTCTTCGTTAGATATTGCAGGTTACAACAAAGGCGCATGCGCATAATTCAAAGAATTTGCGCACTTTGTAATAAGAATGTTGATCGAGAAAACTCTGAGCGCAATTATATCTATTACGTAAAAGTTACAAGTCAAAAGATAAGTAAAAAGCACTTAAGAATTAAACAGGAAACAATTTATAATTAAAAAAAATTGGATAAATGGAAATGTGCAGGAAAGAAAAGCATTAATTTAAATTAAATGGTTGTGGGGTACCCAAGCTGTAAATTAATTTTTCGACTGCATCGCTAAGATTTGGATGTTAGGCCTAAACAGATTTGCGTCGAATCGTTTGTTTGTTTTAAAGTTGTTTTTTTTCTTTCGGCTGCCTACTATTTATACCGCGAGGAATCGAATCCCGGATTTTAGCAGTTTAAGACCGCAGATTTACTGAAGGACTCATCGAATTGTAAACAAATACCTCGATCATAGTTGCTTGGTCTGAGATAACCAAACATCGTAGTTTGGTCATGATATAAATGTTACGGTTTTAATATTTATCGGTAAAATCTAGTTTCTTTTTTCTTCTTTTATTTATCATAATTTATTAAATAATATTGATTTTTTTAACTGAATAGAAAAATTATGACAAAACTCGAAATGATTTAATATAGCCTTTGTCGATTCCTTTGAAATTGGCTATAAGGCAGACTGCAGAAAACGTAACATTCTTATGGCAAACATGAGTGAGTAAAAAGTTAATTTTACATCCGAAAGAAGACAGAGAGACAGTTCATAGTAAATAGAAGACGCTGTTCACAACCGATGTTTCATTTGCAAGTCGTGAAATATTTGTTGCCGATAACTTAACGGTGAAATAAATAACGAACTCTTAACCAGTGGTTGTACAAAAAAAAAACAAAAAAAAACATTTGTTAGAGAGGTATTCATAGCAGGTAAAAAATGTTGTGTCCCAATGATACAGTCTAAACATTTGAGACTGTCGCTGTTTTATTATTTAAAAATTTGGTCACCTCAGTTTTTTTTTTATGCCGCTGTATTAAAGATATGTCTCTTGTTTATTGTTAAGCTCGAAGCTACACATCTGTGTTTTCTCCGTCGTGTGCATTTTTTGGTATTACAAACCCACAGACTTGCCACTGAGTCATCAGAGAGCAGAATGCCCATAAGGTGAAAAATTAAGCAGCAACGTAAAAAACAGTCGTTAAACTAGATTAGAAAGTAAAAATAAAATAATATTAAAGCAGTTCTAGGATTCGATATTTTACTTTTTTTTTACTGAGAGTAAATGAATAGAAATCGATTAACGTTAATTTTCTATAGAAACCTTTAAAACGCTGAGTTGCAAAGGTCATTATATTGTAGTAATTGGAGTAGAAGTTATTATTGGAATATACATTATTTCACTTTAATGCATATGCCAAGTATTGTAACCCAGGCTTAACTTATCTACTAATATCTAAAGTAACAAAAGGATAGCATTAACTTGATGACTCGTAATTTTTGTCTTTTTTTGTGGGGGTGATTTCGTTCTTGTTGAGAAGAAAGCTTCACGATGTACTAACTATGCTTTGCCCACAACTGGTTTCAAAACCCCGTCTTTAGTGTTGTATGTTTGCTAACTTACCACTATGCCTCTGAGGAATGTTGTTTTCCCCTTTGTTTTTATTGATGAAAGTTTCCACAGGGGGTCAGCTTACAATACTGCCCCCTAGTGGCTCAGCGGTATGTCTGCGGTCTTACACGCTAAAATCCGGGTCTCGATACCCGTAGTGGGCAGAGCACAGATAGCCCATTGTGTACTTTGTGCTTAATTCAAAAAAACAACAACAACTTACAATACTAAAATCTAGGATTCGGTTCTCCCTTCACACAAAGTTTTTGTTTGTAAATAAACACAAAGTTACACAAAGGGCTACAAGTGCTTTACCCATCCGGCTATCGAAATCCGATTAATAGCGTTTTAAGTCAGTAAACATACCGCTGTGCCACTAGGGGGCTTCATGGAAAGCCGTTAACAGCCTATTGTGTATCTTTGAGATAAAAAAACACGAAAGGTACAAAATGTTCAGCAGTTGTGAAGAAACCATGTGTGACGTATATAAAACATTCTGTTTCTGGTTTCTTAGAACTTTGGTATTCTTACGAATATATCTCATCCAACATTGTTTAAGATAAGTTACTTTAAAACCAATAAGTTATATAATTCCATATTTTATCTACTTATTTATCTGTTTTATGTTTGTTGAATTTCGTGCAAAGCTACAAAAAGGCTATCTACGTTAACCTTACCTAAGTTTAAATTAGTAAACTGGGAAGGCACCTATGTTATACTACCAACCACCAACTCTTGGTAAATTTTTATCAGATCGAGCAACGAGTTTAAAACACATGCACACAATGTCCTAAAGTTTCATTTATCTCTGTGTGGTTTTTTTGCTTGTTTCTTTTTTGGTACGCAACTCACAGAATTAAAACTCCATAGTTCGACTCACTAACCATTAAGTTTTGCTCGATTGTACATGTATATTTTATAAATAGCAGTAATAGTGTCCATTTTGTTTTATTCGTATATAGTTTTCTAAAAAAGCTTTGCACGTCATTAAAACTAAAGTAGTGTTTCGTTATAACAAGAAACCCACTTGAAGTAACAATGTATCTCAGGACGGCTGGTATGGGTATTAAAACTTCTATTAAAATAAAGTACAGAACAACATTGTTCTCTATTTAATAAAAGTTTGAAAGCCATACCAGCCATCTTAAGATATTGAGTAACGTTTAATCCGTCCTGTAAGGTAATAGCCCCCAGCGACTTCAAGGTAAGTCTCAAGATTTACAGCGCTAAAATATATTGGGCGAGCACAGTAAATAATATTCCATTGTGTATCTCTAAGGTTTTAACAATAACATATTTCGGGAAGACAATTGTGGCGCCATCTTATAGCAAATGTGAACACTACGTTCCTTATTCGTACTTCTGTGTAAATTAATTTTAGCGTTCAATTATTTTCAAAATACTACATTCAAATCTCATTTTATGGTTATATTCGGAAAATATTTTATATAAATGTGAATACTTGTTAAAAGTAAGATATATGTATAACGTTTTGAGATTTAATTAATTCATAATTGGTGTATTTGTTATTAAGAATAGCCAACACAACGAATATCAGAGCATGACTTAGTGTTATAAACTGTTGTATTGTTCCACCGCTGGGGGCATCAGTGTTGATTTTAGTTATTGTGTTTGTTTGTTTGCTTTTGAATTTCGCACAAAGCTACTAGCTAGCCGTTCCTAATTTAGCAGAGCAAGACGAAAGGGAAGGCAGCTAGTTATCACTACCCACCGCCAACTCTTGGGCTACTCTTTTACCAACGAATAGTGGGATTGACCGTAACATCATAACGCCCCCACGGCTGGGAAAGCAAACATGTTTGGCGCGACAGGGATGCTAGTGATTATGACGTACATTATTAAACAAAGTTACAAACCATCATATTTAGGAGTTAATTGTTCAAACGAAAATAATAGCTTATAATCTGAGGGTTGCAGGTTTGAATCCCGTCGCACCAAATATGCTCGTCCTTTCAGCCGTGGGGGCGTTATAATGTGATGGTTACTATTAATCCTCTGATTTTCTGTTCTCTGGAACTATAATCAACAAAAAGGTTATACCTGTTTTATCTAAAATATCTAACACAAAACATTGTACATTCTAGACCTAATTTCGCTAATAAATTATTACTAACAGAAAATGTTTCCTGGGTCATTGATTGACGATGATGACAATTTGGTTTGAATCTCTATTCTAGTGGACAAATCACTGCTATGAATCACTCACAACGATGAGCCAGGAGAAAATGGTTGATGTATGTTCTGTATTGTTTATAATAATTTTGAATTTATCTCTTGTTAAAATCTAAGAGACTTTTATAAACATCTACCTTAGGTTTTCAGAATTTATTAAAACCTTCAGGTTAACCAGAAATCATTGCTAACGTGGAGAACTGGTGAGTAACGTAACAGCCACATCTTCGGCTGATTCGGGGGGCTATCTCGTCAAGACTTTACGTTGTTGTTCGATGATTTGCACTTCACATGTTTCATCACAGCTCGAGGGGGTGCAGAAGAAGTTTGTTTGTTTGCTTTTGAATTTCGCACAAAGCTACAAGAGGGTAATCTCACCTAACCGTCCCTAATTTAGCAGTGTAAGACAAGGGGGAAGGCAGCAAGCTAATCATCAACATCCACCGCCAACACTTGGGCTACTCTTTTACCAACAAACAGTGGGATTGATTGTGACATTATAATGCCCTGACGGCTGAAAGCTAGCTAGTAATCAGCACCAAACGCCAATTCTTGGGCTACTCTTTTACCAACGAATAGTGGAATTGACCATCATATTGTAACGTCCCCACGCCTGAAAAAGTGAGCATGTGTAGTGTGACGGGGATCGAACGCACGACCCTCGGATTAAGAGTCGAGTGCCTTAACCACCTGGCTATGCCAGGCCGTCACAAGAAGAATAGTGTTGCCTTTGTAGCTATGGAAAACATACGTATTAATGAATATGCAAACATTCCATCTTTAGCAAATTCGTGTAGTAAACATAATTACATATAATAGCCTTGATATTGAAGAGACGTTCTCGTTACTATGACAAACGTTTCAGAGGATAATGCTGAGACTCAAAGGGGTAGATAAAAACAAGTGAATAACTTTGGACATTGGTCCACAATGAATAAGTTTGTAGATATCTCTCTATACATAATCAGATAAGTAAATTAAAACAAACATAAAGATTTCCTGGTCACCACCTCGCTCCCGCTGTCCTCCACGCAGAGTAAAACTAGTTTAAAGTTTTAGATATCGGCTAAACATATTTGTAATTCCTGGTTGAAAAAGTATATTTGTTATTAGTTATAACACGATGTTAAATAATAATACACACCAGACGTCGTTTTGTGTATTCTTTATCCAAATAAACGCCCCCCGCTAGTACAGCGGTATGTCTCCGGATTTAAAACGCTAAACTCAGGGGTTCTATTACCCTCGGTGGGCTCAGCTCAGCAGATAGCCCGATTTGGCTTTGCTATAAGAAAACACACACACAGTGCTGTAAAGTTCAGGTCATAAGACTGTAAATCTAAACCTTTTAAAACACTGGGTTCAGGTTATAAGATTTTGAACTTTTTGAAATAATAGGTTCATATCTCATAAGATGGTAGGCAAGTGGAAACATTAGGATCAGTTCAAAGATGTTTGTGTTTTAATTTCACACAAAGCTACAAGAGGGTTATCTCCGCTAACCGTCCCAAATAGCAGTGTAAAACTAGAGGGAAGGCAACTAGTCATCATCACCCACCGCCAACTCTTGGGCTACTTTTTCACCAATGAATAGTGAGATTGACTGTTACATTATAACGTTCCCACGGCCGAGAGAGCGAGCAGCATGTTTGGTGTGACGGCGATTCGAACTCGCGACCCTAAGATTACGAATCGAGTGCCTTAACCACATAACCCTGCCATGCCAGATGTTCCTTTTCAAAATCTGTATGATGGAAATTAAAGTGTTGTAAGTTTTGAATGACGACCAAAGCTGGCTTCTAATTATCAAGAACATTTTTACTGATATTAAATATCAGATCCACATCTTAAATGTTTAACACAAGAACGAATACGTTTTTATTTTTTGGATGAATTTACTTTTCTGCGTCTCTTAGAAAATCTTTCACAGTTTATCTGTACCCTTACTTCTTGTATAATTCCATGAAGTACTAAAACAATAGTAAAAGATGGCATATCAAAAAATATAAGATAATTGGTATGTCTACTAGAAGCTATGAATATTATTGCAAGCGGTTCGTTTTGAGTTTTTCTAAGTGGTTCATGGGTAATTTTGAAGATTTTTAACAATAAAATTTGACATTCGATATCCGCGATATGCAAGCAAAATATGTCCATTGTGTAGTTTTGATGACAACATATCGTAACGTCATCACTCGGGCTTCCATCATCTGTGTAATAAATTTAGGCTACAACTCGTCGATTTGACTAAATGGTTTTTCTCTTGTGAATACACAAAAAAACATTTACAATCACTGCAATTTAATTTACATCTATTTATATACGAGAAGTCCGTATGTAATGTGTCGCAATAAGGAACAAACTGTTACCATTTATTTTACAGTCTGTATCACATTTAAAATTTTAATTTGATTTTAGTAGGGTTAGTAAGTTGTTTACAACGTTAAGTGGAGACAGAATGAATAACTCATATTTTATTCGTGACCCTATATCTTCCCGCCAGATATTTTATTCAGGCCCCTTCTTCCAGCGCAACACCTTATCCAACTCACATCTTCAAGAGACAACGTCTTATGAAAATTAGATAAAATGTCGTCAAATTTTATGGTTTAGTACTTTCGTCGAATATGTAAAATTTCTCTAAGAATCATCACGAAACGAAAATGTTTATTTATATTATTATTAAATAAATCATTTGTTGTTGATGTTCTTTTTGTCATAACCTTTGTCTTAAAAATAAAAATGTACAGTAGACAATTTTGTCAAGATTTTCAAAAGTAATTATTAATAATTTTTAACGGTAGGCTTTAATTATTAAATATACAACAAACGAAAACGTTTGCTTGCTTTTCCCGACTAAAAATATTTATTGAAATTTTTATTAGAATTTCTTCTCGGTAAGATTTCGTGCTACATTTTAATCGATTTTTTTTTATTTTTGATAAAAAGTAGAAAAGATATTCCACGAGATGTCGCTTTGATTAGAAAAGATGTTAACACTAGAGTGTATACATATTCTTCACTATATTTTCTAATTTGTGCAAGTAAGTGAGCCTTCAATATTACGACCTTGCGAAACAAGGTACTTTTTATGTTGTAACTTTGTGTAGCTAACTTAATTTATTACGATATTGTGAAACTATTTTAACTTATAACATTGTGCATCCAACTTTGGTCATTGTAGGCTTCGATATCGGATAAGTAATTTAGCTTTCAGTGCCATAAAAACCTCGTGCTGAACGTGTTTTTCTAAGATATTTAAATATATTTTAAGTATTATTGGGTGCAAATTCAGCAAATCTCCTTTCTGTTGTTAGAGTTATATTCGAAACTTTAGTCGGTAACAGTTTGTTTAACAACCGAGGCAGCAACAAGGAGGCCTAAACCACTTAGTTGGTAACAACTCGTTTAACAACTGGGGCAGCGACAAGAAGGCCTAAACCACTTAGTAACAACTTGTTTAACAACTGGGGCAGCGACAAAGAGACCTAAACCACTTAGTTGGTAACAACTTGTTTAACAACTGAGGCAGCGACAAGAAGGCCTAAACCACTTAGTTGGTAACAACTCGTTTAACAACTGGGGCAGCGACAAGGAGGCCTAAACCACTTAGTTGGTAACAACTCGTTTAACAACTGGGCAGCAATAAGGAGGCCTAACCCACTTAGTTGGTAACAACTTGTTTAACAACTGAGGCAGCGACAAGGAGGCCTAAACCATTAAAGCCATTACCCGTCAAAAACGTTAAAACATTATTTATTCATTGCAGTATTATATTAAGTATAAACTGTACTGTATATTAGGTAAGGAAAAGCCACCGTTTGTTCTGACAACAACCTGATTAGAATCCATCGAACGGGTAAAACTTACGCCGTCGCAACTATTTCTAACTTGAGCATAACGTAAGAAGTAAAAACACTAAAGTCCATCAGTTACGTCATCGTAACTTGGACTTGGTCCACTCCACTTCAGAGTTTTGTGACATTGAACGACCTTGCATCTCACGGTAAAAGGCTCACTGCGGCTCATGTTCCTAAATAAATCAAGCTCAGACTTGCCGAGTGAAGAACATTGCATGCTCCTCATTCTGAGGACTTGACAATTCCAATTATCGTATAATATTATTTCAGCTCACATTGGCCTCTAGTTCAGTACAGGGGGTCGGGGTCTTTCCCCAACAATTTTCCATGTTGGTATTTTCACTTTAAACATTGAAGCCGACTAAATAAGTTGATCCATTTGGCGTCTGAAACAAACATTAGCTAATTGTGTAACACAAACTCTGAGTCATAATATTGTTTTGGCCTTTTGTTACATATACCTTGGGGGAGGTTCTCCCAAGTAATTTCTTGGAACACTCAAACCAGCTGAATTGATCCGTTTAGTGTCCGTAAGACACTGTTTAACTCTGGTTTCCTGGTGACATACTCCCCTGGAAAGGATGTCAGTCCATCAAAACTTAACCCCTAGTTTCCAATTGGTACCCATCATGCATTTGGGAAATCTGATCAGTTGTGGAAGATAAAAGTTTCTTGTCTAAAGACACAACAATACATCCAAGGAAAACCTCGAACCCTTGATTTTATGATCGATAACAGCTTTAACAGCGAGGATAGTCATGAATAAACATATTGTAATTATTACAATGTGCTTATTCATTGGTATGTACTATGTAGGTAGGTTACTTTGATCAGAGGTTATTAATTTCAACTACGAGCCCAAAGCAGTCTGCAACTTTAAAAATCATAAAACCATGGGATAGTATATTGAAACACTAAAACAGTGTGAAACAACGGGGGTAAGAGGTGTCGAACCAGGATAATTCTATATACACTCTCAACACGTATTTTCTCATTTCCATCATTCAGTTTGTTATTCTTGCTTTCAACGTGATTGTTTTGCCCACCATAATGGCTTAGTTTGTTCTGAATTTCGCGCAAAACTACACGAGGGCTATCTGCGCTAACAGTCCCTAATTTAGCAGATAGAAGGTACACAAAAGCTAGACATCGCTTATCTCTAATGCCCTGTTCTCTGAAAAGCGAAACATCGTGATATCTAAAATTGTTTGTAATCTTTATTTTTGTGTAAGGTGGAAGTAACAACTATATTTAATAGTTTATTTGAAGAGTTGTGTAAAAATAATGACAATTAGCTCTGACATTTAGGGCACTTAAGTAGTTCTGGGTTGGATTGCGGCAAGTGTTAGGAACCACCACTAGGCTTAGCATTTCCCAATGAAACAAAAACGTCCAAACAACGAAGTAGGTAAGTCGATCTTTTTAGCAAACATTTTATCTTTTAGAAATTTGTATAAAATGGGTTGGTAAAATAATATTCAAAACAGAAGTCACGGCACTTGGTAACAGAAGTTTAAAAATGGCGGACAGGACGGGTTAGGTTCGTTCAAATACAAATTTTCGTAATTAAAAAACAAAACGTTTGTTACTCCTTCGTTATAAGAGACCGTTAAATCCACTCCTAAGGCCATGGGTATAAGCAAATAGCTCTTGGTCGACCTTGATGCGAAAATTTTGAAATAAACGTATTATATTTCTAAGTTATTTATTTATTATTTTTGAAACCAGATAATTACAATAAATATTTTAAAAAGTACGTGTCTTAGGAAAACAACGTCAATAGAAATGCGTTTAAAAGTGCAGGAGAGTTTGGTCATGGTACAAGGTGTGTTAACATTATATGCTACTGCATGTGTATATTTCTTTTCTATCAGACTGACACTCATTCAGTTATTCTTCTTTCCTCAACATTACAGGATTCGCGACAGAATGAACTACTGTGCCACCAGAAGAATGTATCTAGGATAGATCATAAGCTACGGCCTCGTAATCCGAGGATCGCGGTTCGAATCCCCATCACACCAATCATTATTGTGGGTGGGCTATAATATTATGGTGAATCACACTATTTGTTGGTAAAAGAATACCCCAAGAGTTGGCGGTGGGTGATGATGACTAGCTGCCTTCCCTCTAGTCTTACAATGTTAAATTAGGGACCACTAGCGCAGATAGCCCTAGAGTAGCGTTGCACGAAATTCAAAACAAACCAAGTCACTTTGAACAGCCCTCATATGAAAAGTGAGTTTGAATCCCGGTTTTTGCTTCAGCATTTGATAAAGGAACAGTGAGAAAGGCCTTGGTACATTTGATAAAGGAACAGTGAGAAAGGCCTTGGTACATTTAATAAAGGAACAGTGAGAAAGGCCTGGGTACATTTTGAGAGGTTAGGATAGTTTCCACCCAGCCGAACCAGAATGATCCAGTTTTGAAATTTTGAGACGTCGCCACTCAGCCAACTGGTCATCCGTTGTTGTTCCACTTTCACTCTGAATAAAATTTTGCAATAGACACGTGTTCCCTTTTGACATAAATCAAGAACTTGACAGACGGGGTCGAATCGTTGAATCTTTGAGTGGTGGACACTTCTACAACTGTGTAGTAAATTCTATCACCGATTCAAGAAATCGCTCAAACATAGCATTAGTGTTCGAACTTTTCCTCTGACAAGCAAAACTCTCAAGGAACTCAGACAATTCACTACTTTGTACGTACACCGAACTCCATCCCATTAAGTTTTGTCTATATATCAAAAGAAAGCTTGAAGCATCGTCTTCGATAGAATGTTTTTAAATCAGATCATGCTCGCCCTATCAGCTGTGGGGATATTATACAGCTCGATCAATTCCACTCTTCGTTGGTAAAAGAATACTCCAAGAGTTGGCGGTGGGTGGAGATGACTAACTGCCTTCCTTCTTGTCTTCCACTGCTAATTAAGGGACGGCTAGCGCATGTAGCCCTTGTGTAGCTTTGCACGAAATTCAAAACATCAAAATTTGAAATGTTTTCGCCCGTTACAGGTGTTTCTTTACAAACGTAAATACACGTTAACCGCACATTTGTGGTTAATTTTATGTGTTATAAGTCACGATGTGTAGTTATTGTACAGAAAATTCTTTAAAGAACTTTGGAAGCATAAAATTTTATTTACAATTCGTTACTGTCAAGCTTTGCACGAGCGCACGCTCAGGGGATAACTAGGGTGATTATGGCAAAACAACAACAGGCAAATAACACTGATTAACATGGCAACTTCTTTGTTGATTAATAACAGACATTTTTGTCGAGATATTTTGCTAATTCGTTCAGATTTTAAACATGAAAGGATATTGTAAATTTGATAATAATACGATTGTTTCAACTAGAGTAATTTCGCACGCGGTATATCGTTAAACAATCCATTTCTTCACATTCCTCTAATATGCAGCTGAAGATCTGTTCAGTAGAATAGTTCTGAAAAATGTGACAAAAGAAACGTAGTTTACGTGACTTTCATCACAAATTTTAGGCCCATTGTTTTCTTCTGCTTCGTCAGCTTTCGTTTAAATTGCAACTGTTTAAAAGTTTTAAACTGCAGAACAAATTTATCTTTAATATAAATAGTACTTTAGAGACTTTTGGTACTGAAAAAAATATCCAGGTAACGACTGGTGGCGCGTAAATGAATGAATAGAGACGAGTGTGCAAAAGAGAAAGAAATATTTAGCTTACGTCATCTGTACTCGCTCAATAGTGGGATTTAATTGTCATCTTAAATGCCCCAAAGCGCCTAAATGGGAAACGTATTATCATGGAAAAGAGACCACGAAACTTGTTATTCGCAGGATATTAACAACAACCATTAAGCTACATACAGCTCGTAAAGATAAGGGTTTACAACTCTAAAATTCAAGGTTCATCCCTGTGACAGCCCAATGTGTAGCTATACCTACGGCTTTCAGTTTAGTTCGTTTGTTTAGGTTGATACACAATGGGCTATCTGTGTAATTACGTTTGTTATCTGTATCGGGAGGCCTGGCATGGCCGAGCGCGTAAAGCGTGCGACTCGTAATCCGAGGGTCGCAGGTTCGCGCTAAACACGCTCGCCCTCCCAGCCGTGGGGGTGTATAATGTGACGGTCAATCCCACTATTCGTTGGTAAAAGAGTAGCCCAAGAGTTGGTGGTGGGTGGTGATGACTAGCTGCCTTCCCTCTAGTCTTACACTGCTAATAACATTTCAAATTATGATGTTTTAGTTTGTTTTGAATTTCGTACAAAGCTACTCGAGGGCTATCTGTGCTAGCCGTCCCTAATTTAGCAGTGTAAGACTAGAGGGAAGGCAGCTAGTCATCACCGCCAACTCTTGGGCCACTCTTTTACCAACGAATAGTGGGATTGACCGTCACATTATACACCCCCACGGCTGGGAGGGCGAGCATGTTTAGCGCGACTCGGGCGCGAACCCGCGACCCTCGGATTACGAGTCGCACGCCTTACGCGCTCGGCCATGCCAGGCCACCCACAAATGTATAGAACTTGTTATTTTTATTTCGCGCAAAGCTACACGAGGGCTATCTTTTACCATCGAAGGTGAGATTGACCGTAACATTATAACGTCCACGCGGATGAAAAGGCGAGCATGTTTGGTTTCGCGGGGATTCGAACTCGTGACTCTCTAAAGAATTTTAAACGTAGTTGTTTTGTAGTTTTACAGTTTTTATACAAGTTTCATTACATATATTGAAACTAAATAATGTTATCAGATCATACAATATTTTACCGGTTTTTGTTTTTGAAACAAAGTTAATTAAGCCATCTATTTAATAATGTGCAAACCTAGTGCTTGATGTACGTTTCACTGTCTTATCGGTTTGAACATACTGTTATCCCATTGGTCAATTTTACTATGGATCGGGTCGTTAATGAAATTCATAATTCAAAACGGTAGGTTGGAGCTTTTTTTTTTCTTTTTCTTTTCGGACCCAGACTTGGTTGATTATAACTAATTCTGACTGGGAAACAGTTATATTAAAGCCACCATTATTGTTACCATAGTGAGATCAAAACTAAATAGAAAACAAACTACAGAAAATATGGAGAAAAGGGGCATCAGTTAGGTCCCTTTGTTGTTGTTGTCTCAAACAACATCAGTTAGGTCCCTTTGTTGTTGTTGTTGTCGCAAACAACATCAGTTAGGTCCCTTTATTGTTATTGTTGTTTCAAACAACATCAGTTAGGTCCCTTTATTGTTATTGTTGTTTCAAACAACATCAGTTAGGCCCCTTTGTTGTTGTTGTCTCAAACAACATCAGTTAGGCCCCTTTGTTGTTGTTGTCGCAAACAACATCAGTTAGGCCCCTTTGTTGTTGTTGTCGCAAACAACATCAGTTAGGTCCCTTTGTTGTTGTTGTTGTCGCAAACAACATCAGTTAGGTCCCTTTGTTGTTGTTGTTGTTGTAAACAACCAAACTTTCTCTAGTTCTGAGTGAATTTTTTCACTGGGCAAAATACTAACTCAAAAATATATTTTTTGTCAATATGTACAGCTGTTTCACTATTTGGTTGTGACTTCACTTCCATTTTCAATTATTTCTGCTGGCTTCTTTAGAAACATGCTAGTTTGGTCGATGTTTGCAAAGAAATGCAGTTTTGTGATACAGAAGAAAGCGTTCAGTAGGTCAGTCGCAACTTTCTACTTTCTACTAAGTAGTTTATCTGTACCGAGCCCACAAAGGTATCGCAACTGAATTTTTAGTGGTGTCTGTGCAAGCCGTCTCTAATTTTGAAATGAAAAACTATAAGGAATAGAGCTAATCAACACCATTCGCTACTAGGGTGTGGGCTGCTGTAATCAGAATTGGAACTTGACTGTAACTCAAATAAAACGCCCACGACACCCACTTGAGGAACGCACTTTTCTCTTACGGTAGTAAAGGGATGCGAACCATGAATCCTCTGATCTACAATCGGTGCGCTAACCACTGGGCTGGAATTTGTTAGAAGGTTTAGAATTATTTTTACTTTCAATCTAATATGTATTTTCGAAAGTTTCACCTAAAGTTGCTGCAAACTAAATCTTACAAGTTTGCTGTTTTAGTTAAATATATAGTTAATAGTGGCAGTAAACAGATATATTTCATTATCGTGAAACGTGGTGAGCAAGGCGTAGTAGACCACATTGCTACAGTGAGAAAGACAAACCTCTATCACTTACGGTATAACAATACATATTTGGTACTGGAGAAAATATATCCATTCGGACGTTTCCAGATAATCCACCAGGTAACATTTGTTTTTATTTGCTTTGTGTAGCACAGTTACTGTGGCTGGAAACTTAACCTGTTTAGTGCTGTAGACAAGATAACTCGTCCAAGCCAGTCGGTAACACAGTGCCACGGACGAGTTAATTCGTTCTCAATAATACCTGATTTCAACGCTAGATGTCAGCACCAAATATACTTACAAATTGTTTCACTTTCGATCCAAAATGGCGTCACGAAAAAGTTACAAAATGAAGAAACATTGGAGTTGTTTTGTAGTAGCTGAAATACTTGGCAGTCAGTAGGTTAAGCCTCACGGTTACAACATTGTTTAGGTTATGGGAGGAAATGAACTAATTTTTGACTGTCACCGTTCTGGACTTTTCATTATTTTCACCGGATAATTTGAAGGAATCTGCCAACAAAAGTGTTACAGTGTAGTAATATTATTACGTTTTATGATACAGTGTTCCCTCGCCACTTCGCGGGCTCGGCCGACCCCTACACATATATACATATTTATAAAATAATAAATATTAAATCTAAAATATAGCATTAAATACAATTAAAATATTAAAAATAAATATAATTAATACTGTAAAGAAAAAACAGGTATATTTTGAGATATAAACATATATTTGAGTTTATAACAGCGTAAAAATGGAAACAGAACCAACTGGAAGGGCCATAGATGTACGCATTGTGCGTCTGCGAAGGCTACGCGAGATCAGCTTCATGGCGTAGCGATGTGCAAGACGGGCTGTGATTGGTGCAGAAATGAAAGACGGCCAATGACAGCTACCCATTTTGATTGTTTTTCACCATTGCTACATGTCTTCAAAATGTTCATAAGGCATTGCAAGAGATGAAGCCCTGCACCGTTAATGCAAGCTGGAAGAAGTTGTGGCCTGAGGTTGTGCACGACGACAAGGGATTCACGCCTGAAGAAATCCAACACTCGGCTGTTCAAAAAGCTGTGCAATTAGCTTCGTTAATCAAAGGTGAAGGATTTGCCGATATGACGAAGGAAGACGTAGATGAACTGATTGACTTAGAATCCGAACCACTCGCCGACCAAGACTTAGAAACACTGACGAAGTCTGCTGCCGAGGAAGACAACGAAGAGGAAACACCGAAAGAAGCCGAGGAAACAATCGAACAAAGTGGATGGTCGTTAGAGCAGTTAGGTAAACTAATGAAACAAATTAACGAAGTGAAGGAGTGCTCACAGGAATGGGACAGCGATATGGTTTGATCAGTACAATTTTGCAATAAAATAGAAGAACTGATGACTCCTTATCAAATGGTTTTCGATAGGCTAAAGAGGCAGAGAAAACAACTGCCAATAACAATGTTTTTCCAGCCGAGCAAGAAAGAAAGAGTACCGGTGGCAAGTACTGTTCCTGAAGTTGTAACGACCGACGAAGAAATTGCCGATTCACCTTCCACAGAAGAGGAAGTAGTGTCCCCCGAAAAGACACCACCTGCTGAAGATATATAATTTTTAATTTTAAGGCTTAATATCTTAATAATTGTTCTTATTATTTCAGCAATAATGAACAGTATTGTAATGGGAGGGTTAAATAGTTGTACAAGGAGGGTTTTGAAAGTCTAAATGCACATAAATATATACATAAAAATCGGCGATCCCACTTCGCGGAAAATCTCCTTTCGCGGGGGGTTTTGGAACGCATCTTCCGCGATACACGAGGGAATACTGTACTTAGATCTTACTGGAACGAACTTTGATTTTTGAGCACGTGTCACTTTCGTTTTATTAGTGTGAGTACAGCTCTAAACTTCCGATTGTGTGTATTGTTAAATTTCTTACAGTTGTTCATAGAATGGGTTTGGATCCCCATCACACTAAACATGCTCGCCCTTTCAGTCGTGGAGGCGTTATAATGTGACGGTCAATTCACTATTCGTTGGTAGAAGAGTGGCCTAAGAGTTGGTGGTGGATAGTGATGACTAGCTGCCTTCCCTCTAGTCTTACACTATTAAATTGGAAAGGGCTAGCACAGATAGCCCTCGTGTAGCTTTGTGCGAAATCCCAAAGAAACATATTCCGTGAGACTGAAGAAAATTAGATTATGTGCTTATTTTATGTTCAGCTGTCCAGCTCTGTTCGAATTCGTTATTATTGAAATTTTTAATTGTTGGTGTCTTTATCCAGGTTAAGTTTGTTGTAATAAAACTAAACCAGGACGAATATTTAAAAGTGAGTCAGAATGTTGTCCCTGTAATTGTTGAGGTCATTATTTTCAAAAATGAATAAAAATATTTATCAAATTTTACTAAATATGATTCTTGACTATTTTTTCTTACATACAACAGCTCTGTCGTTTGCATTGCTTTCAGCGCCCCTGATGAGCAAATTATACTGTGTTTTTTTAATTTCGCGTAAGGCTACTCGAAAGCTATCTGCTCTAGCCGTCTCTAATTTAATAGTGTAAGTCTAGAGGGAAGGCAGCTAGTCATCACCGCCAACTCTTGGGCCACTCTTTTACCAACGAATAGTGGGATTGACCGTCACATTATAACGCCCTCATGGCTGAAAGGGCGAGCATGTCTGGTGCGACCGGGATTCGAACTCGCGACCCTCAGATTACGAGTCGAACACCTTAACACACTTGGTCATACCAGGCCCAATTATACTGTGTTGACAGCGAGATTGAATTGAACGCGCAGTAGGTTCTTGGTATTTTATAAGCTATATGTTTTTATATTTACATTTAATTTAATTATTTATACTCTATATATGATATACTAACACACTGGACGTTAATATGTAAAAAAATTCCAAAATTATCCAAAAATCATCATAATATGTAGTTACTTTTCCTTCCTCTACATTGGCTTTAACTACGATCAATGTCACCATGTGTTGGAGAACGAGATATGCCAAACTTTCTAGAAAACTGTGATAAAACTAGTGATATTATTCCAAATTCACGTCGAAGTGGGTTCTTACATGTGATGAGTGGAATTCTCAGGGAATGTTTCAGTTTACCTCCTCTGGGATCTGAAAAGCCATTCACTTGTTTTCTTTTCACGGTGACCTGTGAAGGGAAGAAGTTGGTTGGTTGAGGAGTGTCTGGGGCACTGCAACACTCCACTTTTGCCTTGAATTCCTGTAGATAGGTAACTCCTTCAGGGTCAGTCAGCTGGTTTTGTTGGGTTACTGTCAACTGAATGTTAGTGTTGAACGTTCTCAACGAGTGTTGTGGATATTGTGTCTTATGCTTTGTAGTGCGCACAAAGTCCTGGCATTACTGCATTGTTCTTGTTTCGTATGGTGGTTCTATTTTCTCTGTTAGAACAGATTATCTTAACAATAAAGTACGTCTATATACTTTTAACACTCTTGGATGTTTACAGTTTCAACAGTTTCAAAGGGATCTTGTCGTGGTTCTTCGACATAGGCTTATTATGGTGATAAAAACCATAACGCCTTTGAGCGTCAAAAGGAACTTTATTATTTTGATGGTTCCCATTTTCGATCTTGCCCTCAGGGGATGGAGGAGAAAGATGTAGAACGTTTATATACTGTACAAAGAATTTTTGCCCCGAGGCTTGGAAGTTATTGCCCCTCACTTCATCTAGGACGTATGTTATTAAATCATATTCCAATATTAGAGTGGGAGTCCAAACAGAACTTTTGTGCCTCCAAAAGAGTCGTTCTCAAATCATGTGAAGAGTTGTTTGCCCTCCTGTCTCTGTGCCCATCATTGTTTCCAATGAATGCTCTGATTCATCTCCTTTGGCCCCGATTTCAGTATCAGCAGGAGTTTGTCTTCCTTGCCCTTAAGATCCATAATGATTGGTCGTTCACACCCTCATTCACTAGAATCTACTTCTAATGGCACAGTTCTGTCCACTCAAACCAGGGAAGGATCCATTGAGATCGACAGACCGTTTTCCAGTATAGAAAAATGGCGTGAACGCAAACAGAAGTGATTTCCGCCCAGTTCTCCTTCATCTTAATAAAAATGGCTACTTTGATACAGTAGATTTGTCAAGGTATTTCGGTGTATTTTTGGATGACGTTAAGACTTTGACTGATTGCTATCATCCCGTGTGTCTCTTCTTACAGGAAAAAGTCCTGAAATTTTCTGATATTCTGGTAAAATAGTTGCCTTCTCCCATTTTTATCTTGATAGACGTTAATAAAAACAACTCCCTTTGAGGTGGTGCTGAAATCGATGGGTGAGGTCGTTCCATAGAGCGTATGTTCTCGGATCACAACCTTTCTCTCTTCAGTACTGGTTATTTTACGTATTTTCACGCACCTAATCAATCTTTCACTGCTATTGATTTGTCTATTTGTTCCCTTTGTGGTTTTCTCAATTTTCTTGGAGCGTTGACAGTGATCTTCATTTTCCTGTAATTTTTGAGAAATATTGGTTGTGATTGCTGCCACACAACTCAGTTTTTTTCGATGGAGGTTGAAGCAGTCCAACTGACTCTCTTTATGTTTTCTCTTGGAACTCGAACCTGCTAGTTTTCCTTTTTTAACAACTGCAAAGAGGCAATAATTGACTGCACCATTCAAGCAACTGTTTATTTTGTCTCTAAAATATTGACAGGAATTCTCATTCATGGTGGTCTTCAGCCTGGCAGTAGGCGTAGAAGGCTCAGAAACAGGTCTGTGATACCTTTTTAAGGTAACATACTCTTTCAAATTGCATTGGTTTCTAGCAGGCCCGTTCCCATGCTCAGCAAGCCAGGCATCAAAAACGAAAGGAATCTTGGATTAAGTTCACAGTTAGCATCGTTTCTAACACCAGTTCCAGATTCATATGGGACAAGATTTGGAAAGTCTATGGGATGTATTCTTCCCATTCCCTCTTCATCTTGCTCTCCAATAGCCAGAAAGTTGCTGATGTATACAGCATTAATGATACTCTTTGCCTTCTTATCTTTCTAACACTTCTGTCTCTTCCTCCACCTTCTTGGCCATCAAGTCTCAGGCAGAGAGATCACCTCTTTCCTTTTAGACTGATCATTTCTATGATTATAATCCTCCCTTTCACTGGCGAAACCCAAACTTGCTATTCAGTGGTCTGACCTGATGATGTTCACCATGATATGCTGCATCATTCCTATCTCCTGCGTCACTTGATATTCTTCTAGTTGTTATTAACTGGATATAGTGGGAGAATGTTTTTCCTGATGCTTGTCTCCAGGCTATTATCATCCCTTTCTCTAATCCTTGGCAGGATCCCAAGATTCCTTCTAATCATTATCTAATTGATATGACAAGCTGTCTCTGTATGGCCTTAGAGAAGACGGTTAATGCTTATCTTGTTTCATTCCTCGAATCAGTAAGCCTCTCCTTGTTCTCCCATCAACATTGCTCCATCATGGATCACCTAATTCAACTTGAAACGGTGATGAGGGAAGCATTGTTCAAGAAAGATAATATTGTTTCTGTTTATTTCAGTGGTATGTCATTTAGTGGACTTTACATGGGTTGTGTGGCCACTTGTCCATTTTCATTTTTTTTTACTAAACAGACAATTCCAAGTTCATATGTGTTCAACCCTTTCTTGATCTTTCGCTCAGGAGCATGGAGATTTTCAGGACTGTATCTTGAGTGTGAGACTTTTCAGTATCAAAATCAATGATATTACTCGCCAACTGCATCCTACTGTTGCAAAGGGCTTCTATCTCAATGTATTCCACATTTCTTGTTGGTCTTCAAACATTAAGTTTATTAAGTTGCAGCTTCAAACTGTCCTCAGTCGCTTGTTGAAGTCAACCAGATCAAATTGTTTTACCTATCATTTTTGCAAAACCATTTAAATTCACTTTTACCACAAATGGGGCTCATACTTCGATCTCAAACTCCATCTCGGTGAGACCCAGCATGTCCAGATGGTTAAGGCACTCGATTCGTAATCCAAGGATCGCGAATTCGTATCCCTGTCACACTAAACATGCTCGCCTTTACAGTTGTGGGGCGTTATAATGTTTCGATCAATCCTACTATTCGGTGGTGAAAGAATAGCCCAAGAATTGACAGTGGGTGATGATAGCTAACTGCCTTCCCTCTCGTCTTACACTATTAAATTGGAAAGGGCTTTACACTGCTAGATTAGGGACGAGTAGTGCAGATATCCCTCGTGTAGTTTTGCGCGAAATTTAAAACAAATAAATAAGAAACTAGCCAAAAATAATCGCATGTATGTTTGAAATTAACTGTTCACAGTAATCTGTTCTGTATCTGGTTATGAACTTGAAAATATGTTTGAAGTAAAGTAAGCAGTAATAATATCATTTCTATTTTTTAAGGAGATTCACTTCTTTATGAGAGCCAAAAAATAGTGCTTAGAACATGTGTTGTAGGTCGACTGTAATATTTTGCGCCCTCGAAGTATAAATTGTTCGACAAGACTACGTGACGCATCACACACAAAAAAGACCTATAGTTTGTTATTAAAACTCGTCAAAAATCATTTTTAATTTATTGCAAAACTTAAGCTTATTTAGTGATTATATATATATAGAGTACAGCCATCTAAATTAGAAACAGTCCTAAACAATATCAATTTACAGAATATCCTTTCTCTCTTTTGTAAGCATTAAAGCGACTAAAACCAAATGTACATAATAGAGCATTACTTTTTCACCGAAAATGTGAAATCCAAACGTCAGTAAATGTGAAGTCAATATTAAAAGTACTGGGGATGAAAGTTGCTTTCATCTCAAATGAACGACCCTTATGTATTAAATTTGTAAAGAGATATACAACCAGGGGCCACTTTATTAGGTACACCTATCTAGGACCAGATAGGGCTACCTTTTGTCTCCAGAACAATCTGAACTATTTGCTTCATGAATTCAACAACGTGTTGAAAACGTTCTTTAGGGATTTGGGTTCCATGTTACTCGTAAGCATCATGTAGTTCCAGCAAATTTGTCAGCCACTTATTCATGCTGCGAACCTCCCGTTCCACCAGTTCCCAAAGGTGCTCTATTGGATTGAGATCTGAGGGGTGTGCAGGTGATTGGAGCACACTGACGTCACTGTCATGTTCGGAGAACCAACATGAAATGATGCGTGCTTTGTGGCATGGTGCATTATCCTGCTGGAAGTAGCCATTGGGAAAAGGGTTGATTGTGGCCATAAATGTCAGCAACAAAGTTGTGGCATTCAAATGGTGCTCAACTTGTGTTAGTAGGCCTAATGTGGAAAACATTCCTCACACCTTTCCATCACCATCACCAGTCTCTACCGTTGAAACAAGGCAGGATGGACTCAAGGATTCATGCTGTTTACGACAAATTCTGCCCCTACCATCTGCATGTCACAAAAGAAATCGAGATAGCCTCATCTTCTTACTCCTAGCTGACAGAAGTGGAACCCAGCGTGGTCTATCCACTTCAATGGTCGACGCGTTGTGGGTTAAGAGATGCCCTTCTGCACACTACTGTTGTAAAGAGTGGTTATTTGAGTATTTGTGACCTTCCTGTCAGCTTGAATGAGTCTGGTCATTATCTTCTGACCTCTCTCATGAACTACCACTCAACGGACCCTTTTTATTTAGTTTGTTTCTTTTTTGTGTGCCATTCTCTGTAAACTCTAAAGGCTGTAGCGTGTGAAAATCCTAGGAAGTTGGCCGCTTTTGATATGCTGGAACCACCATGTCTGGCACCAATAATCATTCCATGTTCAAAGTTTCGCTTAGTTCACACATTTTTCTCATTCTAATATTTGGACGAACAACAACTAAACCGCTTGACCATCTCTGCATGCTTTATAAATTGAGTTACAGCTACATAATTCACTGTTTGTCTATTTGCACTAAAAGGCATGTGTACCTAATATAGCGGCCACTTAGCGTATATTTATATCTAGGATTTAGCTGAAGGCTTTGTTTTTGTTTGTTTTTGGAAATTCGCACAAAGCTACTCGAGGGCTATCTGTGCTAGCCGTCCCTAATTTAGCAGTGTAAGACTAGAGGGAAGGCAGCTAGTCATCACCACCCACCGCCAACTCTTGGACTACTCTTTTACCAACGAGTAGTGGGATTGACCGTCACATTATATACCCCCACGGCTGGGAGGGCGAGCATGTTTAGCGCGACGCGGGCGCGAACCCACGACCCTCGGATTACGAGTGCACGCCTTAACGCGCTCGGCCATGCCAGGCTTAGCTGAAGGCACATGAAGTGTAACAAAAGTGTAAACTTGGAATTTAACATAAATATTTGCTAAACAATTCCTAAAATACTTAGGTTTAAGCTATTTATTTTAGGTCATGGAAGTTCTGCAATCTATTTACGATATATGTAATCAAAATATTTGTTATTATATTTACGTATGTGTTGAAATATCGTATACCGCTTTAAACTCTCAACACAATATATTTTTCAGTGCAAATGTAATGGTTACTTTTTAGTGAAAGTGAGTTCTATTTTTCTAGATGGCGTATACATTTTTATGGGGATTGATGAAAGAAAGAAAGGTAAAGAAATCGGTATTTATCTTGTTCGTGATAATAAATTATAATAACTTAGTGTTATTTAAAGTTGTATTAAGGTGTACATGTATGTTGCTGAGAGTAACTCTGGTTTATTTTTTTGCATTTTATAGGTCTGTTATTTGGGAGAATTAACTTTTTGAAATATTATTTTTTTGTTTTGCTTTCCAATTACAGGCCTCGCACTTTTTATTTTAAAATTCAACACAACTTGTTCATTTCACCTTTACTAAATTTGAAGCAAATTTAATTTTGAAAGTTAAACTGATAAATTACTTTCTAAAGTTTTTGTAGTGTATATAACCTATAATTGAACGATGAAAGTTAATAAATTGAGTGTGTGAACAAGAAATAATATGTACAGAGTGAAACTTTTGGTTTCTTATTAACAACGAATGAGTAATGCGAACTAATTGATATACGAAAGTAAGCATTTAGAATAATTTTTAGACTAAAACTACAAGGAAGAGACTGGCGTTTGGTGTTAGATTTGGAAGTCAATAAAGAAGAAAGAAACAGCATAAATTAAATGAAACTTTAGCTGGATCTTGATTCGACAGTGAATTATGCTCTAAGGTTTAGGCTAAACCTCATAATACGGTTCACTTGTGGAGTTGGGTGTCACCTGTCGTGTAACCTGGTGGGTTACAATGAGGTTATGCAAGTTGTAACTCGTTACACGGGAACAGTTGTTCTCAAATGTTAATAACCTTAGGATATCTTTTAATATTTTTATTTTACAGTCCTCCAAAGCAGTCAGTTAAAAAAAAAACTGTGTATGTGAGATGTCAATTGACAAAATCATAATTCTTTTAAAAAATAATATCTTTTTAAGTAATTTTATGAGATTTAAGACATGACTTGTGAAACCCTTTAGTTTTGCTAACCTTGCTTTGAAAACTGCTGGACCAGATTATATTAACAGTGTGAACGACAGTCTAGTGATTAGTATGGTAATAGCCCACTAGTGATACATATAAATTAACATATGTTGTTAAGTCTTTGTTTATTGAATCAGGTGTAATATTTTTGCATGTTACATGCTGTACTGTTGTCAATCTTAGATATGATAACCAGTGATGCAGAGAAAAATATACATGTAAAAATGGACCTGATGATGACCGAAGGTCAAAACGTTATTCACTCCTCTATGTAAAAAATATTCTCAACCCGAACGAGCCATTTTTACATATACATTTTAATCTTAGATATAGTTTGTAACCTTCTCTTTGCACATGCATTAAATTTATATGATTTATGAAAAATTGTTTTTCATTGAGTATTCGAGTTATCCAGACTATAGTGTGATGAGATGGTATTTATTAATGTAGATATATAAATATTTTGTTGTATTGGCCTAGAGGAAGGAGTGTGTGTGTGTATATGCCAGCCATGTAGGAGTGTGTAAATAGAACCTGTCAGTTGACCAGTCAAATTATCCACTATTTATTTATTTTATCCCAAGTGCACATACTAATTTTTACCTAAGGTAAATATTGAAATTAGATGAAAAAACAAAAACAGTTTAGGGATTATGTTGATGCAGCTTTCTGACAGCAAAAACATCAGTGTTGTTAGATGTGTGTATCATAAATAAATAATATTACCAGACATTATGTAAAACAGCTGTATGTTAATAAAAACAAGGGTAAAAACAACAAGGAAAAAGCATAAACTGGAGGTGAAAAAACAACAACAAAATTACACAAACAGGTAAAAAAAAGTTGAAAAATTAAGTCCTATGTTATAGGAATGAATTTCAGGCCTAAGGCATAATAACCGTAACTAATAACAGTATATTTAATACGGATTTTAGATTATATGACTAGTTAAAAATAAGCAATCGGTTTACCAATCATTTTACTGGTGAATCCTTGTAGTTCATAAATGACAAATGTTTTTAGAACTTAAAAAATAATGCCACTTCCTGTTGTATTTTAATGTAAGAAAAAGCTTATTGTTGGTTGGGGGGGAACATAGAGCATTCCTTCTTTTTCCTATGTAGAATATGAGGAGAAATCTCCCCTTCCGTTCAACTTTCCCTGGTATACTAAAGTCATCAGTCAGAAACCATTCTCCCATCATCCATTAGTTGTTCACCAGCATCAAATGTTTCTTAAGATGTTTTTAGAAGTTTTATTTCTTAACCTGTGAAATCTTGTTTTTTGTAAATTTCTGTTCAATGCAACAAAAGGTTAAATTCTTATTGTCTCTTTAATAACACTAAATCGGTTTTTAATATTTCAGACAGTTCTCATTATCAGAGACATGATTAGTGTATTGGTAGTCTGGAAGAAAATGCCACACTTGTGTGTGATGTAATACCATAACAGTAGAACATACAGTTAGATGTCAGAAGGACTTTCAGTCTGTCAAGGTCATCATACAAAGAAACCACTCAAACTTAAATAGGACTCATCAATTATATATTGTGCAGCAAAAAACGTGAGGCCTAGCTACCAACACACAATGTATCATCTGGTAAACAGCTCAAGAGTTTCTTTAGTGGGAAAAATTCTGTCTGATAAACATACTGGATTTGGATGCTTTCCTTTTTATTTACCTTCCTTAATATTTATAACCTCCATTCACAAACTTTAAGTACCAAGTTACCCTTACTTCTTCTGCATGCAATAAAAATGTTGATCTTCGAGTTTTTCTTCATAGGTTAAAATTTGTAAATCAATGGCGATACTGGTAAACTGTTTCTGCACATTTTCAAAAACATGTATGTGGCTGAAACAAGAACTGAAAACAATACTGTAAATGAAAACAGAGAAAACTGTGTTTGTCCTTTATACAAAAAACGTGCTATGAATAAGAAATCACTGGATGAATTGTAGTAAATATTTGTATCATAATGTTAGCTCTTTTTGTAAAAATGTTTCATTAGCTTCAATAACATGAGCAGAAAACAATTTCAAACAACATAAAAAGGTTATTTTGATATTGTATCAGCATTACATTGGAAGTGTTTATGAAATTTAAATTACGATATTTAGACTGTGATAGTACAATATACCTACTTTAATTATACTGCTTATTGAATTTAAGTGTTCTCTAAGAGTTTGGTTTAATTCAATGGACAGTCAGAAGGATTGAAAGGTCAACTAGTGTCCTTTAATTTTATGTTGCTGTAGGTTTTAGTGCCCTTAAACTTTATTTTCCAATTACGTAGGTAAATAAAATGTATTTACTCAAGAGGTATGAACTGTATTTTTAGTTGAATGTTACAACATTTCATGGTATTTACTCAAGAGGTATGAACCGTACTTTCAGTTCAATGTTACAACATTTCATGGTATTTACTCAAGAGGTATGAACTGTATTTTTAGTTCAATGTTACAACATTTCATGGTATTTACTCAAGAGGTATGAACCGTACTTTCAGTTCAATGTTACAACATTTCATGGTATTTACTCAAGAGGTATGAACTGTATTTTTAGTTCAATGTTACAACATTTCATGGTATTTACTCAAGAGGTATGAACCGTACTTTCAGTTCAATGTTACAACATTTTATGGTATTTACTCAAGAGGTATGAACCGTACTTTCAGTTCAATGTTACATTTCATGGTATTCACTCAAGAGGTATGAACCGTACTTTCAGTTCAATGTTACAACATTTCATGGTATTTACTCAAGAGGTATGAACCGTACTTTCAGTTCAATGTTACAACATTTCATGGTATTTACTCAAGAGGTATGAACTGTATTTTTAGTTCAATGTTACAACATTTCATGGTATTTACTCAAGAGGTATGAACCGTACTTTCAGTTCAATGTTACAACATTTCATGGTATTTACTCAAGAGGTATGAACTGTATTTTTAGTTCAATGTTACAACATTTCATGGTATTTACTCAAGAGGTATGAACCGTACTTTCAGTTCAATGTTACAACATTTTATGGTATTTACTCAAGAGGTATGAACCGTACTTTCAGTTCAATGTTACATTTCATGGTATTCACTCAAGAGGTATGAACCGTACTTTCAGTTCAATGTTACAACATTTCATGGTATTTACTCAAGAGGTATGAACCGTACTTTCAGTTCAATGTTACAACATTTCATGGTATTTACTCAAGAGGTATGAACCATACTTTCAGTTCAATGTTACAACATTTCATGGTATTTACTCAAGAGGTATGAACCGTACTTTTAGTTCAATGTTACAACATTTCATGGTATTTACTCAAGAGGTATGAACTGTATTTTTAGTTCAATGTTACAACATTTCATGGTATTTACTCAAGAGGTATAAACTGTATTTTCAGTTCAATGTTACAACATTTCATGGTATTTACTCAAGAGGTATGAACCGTACTTTCAGTTCAATGTTACAACATTTCATGGTATTTACTCAAGAGGTATGAACCATACTTTCAGTTCAATGTTACAACATTTCATGGTATTTACTCAAGAGGTATGAACCGTACTTTCAGTTCAATGTTACAACGTTTCATGGATTCTAACTGGACCCTTCTCACTAGATAATTTTTGACCGGTCAGTGACCCAACTTTAGTCATAAATGAGATATGATAAGTACAGTGTCTAAATTTGTTGATAACATTAAATTGCTGGATATTTTTAGCTGTAATGAGGTGTTGGAATACTGCAGGATAACTTGGATTAGTTGGACATATGTGACAGTTTATTATAGCAAGTGCAAGGTGATGCACATAGGATATTACAGTTTGAACCACATGTCTAATATGGGTGGGAACCAACTCAGACATAGCTAAAAAAGATATCTTGACATTATTGTGGATAAGTCATTGAAACCATATCTTGGCATAGTGGTGGATTAGTTGTTGAAGCCGTAACTTGGCATAGTGGTGGATAAGTTGTTGAAGCCATATCTTGGCATTATGGTGGATAAGTTGTTGAAGCCATATCTTGGCATAATGGTGGATTAGTTGTTGAAGCCGTAACTTGGCATAGTGGTGGATAAGTTGTTGAAGCCATATCTTGGCATAATGGTGGATAAGTCATTGAAACAGCCAGTATTCATGCCACTAGTACCAAAATTAGTTTTAGGGTGTGCTTGTAGACGTTTGGATTACAAGTCAAAATTGGAAATATCTTTTTGGTGAAATATAACCTACAGACAACAAGGGGCAATA
The DNA here is from genome assembly GCA_011833715.1 of Carcinoscorpius rotundicauda. Classification (NCBI taxonomy): domain Eukaryota; kingdom Metazoa; phylum Arthropoda; class Merostomata; order Xiphosura; family Limulidae; genus Carcinoscorpius; species Carcinoscorpius rotundicauda. Next base: position 3,840,997 of record CM022398.1, read on the forward strand.
CAATCCTTTAAGGCTGTCTTTGCACACTTATCATAAGAAAAAAACAATTCATTACCTGACAGGAAATCACTGACTCTTCTCTTATACTCCTGTAAAGTGTTAGATACTTGTTCAATAAATCAATTATCTGCCCTTTTAGAAAAATAAAACTTCCATGGCTAGATCATAACATGTCTTATCCAAATCTTGGATAACCTGGAGGCTATCTGGAGATAATTTTATAAGCTTCAGTAAAGTCATCTTTTAACCTTTACTTTATTGAGAGAAATAAGAAGTCTTAATCTATTCTTATAAGGTAATCCATTCATCCTTAAAATTGTCTTCATGACTTTCCTCTGAACCCTTTCCAGTCACTCAATATCTTGTCTCTGAAAAGAAAACCAAAACTGTAAACAGTATTCTAAGTGAGAAATAACTATTGATAGATATAATTACATCTTCTGACTTGCAATCAGTGCTTATAAATACACCCTAAAATTCTGTTAACTTCACTATTAGGAACAGGACGCAATTGGTTTCTTCCATCCAGTTTCTCAACAATTCAGTTAACTAGCCTTTCACCAGCTATTACTTATAAGAAACATTAAATTATGTGTTTGGCTTCTTAAGTTTTTGAACTAGATGTATAATAGTTCTTGAGGGAGTTTTAAGATCCTTCGTGAAATCTACAGTATGGCCACTGACTCGGTACCTGTGGAGACAGTCTTAACAGAAGACGATGGTGAATTTAACATTCCAGTAGGAAGTCCAACAAACATGAAGGAAAAGCATCCTGACCCGCAGTTCTCGGGAAAGAATATTTCCCGGTTTCGAACCAATGATTCCCAACCTTTAGAAGTGACATGGAATAGAAATATAGCTCACTGTCACTCTGGAAATGTTTCCCGTGCTGCATCCAGGTAAACTTTACTAAATCTGTTTTATTTGTAAAGATATATAAAAAAACACTAACTTTTAAATTACTGACTTTGTTTATTCCATTTGTTGCTGGTGAGAGCAATATAATTTTCATTTTGAGTACATTTTGCTTATGTTTGCATTATGAAACTCCGTGTGAAGAAATCATTAAAGATATTGGGTGAAATCATATATTTCTTATGTAAAATATACATAGAAGTTGAGTGATTTCAGATTTGACATAAAATTATTTGCAGTATAGGTAATATGTTTCTTAAAACTTTTCTGTGATTCGTACAGAGGCATAAACTGTTCATATTTTGTTTGAACCATTTCAGCTAGTAACCAAATTATACTGTTCCTTGTTTTGAGGTTAAAATCATAACCATCCATACTACTGCAGCTGTAGTAAAATTACACTTGTCGTTGAACGTTTCCATTTGACTTTGTCTGTGGTAACTGACGTGTGAAGTAGTTTGAATAATTCCGTAATAATTAGTAGCATCAGTGCTACATCTCCAAAACCTCTATAAATGTACATTCACTGTGGTGAATAAAAACAAGAGGGAATCCTCACTTGCTTTGGCACCTATATCAGACAGACCCCCCCTTCCAAATTGAAATTATTTTAGGCAGGATTAAAGTAATCCATCAGACCTTGGGCATGGTCAAATACATCATTAGATCTCAAATTGGTCAAGAAATGACAGTGCTTTGAATGAAAAGTAATGCACATTTTGAGTTAGTAGTCTACAGCTGAAAATAAAGCACACCATAAGTATATGTCATTCAGCTATAAGCTTAGTGGCATTGTTACAATATGATCTCGCTTTTAGTCATTGGTATATCTTGGTGACAAGTAATAAATGAAGAATAGTATATCTTAATTTGAGTATTCAGACTAATGTTTAGTAGAATTGGTTTATTTATGTTTACGGTCACTAGAAACCAGAATTCAAAGCACTGATTGTATGTACCTCATTAAGGTATTGAAGTATTTAAAATGGTGTTATCTTAGCTTAAAATTGGTGCATAATGATGTTAGAAAGAAACACACCAAGGAGGTTTCCAAACAAGTGAGGGATAGAGAAGGACAAATCGTGGTGATGTTAGGAGAATATTTCATAGCAGACAGTTGTTCCTCTAAGTATGAAGTCTTTAAGAAGTGGGTTGTGTTTCATTCCATCTAGCTCAAGCCACCCTTCCAAACCAAGTAAGCATGAAACTAGTTAGGGATGCCACTGTGAAGCCAACAGTGACTGAAATATTGCAAAGTTTCATGTCTGAGATGGGAGCCATTGTTCATACACAGACACTATCGTGGTTCCTACACAAAGCTGGCCTATATGAGTGAGTGGTGAAAGAAGCTATTTAAAGAAAAATAACTATCTTACATCTCAAATGAGAATTATAACAAAGCTTGTAAGTGATAGTGCAGACATGTGGTGGAAGAATTTGTGGTCAAAGGAGACAAAATGTTGATCATTTTGTTCAAAATTTAAAGTGTTGTGTTTGTTGCAAGCCTAATGATCACCCAAGCAACACCATCCCAGTTGTCAAACATAGTTTGTTATGGGGACTCTTCTCATCACCAGGGACTGGGAAGCTTGCCAGGATTGAGGGGAAGTTGGATGGTGTAAAGTAATGGGGAATCCCAGAGGGAAACCTGCTTGAGTCAGTCAAGAATCTAAAACTGGGTTGAAAATTTACATTTCAACAGAACAGCAACCTGAAGCATTAGGCTAAAGTTACACTAGAGTGGTTTCAAAAGAAGAAAGTGAATGTCCAAGAGTTCTCCAGTCAGAGTTCTGATTTGAATCCAGTGAATAATTTATTGTGAGACTTGAAAAATTATGGTTCACCAACAATTCACAATAAACTTATCTGAATTGGAACAATTTTGCAAAGGAAGAATGGACAATAATTACCACAACCCGTTATACAAAACTGTTAGATACCTATCCAAATAGACTTGCAGCAATAACGGTTACCAAAGGTGCTTCCACCAAGTAATGACTTAGGAGGCTGAATGTGCTTAAGTAATAAGCACATTTCGATCAATATGTTTTCATTGCAGTTGTTGGTGACACTCAAGCTTTGTCACACATAACAGTGTTAAGTTTTGTCATTAAAAAACTGTTAACATGATTTGTATTTCATCAAAATGTGACATTATTGGTAGGGTTACAAGACACTGGGTATAAAACTTAAACAATCTTGATGTCACAGAATTTTTAATTTCTTTATTGTTAGCAGAGCTTTGTTTGTGAGATCAGAGATTTGAAGGTCATTATTAATTAATTTGTTTAATATGTTAAAATGTTTCCATGACCTGATTGAAAGGAGTTGTTAAGAGTTCAAGGGGTGACATTAATCAACCAGTAAGCACTGTACATGTGAACTTAGTAACAGTGGTGACAGAAAATCTAGTTTTGGTGTAACTTTTAGGATAATTGTAATGATGAAGTTGCTATTTTTATTCTTTAAATGTTCTTATATAGACTTCTGACTCTGTAGGTCTCAGGATAAGCTTCATGACACCAGACAACCAAATACAACTTTCAAGGAACAGGAAAGAATACGTCAGCGAAATATGATGAAACTGAAACGTCAAGACCCATTCTTCCGAGCGGTAGAAAGAGAAAAACAGCGATCCAGGATGAAAGCACGTCGACAGGATCCCATTTTCCGAGATATGGAGAGAGAACGTCAGCGGCAGCGTATGAAGATGAAACGACAAGATCCTTTGTTTCGGGAGAAGGAACGGGAGCGACAGAAGTACCGTATGCAGATAAAACGACAAGACCCAGTTTTTAAAGAACAGGAAAAGGCTCGAGGTCGTTGTCGATCCCAAACTAAAAGATTAAACTCTCTAACTGAGACAGACTGCCAGAACAGACATAAAAAGGCTTTTGACCCTTGTTCTTTGTTCTGTGAATCTACTTATAATAAATCAGAAATAAATAATCAACTTAAAGAACAACAAGAAATCACGAAATCAGAAGAAAATACACAAAAACAGATATACAAGTCTGGATCACTCGTAACCACCAGTGACACGAGCTCTGAACTACAGCCAGTCAGTATGGGCAGCACTGCATGGAATCCTGCATCACGACCTCAGAACAAAAACCTCATTTCCAATAAGATGTCTTTTGGATACTATAAACCTACTGCCTCCGATTGTTCTGGTGCAACATCTTTTTCTTACTTGCTGAAGACGACAGCATCTGGAAAAACCCTGCCAGACATATCGACCATCACTTTACATTCTTCTATGGCATTTCATTCTGAAGCGTTCCGAGGAAATGCCCTTGACAACCAGACGACAGTGGAGCATGTTGCCTCATTCATGAATCCTCTGTTCCACTCGCATGCTGATGATTTTGTGAAGATACCACAACAAAAGCCTCCTTCATCAGGTAGAGCTCTCTTCTCGTTGTTTGTTATCAGTTAGTGGAACTTGTAAAGTTCTTTCATGATGTCCTCTGAATGGTTGATTTGGCTTTGATAACAAAGGACATCCTTCATTTGAAATGTAAAGAATATTCTTACAGTAAAGAAGATTGTTAGTTGTAGGAGCTTCTGGGTAATGTTAAAGGTCATTTAGAAATATGTTAACCACAGTATATCTGCTATATCCAATGCCAACAAGGCCTTTTACTCAACATTGGGGTTTGTCAGGCTGGTTGGAATATGAGAGACACGGTAATGGTTGAGTTGCTGTTTATGTTTAGAAGAACTGCATTAACAATAAATATTATTGTGTAAATTAGATTAGGTTGGTGTGATCTTTATAAATTTTAAAGTAAGAATTATTTGAGGCTGTAGACTGAATTCATATTAAGTATATTATTTCCTCATATTAACATTGTATTTATTGTTCTCATTGTTTATATTTTACCCTAATTAGTATACTCATTATTTACAAGAACTGGTGATATAAAGTTTTGTAAACAGTGCCAGATAAATAAGAAAAATTGTTTTCTGCGACTCGGTAAATTGAGGTCTATGCTAAAAATATAAAACAAGTTAATAACTTAACTTTGCTAGGAGACAGCACATGTATACAAGTGAAGAGACATTCACGTTTGTTCAGCTATCTAGAAGGGTGTTTTTTGCTATATCAACTAAGTCTGTGAATGTTAAAGTTTTGTTAACTTTCTGTAATCCTGACAGTTTCAGACGAGTCTTCAGCAGGCTGTGAGAAAAACAGTGTGTAGCTTCACTCACACGGATCAGCTACCAGGGTAAGTTTTGTTTTTATAAAAAAGTAGCTGTAATTAAAAATATATGATAAACAGTTTTCTGTTTAGTGTTTTAAAATTGTTTAAACTTGTGTTTGTAAACAGTATGACAGAAATACACAAATGCTTCATTTAGAATTTGACCCCTTTAATGTCCGAAGGACCTCGTCTGTGTTCAGAATAGGAAGACTAGACAGGGCAATATTGTGGTCAATTATCACAGTGTTTTTCTTGGAAATATGCCAAATTATGATTTTTACTAATACAGTTTTAGTGTAAAATGAATTATTATATAAATGCTGCATCTCACGAGAGAACCAAATTATTACTTTAAAACTTGAGGAAAACAAAAGATCTTCTCCAAAGTAACTGAAATCATAAACCAAAGCTTTTTGTTTCTTCAGTTGTGATAACCTTGTCTTGAATTGTTCAGAAAACCTGAAGTTTACTTGAATGTTTGCCTATACACATTGCATCTTCAGTGATATTTATTTTGTGTGATTTGTTAGAAGTTATTTTATATTCTTCTTTTAAAGTATTGGTTTGTATATCACATTATTTTCTGCATCTGTAAACACATTAACAGCTGTATTGCAGTTAGACATTTTTGGTAAAGTTGACCATTGAGAAACAAAATTTTGTATTAAATTACAAATTAACATTAAGATAAGAAAATTCCATAGTAATGTAAACATACTATTATCAAACAAAATCTCTTATTGGTTAAAGTTTACCATCATGAACCAAGCGTACCTATCACAGCAGATGCTTACTGGATCTTAGTTTTATATGGTTGATTTGTCAGTAGTTGTTGAAAACATTTAAATGTTACAAAGCACCAAACAATGTGATTAACCGTCATTGGGGTTGGGGTGGAAAGGTACTGTCATTCCATGTTAAGAAAGTACGAGACAGCGTGGCTAACTTTACAAAGGTCTTGATATATTATGTTAAAAAACTGAATACACAAACAACTGTTGGTAAACTAGTAAGCATTGTTCATTGTTATCAATAGTATCTAGTCATTCAGTGAGATACAGTAAGCCAATAATTCTGTTCAACAGAAGCATATTAGAAAAGTTCACTTGTAAAATAACTATGTTTATGCTGGTAAGGTACTGCATAATGTTCAGTTGGTTATGAACAGCAAAACAAGCTAAGAAACATTAGCTTACCAGTTTATGTATCTCACCTGCTTGTGAACTTATTTGATATCTGTTGTAATATTTAACACACTATACAGTTATTCATAACAGTTTTTTTTATTATAAAACCTTGATTAGAGTAAACTATTTGTTCAACAGTTTTCTTGTAGCTATGCTTTTCTTTTTAAATAATTACATCCTGTCAGATTAGCTTTACTACGTGATTGGCATACCAGAAGGTACTTCCTTTCAAATTCTCTCTACACAATCAGTCTGGGACTTGTGCAATGTCGTGAACTCTTCAGTGCATCCATCTAGTTAGAGGGTGTTTGTCTTTGGAGCCTACAAGGGCTATATTTTTAATCTTCAAATTCTAACAGTTAGATGATGTAGGCCTCATGGTGTATTTTGTCCATTTTCATGGATCTGCTTTCTGTTAGTTTGGATATGGTTGAGTACACCTTCTGATTTCTGTTTGTTTGTTTTTTTCTCGGTTGACTAGTCTTGTTCTGAACACATTTGGATGTTTCACAGAAACTGTTAGGTGTAGGAGAGCTTTCATTCATAATTCTGTTAAAACATCTGTAACTGAAAGCACGTACTGATGAATGAAGGTAAACAGTACTTAGGCTTAGCACACCAGTCAAGATGCAATGAAAAAGTTAAAATACATGGTGCAGTTTTCGTTTAAAAGTTGTTTATTTTTGAAACTGATGTATTTATAAATTTTTGAGAACTTTTAAATAATAAAATATGACACTGTTACATCTTCACATAAATATTTTGAACAGAATCAGGGACTACTATGTTTTCTTTTCTCTAAGCCCAGAACTGGCACAATGGTAAAAGTTTCAATATGCTTGGTTAGCACAGCACAGAATGTCCATTGTTTAATGTTGTGCTTAACTCCAAATAAACAATCCTTTTATTTAAAACTATACAGTTAACTTATTCATGGTAACTTGCAGTCAGTTAACATTTAAAATTCATTAATATTTAATGTATTTGTTTGAAGAACCAATAATCAGAATCTATCATGACCACATGTAATGATAGTAAAGTACCTAATAATATGAAACTTTTGTTTAAAATTTATTATAAAACTTTATTTATTGTCCTTGAATGTTACATAATGTATTTATATATATATATTTTTGTTAATTGATTATAGGAGTATCGGTAAGACCATCTTTCTAGGCCAGTAATAAGAATCGCTAGTTAAAGAGTTGACAGACTTGCAGTGTATCACAGAAATCCTGAGGTTTACACCACACTGGTCAAGATGTGGTATTATCAATCTTGCTGGACAAAACTGGCCAACCTGATGCACAAGCTGTGTCAAAATGTCTCCACTCCAAACAAGATGACAACTAAAAGGGATTTTTTTTTTTGACCCAGAGTATGGAGTAAAGGGTGTTGTCCAGTTACCATTATTGCAAATAGAGACATAAGAAACGACAACGTTCAACTGTGATTCACATGGAAAAGGTACATTCAGCTTGAAGTAACTTCCGTCACACTTTTATTATAACCTTGCATAAAACAGTGTTTAGAGGTGTACAGAAAATAGCCAGAGAAATGAATGTCTGCTTTCCGTGTTGTGGCAGTAGGTCTTGGTAGAATATGAATTAATCTTTTTACCATCACATTCAGTGAAACATTCATCACATAGATCATATGACATCAAGAGTTCACTGCCACCAGCAGTAAGTCAGTGGCCTTGTAACGCTAAAAATTATGTTTCAATTACTATTGTAGTCACAGCACTAGTAATGTTTATATGATGTAATATATTGTTGTCTGTGTTAAGCCTTTTTAACTTCACGTATAATATTGTACAGTATATAAACCTGCTACATTTTTAAAGTACAGTTTTATGGATAGAAAATTTTGTTTCTAGAATTTCTCATATTTTAATCACAAAGTGTGGCTGCTTTAGATGTTACACAACTAGTCATAGAAACCAAGTACAAACAGCTACAAAATTCAGATAATCATATTGTGTTTTGTTGTTGATATTTTATATAAAATGTGTGAAGATGATGTAACTCCATGGGAAAACGTGTTAAACTTTTAAACCCACAACACTATCTCTTTGTAACATGTAGGACTACTGAATATTGGAGAAATACTAATTACAATTCACTACTACATGGTATGTGTTGTGTTTTGAATATGTAGGTGTAATCTGTTTAAGAATTCTGATCTAGTTATATATTATTGTTTTCATTAAACAGTATCACTACAAACTGTAGAAATATAAAAATGTTTTGTATATGCATATCACAACTGTTTTAACAGTTGAAGATATTTGTAAATTACAGCTTCTACCTAGCTTACCAGCTATAGAATTGTGACACTGAAGGCTTTGTAGCTGATGTAGAGATGTAGTTTTAACTTGTAGAGCATCCAAAAAGTAACTTAAAATGGCCTGAGTTTGAATATTTTGCTACCAACATTCTTGCAGCAGAAATAGTTGCCGTTTACCGATTTGCTGACATCACAAGTAATTCAAACTCTGTAAAACTATTAACCATTCACTGCACAAGTTTAAAATACACCAAATTTTTTACTTGTATTTATTTCACGTATAAACATTACCTATTCATACTTTGTGATATTTAAAATGTTAGACACAGCATCTCATTTTAAACGTAATATGTGAATAGTTTTTATAATTTCTTAGACGTTTGGAGTGTACCATATCCTGTTCTTGTATGTTTCGAATTTGGTGTATTCTGACTTAGTACAGTTGGAGTGTAATGTATTCTCTACTTGTACATGTGTGTCGTGTTATCACAGTTGTATTTTTAATATTGAATCCGGATGATCATATTACCATCTATTTGCCTGAAGCAAGTGTGAAGTATCTTTGATTTTTTTACTTTCAAGCTTTCTCGTCCATTAAAATTGCTCCCCACTTGTACTGCAGTAGGTCTAGGGATTTGCAATGCTAAAATCAGGGGTTTGATTCCCCTCAATAGCCCAGTGTGGCTTTGCTATAACAAAACACACCATTAAAACTGCTTGTGTCTCTTTGAGTTTATTTTCCAGACCATTATTCTTGGAATGCACAAGTTTAACCACAGTGTTGTAATAACATGCATACAACTTGTTTTGAGTTTTTAATACACTGACCACTGGTGTCTTGGTAAGTTTTGTTATGCTATACCAACATGCAAATGTGTTTTCATTGTTGAGATATTTGTTTTGCTACAGAATTAGTGACTTGTTAATACAAAGTAATATTGTGAGGAAGAGTTTGCATTTTATGTTTGTCAATTTTGTGACTCATCCACAGTAAAAGTTGGCACAATATAATCTCTTTCCTTCTTCTTAACGCATTTCCAAAGATGGCATATGCATAGTTATTGATAATTGTTTACATTTTCCTTAGTATCTTTTTTATCTCAAATGAATGTAGTTGTCGTCACATATTAAACGATGTTTAATGTAATATACATTTGTGTAAAATATTAAACAAGTTATCAGAATCTAGTCATCTTTTGTAATGATATACTGTGAACTCATGGAAAAACTTTGAAATTACATTAGGATATTCTTAAGAAACCATTCCTTGTTTAAGTAAGACATACAGAGGCATTCATTATAATCATTTTGTAAACCATCAGCTAAAGAAAATAGGTTTATCTTTTTTAATGTATTTATTTCCAGTTGATCATGTGTGAAAGGTTTGAAAACAGTGATTTTAATAGAAATGTCTATGTCAAACATAGTGTAATTCATAGATATTAATAGCTCGTAAGATTGTTTTAGTAAGAATTTGATGAGTTTAATAAGCAACTTAATTGTATATACAAGTTTTATTATTGAAAAATAAAATGTCACCACAACAATGCATGATTGTCTTTTGATTAACAAAATTCATCTATGGTTTGCTTATAAAAATGCTTTATCAACTGAACATAATTATTGCTTTATACCTCTCAGGGAAGGAATGTTCACAGTTGACGGTAACACAAGGATGGATGACTTGTTTTACATCTGTTTTCATCATCTCTGGTCTTCTTTGCTATGGATTAATGCTGTGTGCCATAGTATCTACTTCAAGGGATTTTCATAATATACTGTTGTCTCCATCGTAAAAATACTGTCCACAATCTATCAACCTTGGATAGATTCCAATTTCCAAAGGTACAGAATTATGTCATAATATCTGTTAATGGTTTGAGGTAAAATCCTGTTGTTACTTGTATTTGAATATGGAATTGGCATGTCAATACTCATTTTATACAGATGTGGAACATGCCTACGGTATAATTGTGACAGCAGCTTAGCACTTCTCTTGGTTTTCTAAATGCTTAACGTTTCATCATGGAAATACTGTTCTAAATCCCTTAGTAAGAACTGTGCTCTGTGCCAAATGGAAATGTTGCACCTGCGACAGGGTGTCCAAAAATTGTCCATACTTTGTGGGATGCTGAAGTAATGTTTGTTGTATTGAATTACTTCCATTGTCATTTGCAAAATACTGTTCTTACATCTTTTGACAATAGACCCAATGTTCAGGTCACAATAAGCGACCTTTTACTTGTTGTCGTTATGATTCTCAACAATGACACCATTTTGAACACGTTTTGTCCCAAGGTTTGTCCATAACGTTAATGTTATTGGTGATGGTGACACTGTCCACCTTGGAAATGTTTTTAGTTTTTTTAAAGGCCATTAATCTTTTTAATGCTATTTAAGTTTTTTAATTTATACATTAGACTGTTTTTAATGTGATTCACTTTTTAAAAATCACAGTTCATCTAGTTCAGTTTGAAATTAGAAACTGGCTGTAACATTAAGTAACTCAGAACCAGGACTGGAAAGGCCAACTTCAGGTGACTAACACTGATGTTTGTACTTATCTGTTAGTCATCCTGGAGAGTTGTGATAATTATGATCATGCTACAGAAAGTCCTTTACAACTTGTATTACTATAGTTTTTAACTTAACATTGTGGACTAGAAGTAAACTTTGGTTTTATGTTATTTATGTTTTTTTGAAACTTTGTTTTATTTATCTTAATTTATTTTTATGATTTTACTAAACTTTAATTTTAACTTTTTACCAGATGTTTAGCACAGACAGCCTAGCTGCTTTGTGCCATAGCCATAAAACATTAAATCAACCAACCAGTGGTGCATTGTTTGGTCATGCGCGTTTGGAGAAGTTTGTGGACAACCAACCAATGATGCATTGTTTGGTCATGTGCGTTTGGAGAAGTTTGTGGACAGAGTTTTGAACAACAATCTGTATGCAGTTGTATACTTCGTAAGGATAACCAAGGGAAAGGTAACAAAGATTGTAACACTGGATGTGTGGTATTATCTTCATAAGGATGTCCTCGGGAAAGGTGACAAAGATTGTAACACTGGATGTGTGGTAATATTTTCATAAGGATGGCCAAGGGAAAGATAACACAGATTGTAACACTGTTATGTGTGGTGTTATCTTCATGAGGATGGCCAAGGGAAAGGTTACACTGCATGTGTGGTATCCTCATAAGGATGGCCTCTGGAAAGGTAACACTGTATATGTGTGGTATCCTCATAAGGATGGCCTCTGGAAAGGTAACACTGTATATGTGGTATCATCCTCATAAGGGTGGCCTCGGGAAAGGTAACAGATTGTAATACTGCATATCTGGTATTATCTTCATGAGGATGGCCAAGGGATAGGTGACACTGATTTTGAGCAACATTGTATATATAATCACATGCTTCGTGAGGATGGTTAGGGGAAAGTGACATAAGTTATGAGTAATACTGTATGTAATGTTACACCCATCGAGATAGTCAAGAAGAAGGTGGTGAACAATATTCACAATTCGGGTAGCACAACATTTTGCTAGATAGTTTTGTTTACACTTCTGTTTAAAGAAGAGAAACTTTTATGCATTTGTGTTACAGTAAAGATCTCAAGTGTAACTTACCTTGTATGAAAGAAATACCCTGGGGTTTTATACGTATTTCATAATTTTTTATCACCTATGAAAATGGATGATGGGGTCATCAAACCAAACTCACGTGGTGGTGTACAAGAACTGAAGTGTTCTGTTTTTCCATAAATTTTCTGAAAGGTCAATTTTTTTCTCTTCAGCTGTTGGCTAGTTTTAGAAAATGCCAGTTATAATAGTAGAGTACATGTTCGTTATATTAAATTGGGTTGATAATAGTTTAGTGGCTAGTATACTCACTGTAAATCCAAGGGTTTATGGTTTACATTAGTCGTTATACATATCTATCAGTTCTTGAAAAACAACCAGTCGTTATACACATCTATCAGTTCTTGAAAAACAACCAGTCGTTATACACATCTATCAGTTCTTGAAAAACAACCAGTCGTTATACACATCTATCAGTTTTTGAAAAACAACCAGTCGTTATACACATCTATCAGTTCTTGAAAAACAACCAGTTGTTATACACATCTATCAGTTCTTGAAAAACAACCAGTTGTTATACACATCTATCAGTTCTTGAAAAACAACCAGTTGTTATACACATCTATCAGTTCTTGAAAAACAACCAGTTGTTATACACATCTATCAGTTCTTGAAAAACAACCAGTCGTTATACACATCTATCAGTTCTTGAAAAACAACCAGTTGTTATACACATCTATCAGTTCTTGAAAAACAACCAGTTGTTATACACATCTATCAGTTCCTGGGAAACAGCTTTTATGCATACCTATCTAAGATGCTGTGCAAAGGTATACAAAATATTTGATATTAAAACTGTAACACTACATTGAGAATGTGTTCTGTTCACGTATCTAATAAGAGATTTGTCAAGAAGAGATCTGAATGGCTCAGCCATGTTAGGAGAAACTGGAATCACCAAAAATATTTTGTATGTTTAGATTCAAGGTGGCTCAAGGAAGTTTGTGTGCTCTATGTTTGAAATGCCAAGACATGGTAGAAGGTCATTTAATATCAATGTGGAAGTTTGCAAGCTCACACACAATCTGAAAAAAACATAGCCATTAAGTGCGGTTTTAAATGAAGCGGTTTTGATTCAGAGGGTGGAAATAAAACGAGAAAAAACACTTGTCTCCCCAGATTGGTTTCAGACAACACGTGTATCTCTCCAGTTTGTAATTACTTATTTCATTCTGGAATTGGACGCGTGTTCGAATACCCGTCACGCCAAACATGCTCGTCCTTTCAGCCATGGGCGCAATATGATGTGACATTAAATCCCACTATTTGTTAGTGAAAGAGTAGCCCAAGAGTTGGCGGTGGGTGGTGATGACTAGCTGCTTTCTCTCTAGTCTTACACTGCAAAATTAGGAATTGTTAGCGCAGGTAGCCCTCGGGTAGCTTTGCGCGAAATTCAGAACAAAACCAATCACTTTCATGACATCATCTGAATGTCCTTGGAGTAACATGATGAATAGAATTCTTAATACAGTCATGCAGAATGCAGGCAGTTGATTGCTCTAGGCAAGAACATTGAAATTTGATGTCTTCCATCGATCATCTACCCTTAGAAAGATTTATATCGCTGTAAATTCGATACCAAAGAATTGCCAAATTTAAGAATGACCATTTCCACGTCCTGTTGAGTACAACAACAACACCTTGCTTTCACAGTTGAGTTTTTGGGTAATCCGCGTCTCTTTTTGGTGTCGTGAAATCCAAGGGATCCTCAGAAATATCACTGAACATTTTCATCACCCTCCAATAGAAGATCGTTATCAGTGTTTTTGTTTACTCGTGTTTTTTATCTGCTCTGCAACTATTTCCAATCTGCTTTTCCTGCGATTTTGATCTCTGAGTGTAAACCGTTTCATTTACACTGATATCAAGAGCATTTCTCACAATTTTGAAAAAAAAACATTTAAGAAAACACAACATTCTAGTCAACACTAGATTAATTTTAAAACCAGGTGTTAAAGTCCATTCTATGTAAAAACTACACTGGTAAACATAACACCGACATCTTTTAGAAATAAAATGCAACAATGACCACGATTTCTATATGGGAGAGGTAAGCAGAGAAATGGAAACCAGAACAACGAAAAACACTGCAACTCAAACAGGCACAACATAACCATAGAAAACAACAACATACAAAGAAGGTAAACAAATGCTAAATCAAAGAATTCCAACTTATATCAGAACTAAAAACAAAATTGAGCCAGTATAAAGAAATATCCCAATATCTGTATTAATTAATATCCCTGCAACACAACGATAAGTTGCAAGCCAATTTTGCTTATCTGAAGGTGACCTAAGAAGGTCTAAACGATTCTCTCTGCTTGAGATTCTATCATCAAGTGGGAAATAATGAATGGATGCAAGATCTAATGTTTCTTACCGATATAATGAATCATCTACGAACTCCCAACTTGGCACATGGGAAGGATAATGTTGTTTATGGTCTTACTCAGACAATCTTCAGTTTTCAGAATAAAATAAGACTTTTCAGAGAGACGTGTTGTTAAGAAACTTTACTTTTCCAATCTCAAAAAGAGAGTAAATACATTCCCTGATATTGAAATAAAAGACCACAAACTGGAAGAATACAAAGATACATTACAAGGACTGCTTGATAAGTTCCTAAACAGGTTTGAGGACTTGCAGAAGTTGAAGCTCTGTTTCGCCTTTCTTGTATTGTTTCTATAGCAAAGCCACATCAGGCTGTCTGCTGAGCCTACAGAGGGGAATCGAACCCCTGATTTTAGCATTGCAAATCCGCTGCCTTTCTTGTAAATCCATTCATGGTTGATGTGATCAGTGATGGTTGTCTAATTCTCGGACCTCTGGGTACAGAATCATCTGCTATGGAAATGGAACTAATAAAACTACAGAAGGACCTGGGTCTAAATATGATCCATACATCCCGTTCTGGAAGCAAGTTCCAGAAATAAAATATCCTGAACTGAAGAAAATCAGTGTGCGACAAATCTCAATTTTCCACACAACATACTGCTGTGAATCACTGTACTCTATAAAGAAGTTTGTGAAGTCGTGTAATCTTTACAAATCAACAGCTCATGGAGCTAATTCGTAGTCTTGACAACATCCGGAATTTCAACAACTCACAACCAAGATGGAAACTCACAAGACCTCTACTAGCAGTAAATAGCCTGATAATTGTATCAATGTCTGTTTGTGTGAGAAAAATACTATGACAAGCCTACAATTTTGTAAGGTGGTATCCGATTAAAATAACTCTAATTTTATTGTTTTGCATATTTACCTCCATGTTTTGACCAGATATTTCCTGAGACAAATATAATTACAAATATGTTTTTACCCGTTTCATTTTTGGCAGTCTCATTTAATGTTAATGAAATGCAAGTTTGTATAGTTTTCTTACACGTTTCCGTAGTTCATTACCGTAATGAATACGCTCAATGTAGTTTATACAATAACACTGGGGAACACTCATTTTGCTGCATTTAAAAAAAGACCTTTCTATAGTCAATTTGAGTGTGTTGATTTCAAATCTGAAGTCGGTTTTTGTCTGCAAGCTACAGATTTTATGCAATTTGACATTTTCATTTATTTTTTAATTTTTCGTTATTATAGGAAATTATAGGAATAGCTTATCAATTTGTTTGTGTATTTTATTCAGGTAGGAATTTGCGTTTGTACACTTCATCTGGACAATCTCGTTTAATGCTCCAGCAGTTGTCAGCCATCATACTTTTGTCCCAGCGCCCTTGGTAGCGTTCTTCCATGACCTTTAGGTCTTGGTGGAATCGTTCTCCTTGTTCGTCACTCACAGCCCCCAGGTTTTCAGGGAACTTATCAAGATGGCTGTTCAAAAAATGAAGCTTGATGCTTATGTTGCACCCGAGATCACGAAAAGCGAGGAGCATTCTGTTCACAAGTTCACTGTAGTTGTCCGCCTTATTGTTTCCAAGGAAGTTCTGAACGACTGCCACAAAGGATAACCATGCTGCCTTTTCTAAAGCGGTCATCTTAGCAACAAACTGATCATCACCCATTAGGGTTCGAATCTGTGGGCCATCAAACACGCCTGCTTTGATTTTCTCAAATGATAACCCTGGTAAAGCTGTGATGATGTGTTGGAAACATTCACCTTCGGTTTCCAGTGCCTTGTCAAATTGCTTCATCAAACCTAATTTGATGTGAAGAGGAGGAAAGATGATCTTATCTCTGCTTACAATTGGGTCTTATATGATATTTGGCATGCCTGCTTCAAGGGTGTCACGAATAGGCCAGTCCTGGACCCAATGTCTGTCTCGGGCTCGGCTGTCCTACATACAGAGGAAACATGGAAACTTGGTGAAACCTTTCTGTTGTCCAACAAGAAAGTTGACCATCTTTAAGTCTACACAAATGATCCAATTGTGCTCATGATATTTATATAAGTCTATGACCATTCTCATATCATCATAGTCTTCCCGCAAGTGCACTGAGTGACCGACAGGTACTGCTCCATAAACATTCTCATTATGCAAAAGAACACACTTTAGACTGCGTTTTGAACTGTCTAAAAAGAGTCTCCATTCAGCAGGACTATAGTAAGGTACACCCAGTTCTTTGAGAAGCCCTTGGATGTCATGGCAGTAAACAAACTGTCTGTCTTCTGAAAAGAAGGTCACAAAAAGCTGGTCACGCTTTCTGAAATATGATACTTTAACAGAGTGATCAACAAGATTTCTGCCTTGTAATCTTGATGCCAAAAGCTCTACTGCTTTCTTTGAAAGACCTAAATCCTGCACTAAATCATTTAGTTCAGCCTGGGGAAGAGGCTTGGGTACGGGGAAAGGTTCAGTGTCTGAAGAACAGTTCTCCGATTGTGTACATTTTTCTGACAATTCACTGTCACAACTGTCTTGTTCGCTTGTATCATGTCCAATGTCTTTATCGTCCAATGAAGGCAAGCCTTTGAAAACTGGAACAGGAACTTCTTCAGGATGCGGAGCAGGCCGAATAGCTGAGGGAATGTTCGGATACGTAATCTTATGTCGGTTTTTCTTCCCAACACCCGTTGTGTTTACCATGCAGAAATAACAGTCAGTTACATGGTTGGTGGGTTCGCGCCAAATCATTGGAACACCAAAAGGTGACCATTGTGTTTTCCTTTGGTCCAGTCTCGAAGCATTTCCTCACAATTGTGGCACACAACATGATGAGCTCATTGCTTGTCTTGATCACCAAGATGAACTTCAAAATATGCCTTGTAGGCACGCTTGACGAACGAGGATATGTTACGTCTCTGACGATTGAGTGTGTAGCATCCACATATGTAGCAGAAGGCATCAGGCTTGTTTCTGCAATGATATCTATTTTTGGAAGCCATGTTTGATCTGAAACAAAAGAAGAATGATCAAAATATTAGAAGCTATCTATATATATGGACGTGAAAATTCTTATACATGGTTTATGCAAGTTCACATTTGTACAATTTCATTAACCTCAAATTGCATACAAACTAGAGCTTGTAGAGAAAAACTAATTTCAGATTTGAAATCAGCGCCTAAAACTCCTTCAGAATCAGTTAAAATATCCAATGCACCTCAAAGTTACTGAAAAAGTGTTCCCCAGTGTAATCAGCCAGGGGTTTGAAAACATTTGGTGTATATATTTGTGGTGGCCTGGCATGGCCAAGCGCGTTAGACGTCCGTCTCGTAATCCGAGGGTCGCGCTAAACATGCTCGCCCTCCCAGCCGTGAGGGTGTATAATGTTACGGTCAATTCCACTATTCGTTGGTAAAAGAGTAGCCCAAGAGTTGGCGGTGGGTGGTGATGACTAGCTGCCTTCCCTCTAGTCTTACACTGCTAAATTAGGGACGGCTAGCACAGATAGCCCTCGAGTAGCTTTGTGCGAAATTCCAAAACAAACAAACAAAGTATATATTTGTGTGTGTGTGGCACGGCATGACCAGGTAGGCTTAAGGCGTTCGACTCGTAATCTGAGGGTCGCGGATTCGAATCCCCGTCGCACCAAAAATGCTCGCCCTTTCAGCCGCGGGGGTTTTGTAATTCTGACGGTAAAATCACACTATTCGCTGGTAAAAGAGTAGCCCAAGAGTTTGCGGTGAGTGGTGATGACTGCTGCCTTCCCTCTGGTCTTACACTGCTAAATTAGAAACGGCTAGCGCAGATAGCCCTTGTGTAGCTTTGCGCGAAATTCAAAACCAAACAAACTAATGATTTATAAGTGTACTTTGTGATTATTGAAACTAACACAACATGACAGTTTAAAAATTACATAAATGAATAAATATTATTACGTAGACGTATTTCTTAATATTTATATAAAATTTATGTAACAAAATGCACTTATAAGAATAAAAACGTGTGTGTAATATTCGTGCATATCCTGCTGCTTTCAAACATCTGAACTTTATCTAAGTTAAGCAAGTCTCGCCGCCCTGGGTAAACAATGTAATAAGGAATTCTCGTTGATAAATATTTATTGATTTCAGTTATCGTACATAAAACCAAAGTTGTTGTTTTTTTGTGTCGTTGCTGTATCGGCGTTTGGTCGTCGTGCTCGAACATAGAAGGTCTCGAATCTCTTCTCTTTTCTTTACCGTTGTTTATAAATTCCAAACGCTTTACGAAATCAATTAACACCCGTGCAAAACACTACAATAGAACTTTGATTTTCTACCCTCTTCAGAGCCATGTCTATAAATAGACTTTCTATAGGGTTTAGTGCTATGTTACTACTATGTCCCTCGCTGAGACGGCGTTAGTCTAGAGATTTTCAACGCTAAAACTTGGGGCTCGATTTCCCTCAGTAAACACAGAAGGTAGCCCGACATGTCTTTACTATATAAAAAAACAAACCACATTACTATTAATTTTGTTACACACACTAACAAACAGCTGTATATAATTATTTATATTCATTGGGTCGAATATACCTCAGACGAGTTCCATACCAAATACACACGCACACAAAACTTCTCAGAAACGCAATTCGAAATTTGTTCCTGAAAAATAAAAGTCCGTCTCAACGTTCTGGTTGATTTTGATACAAGAACTAGATTTGTTTTAAGAACGTATGTTTTTGTTCTGCTGTTTGTTTCAAGACAGAGTTTAATTTTTGTAACTGCTTTCGAAGGAGTTGAAGCTTTTCCAAACTGCCACATTGTTAACAAATAGTAATGTTAAGCTAAAATTTGGACATGTTGCTTACATACATGACGAAGGGGACGGGGGTAACTACCTCTTCTAACGACGGTTTTCTATCAAATAATGTACGAGACTGAATAACCAACGTAACTGTGACGTCAATTCCTTAAGGATTTAGTGCAGAGTGAACAAACACGTAATCTGTGATAAAATTAATATTAAAAAACCAAGAGGAAAACACTGATGCACATTGTATTAACGAATAAAAGGATACTTCCCATGCCGGGAATCGAACCCGGGCCTCCTGGGTGAAAGCCAGGTATCCTAGCCACTAGACCACATGGGACATATAGATAACTATTTCATTATATTTTATATTACATTAAAAACACCCTCAAAATGGTAAAGATAGTTAAATAAAATATTCTCGACTACTTAAAATGACAAGGGTAAAGTTTTCGGATTGTTAAATATTTATATATTATTAAAACAAACATACTTAATATCACGCTAAATGAAAATTGAAATATTTCCTAATAGATGGCAGCTCTCTAACGGAGAAAATGTCTCCTTTTGTGGGTGTTTGAAGTTCAGCGTTTCTCAGCCTTGTTTTTACATATCAGAAATGGGCTCGCGACATCGCTGAATTTTCGCAAGCTACTGAATGCAAGAACAAGCTAAAAATCATTACGGCCTACATATTAATATTCTGTCAAGATATACTGTTATTTTTATTTGCTTTCCTGAAATTCCACAGACTGTAATCATTACCCTAATTACCAAGTATACATGTATCTCGCAAGTTTCGTTTTATCTGTTTTCTCTATTAGAAATATTTAATTTACATTGTAAATACTTCAAAATATGATGCCACCTAAACGTTAACATATATAATAGTCACTAATAAACATTCCTAAGGTATTAAAATAGTAGATTTCTCTACATTAGTATGTTTATAAAATAGTTAAAAACTACTGCAATCAGCTTTACATACAATTTATTTTTAGAAAGTCCAGAAATATTGTTTATCCAAGACCTGGAATATTGACAGTAGTCCTCAAGATTTTGAAAAGAACATACATTTAGAATGATTACTGTCGCTTATTTCTGACACAATTCATGCAACAATGTGAAACGTTTATACTGTTTGCTTTCTGCTATGATAATTGAAATTATACATCTAATCAAACTGAAAGCAAAAAGTAGAAATATTTGTAATTATTAATTTTGGTTTTATTTACTTTTGAAACAGAACGCCTGTGGAATTATATCTAATAAAGTTCTGATACTTAGCATATAGTTTTAATATACATTTCCAGCGTTTGGAATAAGGCAATGGCCTGCTGGATGAAAGATACCCGTGGTGAGCAGAGCACAGATAGCCCATTTTGTAGCTTTATGCTTAATTCGAAACAACAACATTAGTGCCTCGATTGTCTACTGTTTCTGTTGTCCGAGATATCTTGCTTTTCCCGACCAGTACGAATAATCGAGGTACCGGCGTATATTTATTTATTTTTACAGCAGCGAGTACATACTAACTATCACTTTATATCAACAACCACTTGTAAATGTTGCTAGAACTGCCTTCATTCCCATCTGAATCTATATGAGTAAACTAGTTTGTTGTATTGAGAGAAGGAAGAAAAATAAAATAGCGCGTGTTTTACAACTGCAGTTGTTCATTCTTGGACAAAGACGAAGAATTATTGAATTCGCCATTAAAACCGTAGAGATAAAGTTAGTTTCAGAATTTAAAAAAATTCTAAGTGAAAATACTTCCTGATCTCAAGAGTCTTTAACTGTCCTCGAGTGTAACTTACACAGCCCTAAACACCGATAAATTAGGAAAAATTACTGGCGCCACTATGAAATATTTAATCACGATGGATTTATCGAGACCTATATTACACACATTTATAAATTTTAATTTCTTTAACTCTGCATCAAGACAGTCGACAATTATCGTCACTTATTGGATCAGTTATAAGTACGAAGGCTTATAACGCTAAAAACCTGTTTTCACTACTCATGGCGGACAAAAAATAGATAGCTAATTGTGTATCCTTGAGCTTAACTGTAAACGAACAAATTTTTACTGTATACGGTTGTTACGTTTTTTTCTGTGTGGATTGAACGCAACAGAAAGACACAGATAACAGCTTGTATAATTTATTACAATAAACTATTATATATGTAACAGATATAACATAAATTATATAATAACAATGACAGATATTCAGTTTCAACCTTCAAAGTTAATTACAATACAAAATGGTACTGGCCTGTATCTAACAATATGATCTAGAATGAAAGTCCAAAATTCCAGTCTAGGGTGTGAATTTGGTCCCACGAAGAAATTTCGAAGTTTGAATGGAGAATGACGAAGTTCTTTTCGATGAATGTTTCAACTTCTCGTTTTCCGCTTCGGTCTCCCCTAAACAGTCCTGTACGTGTTGATTTTCAGTATAACCAGTAATTCGAATGAATCATTAAGATTGACGAAATAAAATCACAGCTTCTGTAGATCTAACTTCAGTCACAAATCCAAGTTGAATTAACACACAGCAAACGTTTAAACTTTCTCAAACGAAAAACAACATCTCTTGTTTTGAATAAAACTAATGTATGACTCTCTTCTTTCTCGCATCTTCGTCTGTTTATATATTAGTAGGCCTCTTTTCTCGAACCATCGCATAACTTCCACAGAGTTATCTGCGCATGTCTGTCTTTTTCCTCGAGACTCGACGTCTAGACACCAGGCCGCCAAACATTTCATTTACATAAATTTATAAACATATGATTGATCTACCTAATTCTAGAAATTTCTAAATGTTATTTTAAATGAATAACAACATGTTTTATTGGTTTGAACTTTGAAACATTAATATAAACATGGAAATATAAATAATAGATATGGAAATCCACACAACAACACGACATGTTGTCGTTTACAAAACATTTACACGACATTTACATAATAACCGTAACTATCAACATTTTATCAGTTCAAATTGCTGTACTGAGTATTTTTAAAAATTACTTAAATTTTCTACGTTATTTCCTAATTTGTTAAGTATTATGTTTTGCAAAGGAACTGTTTGTTCTGAATTATTCTAGGGAATTGGCTGTCCTCTCAATCCCATTTTCCATCCTTTCTCTCCTCCCGAACTTCTGTTAACTAACTTCTGCATCATGATGCTCTAGGCCAGTGATGGCGAACCTATGGCACGCGTGCCAGAGGTGACACGCAAGACCACGATTTGTGGCACGTGATAGGATTCCCGCATCTTTGCTAAGAAGTATGTAAAATTTCAGAAAACTATACTTGGACTAATAAATTCTGTGCCCTGCGTAAAACACTTGAGAAAATAGAGTGTGGAGGGATCTTGGAAGAAAACGTTGCAAAGTGTCTTAAAGTGTGGAATTCTTTGCCAATTAAATTTAAGTCAATGAAATTACTTGGAATAGCTCTTCTTACTTTGTTTGGATCATCTTACGCTTGTGAGCAGCTGTTTTCAACTTTGAATTTTATCAAATCAGACAGAAGAAACAAGCTTACAGATGAACTGAGTGCTGCATGTGTTGCTCTCAAATCAACAAAATATGAACCATCAATTAGCAAGTTATCCGAGTGTTTACAACAGCAGAGATCGCATTGATTTAATAAAATTCAAGACAAAGTACATAAATTTTAAGTCAAGGTTATTTATTAGTTTCATTGCAAGCTTTTGTAATTCGACTTTTTTAAAATAAAGATACTCATCAAAAAGTCGTTTTTTTATTGGAAAATAACTGTCATTTTTATGAAAATCCTGGCACGTTCGGTTAGACAAAATAATTTTGTGTGACAATTGAAGCACGCAATCTCTAAAAGGTTCGCCATCACTGCTCTAGGCCATTACCAAGATCGCTTATCACCGATGTTGCCACTATTTCACATTTTATATGCAAAAACGGCTCGTTTGGGTTGAGAAAATATTTCAAATAGAAGAGCGAACAACGTTTCGACCTTCTTCGGTCATCGTCAGGTTCACAAAGAAAGAGGTAACTGACTGGAAACTCACCACATGTTTGGAAGGGGTTGTGTAACTGAGTGTCGTAATGTAGAGGGCGGGGTTAGATGTTTGAATATATAATTTTATCTATAATATTAATATAGGTATAATGGCGTTCCTTTATATTGGTTTATTTTGGGTTTAAGTTGTTGTATAAGTAAGGCTTTTTTAATTTTGCGTTTGTTTCTTTATTTAGTATTTTCTATGGTTATGTTGTGTTCATTTGACTTGCAGTGTTCGAAAACGTGTGAAGGTGACTTTTTATGTTCTTTGAATCTGGTTTCCATTTTTCTACTTGTTTCTCCAATATAAAAGTCGTGGCAGTTATCACATTGTGTTTTATAAATAATGTTGGTGTTCTATTTGAAATATTTTCTCAGCCCAAACGAGCCGTTTTTGCATATAAAATTCTCAAGAAGTGGGTTTCTCGACATCACTGACTATTTCACATTACTCCTATTATATCTGTCAATAGATGGCGCTGAAAAGGGGTAAAATGAATTAAACTTGAAGTTAAAGTATTTTATCAAGAACAGGTTACAGATGGAAGCAACTGACTAACACCAGAAATAGACAGTTGGAGTTTTTAGAAGACTTTATGAGAAAGAAGAAGTTGAAAATATAATTGTAACTGGAAAGACTGAAGGAAGGAGATACAATGGAAGACAGAGGTTGACTTATGTCAAGAGTCCGTTCAAATGGATAAATTTAGCGACACTGGATATTATTTGTGTTTCAAGAAGAAGAGATCTGTGGAAGTCCATGAAAAACCTATCGTTTAGATATGGTAGCTTGAAGGAGGTGTTGAATACTTGTCTTCTTTCTGGGCTCTATTTCAAAATTAGAGACGACTGGTTTAGATAACTTTCGTGTAGCTATGTGCGAGATCCAACAACAACAAAAACTATTCTTAATATCTGCTGCTCCTTTATCTATATATGTAGACTATATATGTATTCTTCATTAGTATTTTATTTCAAAGAGTCAATCTTTGAGAAAATACTGATGTTTTAAAAAGTGAATTTTACAGAAAAAAGAAATCTTTGCAGTCAAAAGAACTACTCATACTGATTAATTTTGCAGATTCGCATTTTTTATAAAACATATGTGCTAATAAGTGAAACATAGAACTTGGTGTAGAAAGAGCCCTTTTCGAGCGGCAATCAGAACGTTTTAGTTTTTACGTTTGCCGCTAAGAAACGTACTGTGACGTAATAGTTGCCAAACATACCGCCAGCGGCAGCGCGTTGATTGTAAATAAACATGGCCAGTGTATACGGAGAAACAGAGGCGGAGTCTGTTTTGATTTTTTTGTTCTGCACAGTGTCGAGTAGCGCCATATAAATTTGAACTCACTCTTAACGAACCTGGAACAGTTACTTTTGACACGTTCTAGTGATGAGGACAGTTCCACGAGCAAGAGCAGCGGAACTGTGAGTGATGCTGAAGAAATAAGATTATACCGGGTGGTCGCTAAAAAAGCGGAAAATTTGAGGGTCAGATGAGATCATAAATAAAATGCGTGCTTACTCATTTCTATTTTGATTTCTTTACATCATAAATAAAATGTATGATTTTAATATCATAAAATGCGTGCTTACTCATTTCTATTTTGCCTTAACAACTTTGTAAAAGTTATTCTTTGTAAAAATAAATAGCTGTTTGACAAATTTTCCGCTTTTCTAGCGACCACCCTGTATATTAAAACAACATGCTTTATGAGATTTACATTTAATATGACAATGTCAAAGTACTGTGTTAAGATTAATTTTATTATGATGAGTTATGGAAATATATTAAGTAGTTTATACTTGATTATTTACAAGTCCATAATGTTTTTTTTTAAAATACATAACATGTAGACGATTACTTCAACATGTTCAAGACATAGTCTCATTTCAATTTATTCTGAAATGATAAATTTGAAAAATGGTATTCTTCAAACTTTTTCATATGTAAAAATGATACAAAAATATCTACAGAATGATCTACCAGCTTTTAAACATGGAATATACTCTATTTGGGATAGATTTGTCCATTGTCTAGACTAGGAAACCAAGGTTTCACTGACTTTCAGGAACAAAATGGTCGCGCGCAACGAAGCGTGTTTGGCAACTATTACGTCATAGTTGTTTAACGTCACGGAAACAGCCGAACGGGCGAAAGGAACTTGAGTTCGAGGACCCGCATATTTTGTTTCATTTTTACTCAAAAACTAAATTGTTTAAAAATGTGGCAACCACACAGGAATAATACCTAACCAAAGTACAGTTTCTAAGGCAATTATTAAATTTGTTGAAAATTCACCTTTAAAGTAGTGAGATGGGGAAAATATGTTCTTGATAGAGTCATTATTATGAGATTAAAAACCTTATGTTGATAAACCTTGATTTATTAAGACTAATCATGAATACTTGTTTATCTTTTTTTATTGGCCTCACACTAGAGGTATCAAGTAAGAACATATGAACCACACAGTTGTTTACTACACGTCACTACCAACTAAGCCTTTCGCTTATCTCAACAGATTTTTTAGAAAATTCTTTTGTTTGTTTTTAAATTTCGCATAAAGCTACTTGAGGGCTATCTGCGCTATCCGTCCCTCATTTAGCAGTGTAAGACTAGTGGTAAAGCAGCTTTTCATGACCACCCATTACCAACTCTTGGACTACTCTTTAAGCAACGAATAGTGGGATTGACCGTCATATTATAATCCCTCACGGCTGAAAGGGCGATCATGTTTAGTGTAACGGTGATTCAAACCCGCGACCCTCAGATTATGAGTGGAACGCCTTAACCCACCTGCCACGGGCCGAAGGAAATCGTTAACAACTTATACTGTAATTAAATGTTGCAATCATACTTTAGAATGTTTGTGCGTGTCTGATTGGTACGTTTATGTTATTATTACAACATTGTTAGCAGTTTTACTGTGAAGTAATGTTACATTCATTGTTTGGTGTTTAGTGCGTGTCTGATTCGCACTTTATCTTATTACTATGACATTATTCGCAGTCTTACTGTGAAGTAATGTTACATTGGTGTTTAGTGTGTGTATGTCTGGTATTTTTATGTTGTTACAGTTTTACGAAATAGATTTGTTTGAGTGAGAATAAGTAAAGTAATAAGTTTCTGTTTAAATCATGTAATTAATGTTTTGCTGTTTTATTTTGTATTTTGAATAAAGTTTTTTTTGAGTTTATAATCCAGTCACAGTGTAATCGAGTTAAATTGAGTAAAGTTAACAAGATAATTAAAAGACTTCTTTGGGCTAGTCATGGTCTCACTTATGAAACCTTTTAAGCTCGGAGAACAAACAAAACATTTAATTATTTAATTTTCAGCCTGGAATGGCTGGTTAGATCGTTCGGCTCGTAACCAACGGGGGCCCGTCACACTGGAAATGCTCGCCATTTCAATCGTGTGGGAGTTAGAAAGAACAAATACAAAAATTAAACAAGAAATTAAAAAAGCAAAAGAAACTAATTGACAAAACTTCTGTAAAAACTTAGATAAAACCAAGAACAATCCAAAAGAATTTTGAAAAAATTCAAGAGTATTGCTTCAGACAAAAACACAAACCACATGCTACAACATATCACCCATAACAATAAAATCGCAAGGACGGACGTAGAAAAAGCTGACCTATTAGCTGACTACTGCAATTTCTCGTTTAGCGACCTAAACTCAGTAGATTTTGACACACAAAACCAACACCATGTCAACAACTTCATAAATACAAACCAAGCTTCATTCTCACCACAATTCCCCGGCGAGATACTAGAAGCATATTCAAGTTCAATCAATAAAAAAATAACCATAACCGAACTAAAAATTAATATCAAAAACTTGAAGAACACTTCCCCCGGACATGACCAAATACCAAATATTATTCTGAAAAAAAGCTCTACTCTCCTACTACAACACCTCACAAACATCATGAACATTTCACTAGCGACTGCATATTACCCTGAAAATTGGAAAAAAGCCATCATAACCACGATCCTAAAGAAACAAACCAACAAAACAAATCCAGATAATTTTCGTCCCATTAGCCTGTTAAGCTGCCTTGGAAAACTGATGGAGAGAATTATCTCCAACCGTCTCCTCCATTTTTGCGAAACGAATAATATCCTTCCAGAATCTCAAAATGCCTCCAGAAAAAATAGACAAACAACAGATCACCTCACACGACTCACCGAATCAATCTACAAAGCTTTTAACAACAATCAAGTAACCATCGGGATATTCCTAGATTTCAAAAAAGCATTCGACAGCGTATGGCACAATGCCATCAAATTCAAACTAAAACACCTGCAAATAAATCCAACGATAGTTAAATGGATTTCAAATTTCTCAACCAATACAATAGTACAAGTAAAAGTCAATAAAACTATATCTAAATCATTTAATATAACTGCAGGAGTGCCCCAAGGATCAGTCCTCTCTCCACTTCTATACATAATTTTCGTCATTGACATACCTTTCCCAAATCTAACATACACCCACAATTCACAATACGCAGACGACATCGCTATCTGGAGCACCTCCAGAAACCCAGTGATGGCCATGTCTGGCGTACAAGAATCACTAAACAACGTCACAGTATGGAGCAACAGGTGGAGAGTTGTGTTAAATCCAACCAAAACACAAGCAATCACCTTCTGCAGGAAATTAAAAAAGCAAAGAACAAACATAGGAAAAGTAAAGCTATCACTCGGAAATACAACCATTAACATAAGCAAAAACATCACATTTCTTGGCATTACTTTCGACACAAAACTAACATGGAAAAAGCATATAAACAATATACACTCATCAATAAGAAAAAGGATTTCACATTTAATGACTCAAACCAGTAAACAATCAAAATGTTCACCAAACACCATTATACAAATATACAAGGCTTACATCCGTCCACTAATAGAGTACGGATGTCAAGTAACATACAATATGTCAAACAACACACTCCAGAAAATCCAAGTTCAACAGAACAGAATATTAAAATCTGCATTCAGTCTACCGTCATTCACGCCAACAAATTATATACATCAAATTAGTAATTTACACACACTAAGAGATAGAATAACGGAAATATCACTCAAATATTATCTAAAAGCAGAAAATAGAAACAAACTAACGGCATCACTACACAAATTAACTAGTGCACCAACAAAATACATTTCACCTTAAAACATATTTCAAGAATCTTAAATTACACAACAAAGAATCTAAAAGAAATAAATCCAGGTCAATAATATGTTTGTTTTTTCGTTCTTTCTTTCAGATATCGGGCACACGACAGGCAAAACTTTCGGCGCCTGTCCTGTGAAAGTGGGTTTTCTCGGGGCACTCCCGTTCCCCCAACAGTCAAAACTTAGGTATTGTATTTCTAGATCCCAGCCCAGGCAACTTTATTGCCAGACCCTGAGTTGAGTCGTTTGAATTGAATTGTATCCATGTTCATATTTGCTTGACTTCTTCCTTTCGGGACGGGACCCGCCATTCTTTCCAATGTTGCCTTTGCCTCCGCCCAAGACAACATTTAGTGTGACATCCTCCACCAAAAAAAAAGAGTAAATAAATTAATAAAAAAAAATAAAGAAACGAACTATTCCTAATAACAATTCACGAAAGGAGACGAAGAGGAACCACAACGTTCCTGAACACCCCAGTTGGAGAGAGAACTCTTCTGTTTTCTCTCTCTCTAAACTAAACCCCTGCCACGTTAGTTTGCATTTGCGTTTCTTTAGCGTGAATGGTAGGGTGCTACTGAGTGCATGTTTCCCATTTAGCTAGTAGTTAAGAATTAGGGACGGCAACTAATTGCCTTAGTAGCTAGCATTAAGTATAAAATATAAATAACTTTTGTTATGCACTTTGGTTGTTTTGAATTTCGTGAAAACTATATGAAGGCTATCTGCGTTAGTCAATATCACACATCGCCATCTCTTGGGTTTATTTTTAAACTAATGAATAGTAGGTCTGACCGTACATTATAACGACCTCGTGGCTGAAAGGGCGAGTATGTTCGGTGTAACAGACATTTGAACGCACAACCTTCAGGTTGCGAGTTAAGCGCCTTAACCATCAGGTCATGCAAGGCTGCTATTGTAATGTAATATTGCGCCGATATTAGTGCTAAATGAACTGTAACAATGTGTATCTATTTTAATTATTTTAGGTTTATTTATATTATCGCGTTATATGTGAAAAAGAATCATAACTAACTATTATTTGTTAG
>CM022398.1:3871665-4081082 GCA_011833715.1 Carcinoscorpius rotundicauda
TTGTTAAAGTGTCCTCAAATTTGTTAATTGTGATTAGCAGATATAACTTTATAGACTGTAAAATAAAGACTTCTGATTGGTCAATATATTTTTCTGTACTGTAAAGTGAATTTTGATTGGCATATATAACTTTCTATACTGTGAAATAGTTGATGTAATTTGGCAGATGTAATTTTCTGTGCTGTAAAATTAGATATAAAAATTTCAGAGTATTTATTAATGATCATGACATTAAAGTTTCCACCATGTTATAGTGATTTCATCATTTTTTTTAATTACCAAAGATATTGAAAAAATAATTTATTATTACCTTAATGACATCATCACTCGTGCTGCCACTTGTATTACAGAAGAAGCAGATTATATTGATTTATACTGATGAAAAATAAAATGGCCTCTCCATAAATTTGTCAAAAACAAAACAGAGGAAAAAAAAATCAAAATTTCATACACAAATTTAGTCATTAACTGTTTGAAAAAGTCATCAAAAAATGAATAAAATTTAATATTTGTGTTTATGAACTTCTGTCTTAGATTTGGGAATGACTTGTACAGGGTGATTGTCCTGTAAAAATTCCGGATACTGAGATACATTTCTCTTCTGCAAAATGTTCAAGTTGGAGTCGTACATTACACCCCTGTTATTGAGTTATGTTGATAAATACATCAAAAATTTTAAACCTGAAGATTCACAGGTTAGTAAACGACTTGTTACCAAGTTAATTTAACTTCAAACCTCATTTTATTAAACATAATGTTCAAATTAGGTTTACACCTTTCTAAATTCATTTATTAACTTAACGATTGAGTGAGGTTCAAATAAGGTTTACACCTTGTTAAATTCATTTATTAACTTAACAATTGAGTGAGGTTCAAATAAGGTTTACACCTTGTTAAATTCATTTTTTATCAAGTTAATAATTGAGGATCAAATTAGGTTTACACCTTGTTAAATTTATTTCTTTACTTAACAATTGAGTGAGGATCAAATTAGGTTTACACCTTGTTAAATTCATTTATTAACTTAACAATTGAGTGAGGTTCAAATAAGGTTTACACATTGTTAAATTCATTTTTTATCAAGTTAATAATTGAGGATCAAATTAGGTTTACACCTTGTTAAATTCATTTTTTATCAAGTTAATAATTGAGGATTGAATTAGGTTTACACCTTGTTAAATTTATTTTTTATCAAGTTAATAATTGAGGTTCAAATTAGGTTTACACCTTGTTAAATTCAAGTTTTTAATTCTATTTTTGAAATCATTGTACAAATTTAACATTTTTTATCATTGTTCCTTTCAACAAAGAACTATTTAAAAACAAAAGTGGATATAACTTGTTTATTTCTTATTGCAGTGTTATGATCTACAGTGATAAACTGTTAGACTCTAGTTAACGACTTTTATTTTTTGTGTTATTTCATTAATATTAAGTACAATGGTTTGTCTTGTTAGTTCACTGGTGCCTAATGTTAAGGCCAGCAATGCTCCCAAAACACCAAATCTCAGGAGAATTACCATTTCACATGAACATGTTTTTATTAATTGTTATTAGACATGCATGTTTGTACTGCTTGCTGTAAGGTTATGGTAGAACATCAAGTATATTTGTTGTATGAGGTGGAAAATAGAACATAGCTAACAGACAACTACTGATTTTGTAAAAATAACCTAGTGAAAGGTGAGAAGCTGTAAACAAGTTGCTATTTTGTATTGTCATTTGTAACCACTTTTCAGTTTACTGGAACTACATAAATTCTGGTAAAGAAGTTCACATGTAGGATCACGTACAAATGTTGGGGTAGTTTTCAAACAAGATTCAAAACTTCAGCACTTTTTAATAGCAGGAAATGTTTGTTTGTTTGTCTGTAAGTTTGAGACTAATTTTCTTATTCACTCAGCTTTCTCTCTGGGGAGGTGATGCTGTATTCAGTAACCTAGATTTAAAACTAGATGTTCTCGAGCGTGAACTCAGTCTTCCGTTTACCTTTGTCAACGGTCATATCCATGAGTTACGTATTCATGTGCCCTGGACAAAGCTTGGTTGGGAACCTGTTGTCATAACTATCAATACCATAGAGTGTGTTCTTAAGTTACGAGGAAACGGTGAAGAGAATGCTAGTTCTAAACTTTCTGCTCAGCCGTCCATTCCCGAACGTTCGACAAAGCGTCGTAGTAAACGACAAGAAGTTCCAGAAGAACCGCCAGGCTACGTCCAGAGTCTGATCAATCGCATCGTTAATAACATTAGTATTGTGTTTAATAATCTGATACTAAAGTACGTCGAGGATGACATAGTCCTGTCTCTGAACATCAAATCAGCCGAGCTGTTCAGTGTAAACAGTGGCTGGGAGCAAGCCTTTGTGGATCTCAGTCCAGACGACCCAGTGTTAAGGAAGATAATAAACATGCAAGACTTAACAATATGTCTGGACCAGGTGAGCTGTTTCCTTCCTTCTGTGGTATTTTTTAATGTTGGTAATGTTAATGATTTCTTTGTTATTTTAGCACAGTTTGATACCAACTAACTCGGGCAGGAAATCAGTCAACTGCATTTTAAATTAAGTTGTATAGTTTTAATGTTACACTCCCCACTTTTCTGAGTTTCCTGTAGTTTCACAAACATTTTGTACAATTGACCACTAAATTTATCAGGAATATTTTGGCAAACTTTGTAGACATACTCTAGTGATAATAAACATGCGGACAATACATTTTAATTCACTTATATTTGATCTTCTTTCCAATAAGAACCTTCCATCTGATTTGTGTGTAAATCTAAGCTGGTGTTCCTCCGTTCTGTGGTTTATTGAAGTTTTACTCAAAGCATGCACTTTTTTACTCAGCTCGATGTTGGGTGCTGACACAATGGTGTTACTTTAACTGTAAAACTTACAGGTTTGACTTGCTGTTGGTGAGGCCAGTTAAGGAACAAGTTAATTTGCACTATTTTCACAATATGGTACATTATTTACACTCACATAAGTAGCTGATTTCTTTCAGTACTGTTCTCTGTACAAAAAAGTTTTTTGCACATGTCACAAGACTTGAAACTCCCACCTAACTGGGATGATTAGTTCCAGTGCACCTCATTTGCAAATTATCATTCATCTATCCTCGATCAAAACGGCAAGAGATGTTCTTTTGATGCAAGTGAGTCTCTCTGTTTAATTCTATCTCTTCTTGTTTGGTAGTGCTTGTGTTATAATATGTTTAATTGTCTCTTGTTTGGTAGTACTTGTGTTATAATCTGTTTAATTCTGTCTCTTGTTTGGCAGTACTTGTGTTATAATATGCTTAATTCTATCCCTTCTTGTTTGGCACTACTTGTGTTATAATATGTTTAATTCTATCTCTTTGTTTGGCAGTACTTGTGTTATAATATGTTTAATTCTATCTCTTGTTTGTCAGTACTTGTGTTATAATATGTTTAATTCTATCTCTTTGTTTGGCAGTACTTGTGTTATAATATGTTTAATTCTGTCTCTTCTTGTTTGGCAGTACTTGTGTTATAATATGTTTAATTCTATCTCTTTGTTTGGCAGTACTTGTGTTATAATATGTTTAATTCTATCTCTTTGTTTGGCAGTACTTGTGTTATAATATGTTTTGATTCTGTCTCTTCTTGTTAGCACAGATAGCCCATTGAGTAGCTTTGTGCTTAATTCTAAACAAAAAAACACTTTATGTTTGGCAGTACTTGTGTTATAATATTGCTTTCTCCAAGTGTTTAATATTTTTTCCATATTTTTGTGTAAACTTCTCTAAACAAGTTTAGACCTTATTATAAAATATTTGTAACTTGTGGAGTTATTCTGAAAGGAAATTATTTTATATTTCCATCCAGTCACGCAATTTACTCTATCATTAAAAAAAAACATTTGTTTCCACCAAAACATTTGTGTTTGGTTATTCATCTTGCATTATAACTTCTGTGTTACTTCTTCTGAGATTATATGTGTTATTAGGACATTTACACAGTCACATTTTCAGCTTTACTTTATCAAGAGAATGATTGCCCAATGAACTGACTCCGGATATGTACGTACCTCTGATCATAAATTCCTTCTCCACTGGAAACTGGTGCTTCCATTTCCTGCCACCACCTGAAGTGATATTTACATTGCATTGAATATAGGAAGTTGTATGTATCAAGAGTTTGTTGAGCTCTTAGTGGTGGATGGTTATCACATGGTGATTTACAAGTCAGAAACATTGGAATTAGTCATTCAGAAGGTGGAGTTTCAAAGTATATGGCATGCAAAATAAAATCGTATATGGAGGGCAGTACTGAATAAGAATAATTATCTTGTGATAAGTACTTAATGTTTTAGGTTGTTGTAAGTTGCTTATGGTCATTATTAATTAGTTTCTTGATATTTTAATGATGTTAATACTCAACATGAAAACAAAAATGGTGTATCATTCCGATGTTGCATGTGTAAGAGAAAGAACCAAAGTAGTGTGTGGTCAACAAGCCTCACAAAATCAGACACTGTAAGGAATATATATGCTTTCAATGAAGAGCACATTGTCTCAACTCATTCCGTCTGAGGTTAAAGTGCATGTCATGACCTTTTACAGTGTTGCATTCAAAATTTGATTAAACAATTTTCTTGTCATTGTATCTCAATAAACTTTGCACGAAATTGTAGTTCATAACTCATCTTTCTATTTTTTATAAGTTTCAAACTTAAAACCAGAAACATTAAAGAAATCTCAACCTTCATTTTCAAAATGAAGACACAAAATGTCTCCTCCAATTTTTCCACTTCAGATACTTGTGACTTTAAAATATACAGCATTTGTTTCCAACCTGTCAGAAGATACAAATTATATCAACAGTTTCAAATAAAATATTGGTCGTCATGGCCAGGTGATTAAGGCACTAGACTTGTGATCCGAGTGTTGCGAGTTCAAATCCCCATCACCCCAAACATGCTCATTCTTTCAGCCATGGGACATTATATTTGTTGATAAAAGAGTAGCTCAAGAGTTGGCAGTGGGTGGTGATAACTAACTGCATTCTTGCTAGTCTGACACTACTAAATGAGGGACGGTGTGGTTGGTGTTAAATGTGGTAATAGTGGTCTCAGTTGGTTTTCCATACCAAAGAAGAATGCAGCTGGTGTTGAATGTAATAATGGGCCCAGGTAGTGTTCTATATCATAGTAGCAGACTCGAACAGTGTGAAATATAATGATAGTGGTGTCAGCTAGTTTTTTTACATAGTAAGAGTGGACTCAACTGGTGTTAAATATAATGGTATCAGCTGGCGTTAGATTCAGTAAAAGTGTGCTCAACTTGTGTTAAGTTTCAGTAATATTTAGCTGCATCTGTAAACTTCATCTCATGACTCTAATTCTGTGTCAGTTATATGTATAATTAGACAATAATTGTTTTAATTATTAAATAGGGCATACAATCGAAATTGTGTTTCTTTGGTTTAGAGAGATGCCAGTGGAAAGATTGAAACGTATCAAGATCCTCTGTTATACCGGTGCTCTCTCGTGTGTCGACTCTACACAGCTTTCGATAATCCACACACCAGTACGCCTGCTGTAACACGCATGCACCTTTTCTGTGAACGTTTGGACTTTTCCATCACGGACCAGCAGCTGCCAATGTTTAGCCGGCTAATGCAGCTGTGTTTGGCTCTGTACTACGGTCAGTTGGTGTCAGAAGTTAAATCTCAGAAAGACATTGTAGAAGACACAAACGATCATGGAACACATTCAGAGGGAACAATAAAAGGTAAGGTTTCTGACATCTTTTTTAAATAAATGAACAAGCAGTGATTTTATACTGTGTAAAGCACGCTACAGTCCTGTATGTTTTCTACAATAAATGTCATTGTGCTTGCAAATCATTCTTGAAATTTGTCCATAATTTAGAGGTGATAAATTGAAGGAAAGAACATCACTCAGTAATAACTCTTAGGCTACTCATTACCAAATAATAGTAGGATTGACCACAATATTATAATGCCAACCCAGTACTGAAATTGTGATTATTTTAAGTAACAACATACAAATTCATGACCTGCACATCAATTTTGGTCAAACACCATAACAACCAAGCCATGATTAATTTACTAGTTTGTTTGAATAATGTAATTTCCCATACAAGTGAACTCAGTCGTTTTTTTATTAAACAGATAAAATACAGCAAGAATTTTTTGTTACAGTGTTTGATAGACTAAATAAATTTTGTAATATATCTTACGATAACAGAATGTTTTGTCTGTCCTGACAATGTGCACAGATCTCACTGTCTAAGTGTGCATGTGCAAGCACTTTACTTTAATAGATTTAAGTTTATGTTAGAAAACATTCCGTACGACAACGTGTTGAAAGTTTATCAAAGTTTTTAAAAAGGTTTAACATTAGGTCGTAGAATAACTTTATCAGATTACTTATTGATAATGTTAAGTACAGTAAAGTTCAGCCCTAAGTAAACTGAACCAAAAAAGTAGCACAAGTTATGGTGTTATTTATCTCTTTATCAAATATAGGCCAGACTCAATAAATGCCTAATATTAGGCTTAAGATGATTGTACTTATAAGTTTCAGAGTTTGCATTTGCAATTTTTTGTTTTATTCTATAAATTATATATTTAAAGAAATGTTGTAACAATGATAGTAATTTGATCACAAACGTTTTGCGAGTCTCTAATAGTATATTAATATTTAACACCTGTTACAGCTTCAATGTTACATTCTGTTATTCTACCCCTTCTATGAAACATTAACAGTTTCTTTTAATACGTTATTTAAAACTTTATATTTTTATGGACTTTCTGAATCTTCACATCAGTTATGAATCCAGTGTGTTTCTGTTTTTTTCTCAGTAGACTTCTTGTTTATGACACGAGTTAAAATGTATTTAAATGTATTTTTACCTCCTTATATGCTTAAAAAATATTAAATTTGTTTTCATATGTATACGTATAAAACCACAAATTTTCAAGCCACAAACAAAACACTTTAACATGAAACGGGTTTCATGTTGATGCGTTTTGCTTATGGCTTGAATATTTATGGTTATGATATAATTAATCAAAAGTTGTGATTTGCTATTTTTAACACAGCCCTTCCTCATGATTTTGTTTATTCATCTAGCTTCATTTGGATGTAATTATTTAATTTCACTATATATATATAGATAAACCGGACAGTTTATTTGTGAAAGAATAATACATTGTTGCCAGAATATGTGTGTAAAATCATAACTTATTTAACACTGTTAATGGTTTCTGAACTTTGAGTTAATTACACTTCTAAAAATTAATTTATTCAGATTTAGAATTAGTAGTTTTTATAACTCATATCGACTGGAAAGATAGAAAGTGGACATTTGAAACTATCGTGACCTTAAAAGTGAAGGTGTAACACGACTTTTTGTTTCGTTCTCCCAGAGGACGAGGTAGTTGAAGATGACTCCAGTTGGGGGTCATGGGCCTGGTCATTTGTTCCAGAAATTCTACCTATCTGGGATGATGAGCAACCAGACCAGTCAGAAAACTTTCGTGAAGTTTGCCGACAACGTGCTAAGAGGATTTTTCAATTTGGCCTTTTTGTTGACAAGCTGTCTTGCATTTTCAAAGTACTTTTTACTTATTCTTGAGTAATTTTTAACGTGTATTTTTTTCCTTAACTTTTAACAACAACTGCAAGTTGTGAAATCATAAGCAGAACTGCAAAAATTATCTATAATTTTACTTGATACCAGATAAAAAATTCCATCAGAGTAGAAGGACTAGATCAACAGAGTAATAGTGTAAAGTGTAATTTTAAACTTATCTAATTGTATTACAAAAATTATCCAATAAGTTGAAAACCTTTTAGTAACATAATTGTAAGTACTAATCACAACTAGCCTTTGCTGATACATCTTAGGTGTGTCCAATAGCCTTCTCAAAGCTGAGTTTTATGCTTAAATTTTGTAATTATTGAAAAAGTATGGGATAGTTTACTGTGGGATCTTTGTGAATTTTATCTGATTTAAGGGCTCAAAAGTTTACTCATTACTCTGTGAGAGCTGTCTGTAAAGTTCAGTCAAACATAAATATGCGTGGCATCGAGTGTGATAAACAGTGTAGAGATACTATTATTTGCTAATTGTCATGAGTTAATTAAGCCTTAAACAGTAACAGCTTAGGACTATAAGAATGAAGTTAACGTATAATTCTGTTTATTGACAGAAATGTAGAACAAACAAGATTGGAATCTATTATCAGAGACATTTCTGAACATTATCTAAATACCCAACTATTAGCTGTTCTTTTAAAGAGGACCACTACAGTAATATTTTTAAATATAATAAAGTGTTAGGTAGCGTAACCACCAAAGATTTTCAGAACATTTACCCTCTAGATACAGATACATATTTTATCTCTTTACATTTATCACTCTACTACTATTACCCCTTGGGCTGAGCAGATAGCCCTTTGTGGCTTTGCTATACAAAAAACACCAACATATTACCCCTAGTGGCACAGTAGTTTATCTGCAGACTCACACCATTAGAAACTGTGTTTTCATACTCATGGTGAGCAGAGCACAGGTAACCATGTGTGTAACTTTCTACTTAATTCTAAACAAACCCACTTATATCATAATGTACAAAGATTTTCAACTATAAACAATTAAAAGCCCTAAATTTCAGAAATGTCTAAAACGTAAACAAGTAATAGTTATGTTACGGAGTAATAGCTACGTCACTGAGTAATAGTTACGTCACCGAGTAATAGTTATGTCACTAAGTAATAGCTACATCACTCATTAAAGTTTAACATATAAACAGTGTGAGAGACCTGTAAAGTAATTGTGTTTAGAAACTGGGCGCATAAAGACATTATCAAGAAACACAGAATGTACTTAACTAAATTTAATCTTGCAAACAATAAATATTGATAAAAGTAAGAAAATGTATGTTTTCACACTTCCTGAGAGAGTAGATAACAACTTGGTTTTCATTTGTGAAAACATATTTGTGGGATAACTATGTAAAGAATTAGGGCTTAATTTGGGTACATTACAACCTATAGGTAATGTGCATGCAAACACATTAAAATTAATAACACAATTATATACATATTTTGTCTTAAAAATCTTGTGCTGTAATACCTAAATTAGTGTGCATTCTTAAATTATAGAAAGTACGATACAAATAGGGGTTTATTGTTAGGACTAAAAAGGCTATATCTAAGGTTTTGTTATTTCTGGTAAGTAATGATCTGAAATACATTAAAAAGCACTTAAACAAATACTTTAATATTATCAAAGAAAGAACCAGCATTAATCTGTTAATTATCATTGGTAAACTTTAAGTTGTTCTACCTGTTGATAAAATTTAAAGTCTTCAATCAACAGTTTTAAAGTAAGTGATTGCTCTACATCAATAATCCAATCACTCCCAGAAAATTAACACATTAAATAAATTATAAATTCTTCCAGGCCATGAATTATTATTTGATAATATATTTGATATTTCAGCTGTAACATGTGTAAATTCCAGCTCAAATAAACATATGTCTACAACTTGTGATTTCAAGTTACTTCCCATTGGAATTGTCATGTGTTACAAATCTCAGTGAGAAAGACTTAACGAAATATTTCCACACCAGTTTGATTTGTAGATGTTCTAACATAACCATAAAGGCATTTTTGACACTGTTGAACATGTTTATCCATCAAAAGTAACTCTGGAAAAACCCTTTTCCAGTAAAAGCGAAACAGGATATCTGGATTTAGATAACATCAATAATCAAACAATCATATTTGAAATTTTCAATACAATGAAAACTTTCACAATTTAAGTTATCAGATTTTCCATTTTGAAATAGAAGTATTCTAAATAAGCTATATTACAGTGTTTGTAGTAGCATTTTTGAACATTAAAACTTTTTGGATACATGGAGCTCATTAATTCACTTGCATTTTTCACAAATAAAGTTTTTTTCCTCTATCTTAAACCGAAAGTTTATTTAGTTTTGTGGAAAATTTGGTAATACTGATGTTTACATTTTCACAAGTTTCCAGAATATCACAACACTTAAGTTAGTTAAGATTATAATGAAATTCTTGTGCAGTGACCACTAATGGCTTTACCTTCTGTTAGATCAAGCTGCTATTATATATAGTTAATGGTAGCTGTGTGACATCCATGTAAGTAGTTTGTCATAAGTTAAATTAGTTTTGTTATTACTTGTCATATTTTTATAGTATATGTAGTTAATGGTAGCTGTGTGACATCCATGTAAGTAGTTTGTCATAAGTTAAATTAGTTTTGTTATTACTTGTCATATTTTTATAGTATATGTAGTTAATAGTAGCTGTGTGACATCCATGTAAGTAGTTTGTCATAAGTTAAATTAGTTTTGTTGTTACTTGTCATAT
This sequence comes from Carcinoscorpius rotundicauda, assembly GCA_011833715.1. Taxonomy (NCBI): domain Eukaryota; kingdom Metazoa; phylum Arthropoda; class Merostomata; order Xiphosura; family Limulidae; genus Carcinoscorpius; species Carcinoscorpius rotundicauda. The sequence goes on from CM022398.1 coordinate 3,882,068, forward strand.
TTTTATAGTATATGTAGTTAATAGTAGCTGTGTGACATCCATGTAAGTAGTTTGTCATAAGTTAAATTAGTTTTGTTGTTACTTGTCATATTTTTGGTCTTTTTATGAGTGAACTTTCTCAATATTTACTTTTTGACTTTTTCAAAAAGTTTAACTTTATTTCTTACTTCCTGTTGTCTGTATGTATTTTATTAAATCTTATTTTATTAAAAAAGTTAGTGCGAAAGTGTCTGTGTATAAGATGCACTTTGACTTGTTTAACATACTGTTTGTTATCTTGGTATTATGTTTGCCATTTTTATTGTTTAATTACAGAATAAACATTATAGGTATTTACTGTGTGATTCAGACATGAATTTCATTTCTTGATTTTTGTATGAACATTAGTTTTCATGTTGTATGGTTGGTGACATCTTGCTACTGGCATGGCATGACTAGGTGGTTAAGCAATCTCCATCACACCAAACATGCACTACAATGTTTCAATATAAACCTAATTTTTATCCCAAGGAATCAACGTATAGGCATTAAAGTTGTAAACTTTTTATAACTTCTAAATCAGTGACCTTTAACAAGTATGTCATTCAATGTTATTGAATTTCTTTCAGAACAGAATAGGCCCAGCATGACCAGGTGGTTAAGGCATTCAACTTGTAACCTGAGGGTCATGAGTTCGAATCCCTGTCAAATCAAACATGTTCACCCTTTCAGACACAGGCTCGTTTGCGTTGAGAAAATATTTTACGTAGAAGAGCGAACAACGTTTTGACCTTATTTGGTCTTTGTCAGGTTCACAAAGAAGGAAGAAATTAGTATTACTATGATGAAAATATGGACAAATTAGTATTTGGTAGCTCATCCTTTTATATACCAACATGAAGGTACCATGTTGTCACTTCAATGTATAGTAAATGTGGAGGTTGCATCTATAACCATAACTTTTCTTTAAAAATTGGGTTAACTTGCTATATGTCACTAACTATTGGTTGTTGACTATATTTCCATGGTAACAGGACTCTCTTTTTGTTTTAGCTAACAGACAATGTCCAAGGAAGTTCACAGCTTAGTGGAAACAAAGTTCTGTTTAGTCCAGTAGCTGTTCTTCAACAGTATGGCACAGCCCTAGAAATGACGTCAAGAGGTGATGACTTTGTAAATGTCCAGATGGGGGTGACAGGTGCAAGCCTGCATGGCCTCGGAGAATGTGTTTGTGGACAAAAAGATTTCAGAAATGTATCATCTGAGTTGTCAAAGGTGTGAACTCTTCTTTCTGTTAATCTTATTACTTCTTCAGAAAAAGGTTATATTTGTCAGTTGTAGTCCGCCTTGTGACCATACTTATGTTTGTCAGTTGTAGTCCGCCTTGCGACCAAACTTATATTTGCCAGTTGCAGTCCGCCTTGCGACCAAACTTATGTTGGCCAGTTGCAGTCCGCCTTGCGACCAAACTTATGTTGGCCAGTTGCAGTCCCCTTGCGACCAAACTTATGTTTGCCAGTTGCAGTCCGCCTTGCGACCAAACTTATGTTTGCCAGTTGCAGTCCGCCTCGTGACTGCAATTTTACAGCTGCTCTTCCTTTAGCTTTGTTAATGTTAAGAACAATGATTTTTTGATACAATACTTCATAGCTTACTTTATGTGGTGCATCATCTTGGTAATTCACAAGATATTTAGACTACAAGTAACTTCACTAACAAAATACAGGATTATAAATTTGATCATAGAGTTCTGCTGTACTCTGGTTTATGCTTCCAACTGTTAACACACTCTGAAACATTTCACGCTAGTTCACCTCGTGGAAGTTATTTGTATGGTACAATTGTAAATATTAAACAGAGCTGTCATGTTTTACAAATTATTTGGGATGAACCACATAAAACCAAATTGTTTCATCTTTGTTTTCTTTATGATGTTCTGTACTCATTTTGACTAATTTATTGGAAAGCATACAAATTGTTTTCATCTCAATAGCTAATTTAAACTTGTAATGATTTTTTTTAATAATAAATTTTATGAAAATATGACAAAAGTTTTATATCAACTGTTCTGTTAGTATGTAAACATAACAAAATATTAGAAAACTATCTATAATTTGTGAACAAGTTATTCTCTTTGTGTGTAATTATTGTTAATTTCATATTAGAGTGCAGTTTTCTTAAGAGCAGGAGTGGCCCCATCTAGTGGTCACCCTTATAATTATTTGACATCATCGCTCTTTGATCCACTGTCTCCCGAGAATTGTAATCAACGAAGAACCTATGTGTTTGATTGGAATGGCCATTTAACCTGGTTGACAGAAAATGTAATGGTAGAAAGGTTTCCAGCTTTCTGCATGGATTACATGTATGAACTAGAACTGCCTGATGACTGGTTAGGTAAGATTAGAGTTTCTTTATTGGTTAGGTAAGATTAGAGTTTCTTTATTGGTTAGGTAAGATTAGAGTTTCTTTGTTGGTTAGGTAAGATTAGAGTTTCTTTGTTGGTTAGGTAAGATTAGAGTTTCTTTATTGGTTAGGTAAGATTAGAGTTTCTTTATTGGTTAGGTAAGATTAGAGTTTCTTTATTGGTTAGGTAAGATTAGAGTTTCTTTATTGGTTAGGTAAGATTAGAGTTTCTTTATTGGTTAGGTAAGATTAGAGTTTCTTTGTTGGTTAGGTAAGATTAGAGTTTCTTTGTTGGTTAGGTAAGATTAGAGTTTCTTTGTTGGTTAGGTAAGATTAGAGTTTCTTTATTGGTTAGGTAAGGCTAGAGCTTCCTAATGACTGGTTAGGTACGATTAGAGTTTCTTGATGATTGGATACCTCCATAATGACTGTAAACACACAAGCAAATATGTGTGTCGTGGCATGAGAGTAATGTTTGGATATTAATGTGTGATATAATAATCATTTACATTTAATATGAAATATTGTAACAGTTTACACCCCATTTTCTTAACAAGACCTTCAGATTTATTTATAGAAAGTTTTAATTTAAAAAATAAAAACATTTTAATAATCCTGGTATAGAACTGTTGGGTGAGTCACATTTTGAATTACCTCAAATACCAAAAGAAAGACAGTTGAGCTACATTCATGGATAGTTTTAGTTTTTTATTGTTATTTGTGGACAGTTCTAAGCTCTTCATTGTTTTATTGAACTCTTGGTTAGGTCAAGGTCATAAACTGTGATGAAACAATGTAGAAATGCGAGTTATCATCGTCATAATTCAGAATACATTTGTTGTTGTTTGTAATTACTGTATTACACAAGGCTTTACCAGGAAGACTTACCATGTAAGATTTTGCGACATCACAGTAGCTTCATATGATCTCTGTACTGAATTGGTACCGTACATTTTGCCTATTGTATTATTATGCTAAGTGAATGACTAAGTGTTAAAATGTTACTGTTTTATACATGCTTATTTATTAACTTCATAAACAGTGGGGCACTTGTTGGCTATAAGATAATGTGCTCTGTGGTTCTCTGTTGGCTATAAAATAAAATAAACAGTAGTGCTCTGTTGGCTATAAGATAACATAAACATGTGATTTATGTATTTAATTTTATGTTCCTAATTAATTAACTTTTTAATAATTGTAAGAAACTAATTGAATCATGCTTAGAGAAATTTCAAACACTTTGGTAATACTTGTATTCACAACACAGATTATGTATCAGAGATAACTTCAACCTTCCTTGAAGGATGTGGATGGCATGAGCAGGCCTTGTGTCGGATGATAATTGGCCCTTCTGCTTTGGATATCAACAGTAGTCTGGTACATAGACTGATGAAGTTCCTACACTGTCTGCAAGAACATGAATATCCACCTTATTCTTTGACAAATCATGGTAGGAATTAATTATCTGTTTCTCTCAATAAACCATGGGGTAAGAATTGTACTAATTGATGACAAACTGCAGTTTATTGTGGAGTAGGTGCTGTGAGTATGTTCCTTGACCTAATTAAAGAAGTGTTTTTTTTCCTTTCTAGATCTCACCTTTGAGAACACTAGGGGTCTCTCCAGTGGGTAGTACAAAAAAACAAAAACTGAGACTCAGTTATGATACTTTCACTGAGACTTTGAGGTTATTTTTAACATTACATTATCATAATTAGTTTATTTAAATTCTTTTAATTTCTCAATCTCACTTCAAGTTATTTCTCTTCAGCTCTGTTAACCCTCTGAAGATTACTGGGTCAAAGTGCAGGTCACAACTTTTACAGAATTGCATTAACAGTTTTCTTAACTATTTAATTATCAATTTATATCAAATTTTAATATTATGTAAGTTTTAAGTTTCTTAATTTCACAAAGACATATTTAAATAAAATCTCAGTTTTCACTAATCTGTTTTACTCCACTTACATTAACTTTTATTTGATTCAATGTTTTTGTCAATTCTTTTTGATGTCCCAAATATGATATAAATTGCACATTCACAGTCTAGATATTACATAGTCCTAATTTTACACCCTTCAATTATCTTGGATTACGGAGATATAAACCAGAAAGCCAAAACCCTCTTATCTTGTCGTTCTGTTGGATTGTATCTTTCACAAAATATCACTAATTTTCTCTTACGTTTGATGTTAGATTATTTATAACCAATAGAAAGAGGATATTTTGAGTTACTGTTTTCCAACGATATCATTCTGATAATTATTCAGTGTACAGATTCACTGTTGGTCTCATTGAGTTCACGTTGATCAGATGAGAAAATTATTTTAATTATTTTTATACCAGAGCTGTAAAACTAATTAAAGTACAAAAGTTTTAGAACATTACATGTATGCTGTCTGTGAATTATTGTTTTGGACACCAGTAAATCAATACTAAAATATAAGATTAAGTTTAAAACAACATTAAATGACCCTCTTTTTGTCATTTTGTAGGCCTGGCATGACCAGGTGGTTGTGGCACTCAATTTGCAATTCGAGAATTGTGGATTCGAATATCCGTCACACCAAACATGCTTGCCCTTTCAACCATGTGGTCATTATAATGTGATGGTCAATCCCACTATTTATTTGTTGGTAAAAGACTACCCCAAACATTGACAGTGGGTGCCTTCCAGAAGATGCCTTTCTCTAATCTTACACTGCTAAATTAGGGACAGCTAGTGCAGATAGCCCTTGTGTAGCTTTGTGCAGAATTCAAAACAAATCATCATTTTGTATTTGCCTAAGACTAAGATTCATTCTCGCACAGTGTACATCATGGTACTTCTGTTTATTGTTTAATATATTTTAGTTTATGGGTTTCTACTTCCCCTGAACATCTCACCATATCAGAAACTTTTTCTTCCATATCCTTTTTACTGGACTGAATTCTTAATTTAAGTTCATGAATGTTCCCTATTTTTTATTTCGTGGTTTCTTCAGAAGTTTTTCTGTGACTCCTCCTTATTGATTATCATTGTTGATTTTATTTTTGGTCCCATAAAGGATGGTTACAATTATATAAACAGTTATAAGGACAGTTGTGTAACTTTCCTGTTTGGACATGTTCCTGTGCATGTCTGTAGACTCGCAACTCTAGAAACTAGATTTCAATATGCGTGTTGGGCAGAGCACAGATAGCCCATTGTGTAACCTTGTGTTTAATTACAGTCTTGTGCAGTATTTTAATTTAGGTAAGATTATACAATCAGTTGTTTGATTCCTTAGTGAACCTGTTCTTCAGTCTTCCTATAAGCACGTTGTTACCTTTAGCCAGCCAATTGTTTATCGACCCTCGCTGTTTGGTAATGTTAGTTACATTTGTTTCTAACTTGAGGACTGTGTTAAATGAACTTGTTTATTTTCATTTCTTTGCTGGCCACATAGACCGTAAATCTGTTCTACTGTCATCCAGTTTGTTACTTCTGAATTTGGAGTTCTTGTCTCACATCATCCTGAGTATTCTATAAATTGATAAATATTCACAGAAAGTGTTTACCTTGATGTAATGAAGGTTTTATTCCTTGGTTTTCACAGAGACTTTGACAGTTATAAATATCTGATGAGTGAATTACATCACAGGTGTTTGGTCATAATAATTTTCAGCTGGATTTAGAGTCCAAGACAGGACACATCTTCATCTGGACTGTTTGATTTGTCTGTAAGACTTGCTTATATCTTTGTCAAAATCCCTTTTGTGTTGTTTTTGTCTCTAAAATTTGAAATATCTTATTGTAGTATCATATGAAATGTAACTTTTTATTTTTTTAATTTCTCTATAGAAAATGTTATTTTTTAATACCCTGTTTTCTCTGGAATGTTGTCCATTTTTACCATTTTCCTTAGGCTCATTTATCAGTTTTATGGGTACTTCTTTTGATGAGAAGATTGTTGGAGTTAAATGTAGTGTGTGTATGTGTGACAAGTGTAAATGGTAATCACATTTCATGCAGATTGGAATTATGTGCATGAACAAGAAATGGTACCGTGTAATAGAGTTTGAGGTTTAGTTAATGTTAAAATAAACTTTATTCATACCAACTTTCCACAGAATCAGAATTTATTCATGCATGGAGAACATATGTAAACATTGAGGGAGCCACAAATACATTTTCATAAGCAAAGCAAGAAATTTAACACTCCTACGAAAAAAAAATTTACATCCACCAAAGTGATTTTGGGGCCTATCAGTGATTTAGCAACATTCATTACAAACAACTTTAGAATGGCTCTGACAAACATTTTTTTTACAATTTGAGCAAACAATTTTCGACTGTCTATCTTTTGATCTGCCGCACAAATGGCATCGTCCTCTTTTTTGCCCTCTTTGCAGGCAGTTTACATGAAGTTGTTTTGTCATTATCTTTGCAGTAAATTTCTTTGATTTCAAGCACCAATTGCCGTATAAAATCTCTTCTGGCTCTTGTTTTATGTTGACGAAATTCTGGATGTTTTGTTGAGTATAGAACGAAAGCATTGTACACAGCAAGATCTAGAATGTTATAGAATATGCAGACTGACCAGCGCTTTGATCGCCTCTTTGTTGTATAATATCTTACCAGTTGATTGAGGGTGTCGACACCTGCCTTCGTTGCATTGTAAAGATTGACGATTTCGGGCTTTCCATTCTCTTCCACTTCACCAGACTGATGCTGAGAACTCAGTAGTAGCACATATTTTCCTGGTTTGTCTGAGTGCCTGAGAAGAGTGATGTCATCATGGTAGAAAAACTTTGGTGATAACTCTCTAGATTTTGCATTTATTTCAGAGGCAGGAAGGTTCTTGATTTCCGTATGGTTCCAACAAGTCCTGTTCTTTTTGTTCGTAGGTACTTGGCAAGTGTCATTGTTGTGAAGAAATTATCTGTCGTTATTGTCCTTCCTTTTCCAAGAAATGGCTGACTCAGTTCTCTGACTATTCTTTCTCCTTGATTTGTTTCTGTTGTATTTCCAACCTTTCCAGTACAAATTTGAGCATTGAGGAGGTAACTTGTCTTTGCATCTGTTAGGCACCAAATCTTTATTCTGTATTTGCCTGGCTTTGTCGGAATGTATGTTCTGAAGCCAACTCTTCCTTTGAAGTTACATAGTTGTTCATCCACTGTCAGGTATTCGCTTGGGTTGTAACTGTTTTTGCAATTTTCAATGAAAAAATTCCAGACTCCAGAGATGGCGGCATCTTTGATTTCTCTATTTCTTTGAGAGTGGATGTCAAATCTGATTTTTGAGCACATTTTTTTGAATTTGTCTTGTGTAATCACTTTTCACAAAAATGGCAAACCGAATTCAGTTAAAAACATTTCGTCAATCGATGCATTTTTGGATTTTCTTATTCCAAGGAAAAGATTAGCTGCAATCCATTTCCAGAGGTCTTTTTCAAAAATTGGTTCTTTCATGACGGTTTTTGTTGAGCGAATGATGTGTTCCATCATATTATCAGAAATGAAAATTTTGAATGTTTCAAATGGTGTAGAGACTCTTGGAGCAGCTTGCCTTGTAATTCCTGGGTTCCCATTGATTATATTGAGAGCTGCGATTTTCCTGTTGATCCTTGAAGGTGTTGCTAAATAACTAAAATTCTTATCTTTGGACAAAAGTTCGTTCACTGGCATCGTAGTAAGATCTTCTTGATTACTTTCTTCACTTTCAGAAGGGTACGGTGCGATTTGTTCATCATTTTCGGCTTCAGAAGGATCATCATCACAACTTTCAGAGTAGTTTTCGACATCATCATCATCACTTTCATCGTTGGATGGTTTTGTCAGTAAATGTACAGCTTCATCAAGAGATATCATTTTTGACACGGTTTGAAGATTTCAGCTCCTATATGTATAGGATTTGTGGATTCTTCTAGAATATTCTAGATTATTCTAAATACTTCTGTAAAGTTTCTAGAATGTTCTAGAACAGGCGTGGGCAAACTAGGCAATAATCAGGACTGTCTAAAATTATTGTTGGAGTAGAGTTATTATCCTAAATATCCATCTTTTGAAAAGAAGTTGTAAAATTAATATATTTTTACTATAATTTGCTTTTTTCGGTTGCCCAAGCCAGTTCTAGAATTATTCAGGAAATAAATAAAGTCATTTTTATGTTTTTTGATCTGGGGCCTAATAGGCCCCAAAATACCCTTAGTGGATGTTTTAAAAAAATTTTAAATATTATTTCGCAAATGTCTGAAAAGTCAAAATATTATTGCTCCTTAAAATATAAAGGGATAGGGTCAGTTAATGGCAATTTCATTTAAATACAAAATTATTAGCCTAATATTAATAACCTTTCAAGTTGCTCTGGGCCCTATTAGGCCCCAATTTTTGTAGGAGTGTTAACAGAAAGACCCAAAATTCAAGAGTGTCTTCAAATCATTGATTTGTCTTCTTCACAATAGCCGTTTATGGAAACTTACTTGAGTTTAAGGACTTTTTCTTAAACTCATTACACCTTTATAATGCTACTTGGTGTTGTATTTCTTCTATCAGAATTTAAAAACAAGAGCCTTTCTTATTGTTTGTCAAAGTGTGTGTAACAAATCAGTAAATTAAATATCTCTACAAAATGAAATAGTTGTTACTGTGAAAAAAATATGAATGTTGTTGGTTTTCACTGAAACTATGACAGTTAGGAACTATAGAATATGAACTAAAACCAATTATTTTACCACTGAAACTATGACTGTTAGGAACAATGAAATATGGAGTGAAACCAATTATTTTTCCATTGAAACTATGTAAGAACTACAATATATGAACCAAAACCTGATTTCCTTTTAACTGAAACTATTTAAGAACTACAATATGAAGTGAAATCTCATTTTACTGAAACTACTTATGAACTGTAATATGAAGTTATAAAGTTATAATGCACTGCTCATTTAAATGAATTTAGATTTGCAACATAAATTTTCATCTTATTTTACTTAAATGTAATAACAGTATAAAATGAACATAAACAATATTACAAGTTTTATATAAATCATCATCGTATCTGTAATTAAATAAGCTGGAGACCTTCATGTGAATATTCAACTCACTTTTAACCTCAAGCTGAGTAAATATGGATATTAGTAGCAGGAGCCTGAAAAAATGTGTGGTCAAATTAGTAACTTTATTTAAACAGTACTTTAAGTACAGTATTTGTAAAAAAGTACAAAGTAATTCTACTTTGAGATACCAAAATCCATAAATCCATTTGTCTTAGGCCTAACATTAGTTAAGCCTTTACAAATTACAACCTATATTCAATGGAATTAAAATAACCCTAACTTGTGAATGTTTTTTTTTTTATTTTAATTAGAAAAAAGCTGTATCTTATTTAATAATATCAGTAAGTAGATTTATAATGTTATTATATGGCCTGTAATGTTTATAAGGTGATGTTTAAATGTCTACTCAAATATATTTACATCAGTTGAAATGATGTGTGCATTTAGACATCAAGATGTGTGAATATTTTTAGGACAACTAAAACCGAGTGTTAATATAATAAATAACTGTTCAGGAAGTAATGTCACCAGAGAGAAATGAAGCATCCTGTGACTGTATGACAATCATTTTATTTTGTAATAAGCCAACACTGCTCTTTATTAACTGCAGTCATGTGAAGAAGAATAACAATTAAAAAGTTTTCAGATAACATTTTAACAGGATGCTAATGTTCCATTAAAAAATTAATAACATAGTATACTAGTAATGGTCGACATGTAAATTAATAACATGGTATACTAGTAATGTTCAACATGTAAATTAATAACATAGTATACTACTAATGTTCAGCATGTAAATTAATAACATAGTATACTACTAATGTTTGACATGTAAATTAATAACATAGTATACTAGTAATGTTCAACATGTAAATTAATAACATAGTATACTAGTAATGTTCAACATGTAAATTAATAACATAGTATACTAGTAATGTTCAGCATGTAAATTAATAACATGGTATACTACTAATGTTGGACATGTAAATTAATAACATAGTATACTACTAATGTTTGACATGTAAATTAATAACATAGTATACTAGTAATGTTCAACATGTAAATTAATAACATAGTATACTAGTAATGTTCAACATGTAAATTAATAACATAGTATACTAGTAATGTTCAGCATGTAAATTAATAACATAGTATACTACTAATGTTTGACATGTAAATTAATAACATAGTATACTACTAATGTTTGACATGTAAATTAATAACATAGTATACTAGTAATGTTCAACATGTAAATTAATAACATAGTATACTACTAATGTTTGACATGTAAATTAATAACATAGTATACTACTAATGTTTGACATGTAAATTAATAACATAGTATACTACTAATGTTTGACATGTAAATTAATAACATAGTATACTACTAATGTTTGACATGTAAATTAATAACATAGTATACTACTAATGTTTGACATGTAAATTAATAACACAGTATACTAGTAATGTTCAGCATGTAAATTAATAACATAGTATACTACTAATGTTTGACATGTAAATTAATAACATAGTATACTAGTAATGTTCAACATGTAAATTAATAACATAGTATACTAGTAATGTTCAACATGTAAATTAATAACATAGTATACTAGTAATGTTCAGCATGTAAATTAATAACATGGTATACTACTAATGTTTGACATGTAAATTAATAACATAGTATACTACTAATGTTTGACATGTAAATTAATAACATAGTATACTACTAATGTTCAGCATGTAAATTAATAACATAGTATACTACTAATGTTTGACATGTAAATTAATAACATGGTATACTACTAATGTTTGACATGTAAATTAATAACATGGTATACTACTAATGTTTGACATGTAAATTAATAACATAGTATACTAGTAATGTTCAACATGTAAATGAATAACATGGTATACTAGTAATGTTCAACATGTAAATTAATAACATAGTATACTAGTAATGTTCAGCATGTAAATTAATAACATGGTATACTAGTAATGTTCAACATGTAAATTAATAACATGGTATACTACTAATGTTTGACATGTAAATTAATAACATAGTATACTACTAATGTTTGACATGTAAATTAATAACATAGTATACTACTAATGTTTGACATGTAAATTAATAACATAGTATACTAGTAATGTTCAACATGTAAATTAATAACATAGTGTACTAGTAATGTTCAACATGTAAATTAATAACATGGTATACTAGTAATGTTCAGCATGTAAATTAATAACATGGTATACTACTAATGTTTGACATGTAAATTAATAACATAGTATACTACTAATGTTTGACATGTAAATTAATAACATAGTATACTACTAATGTTCAGCATGTAAATTAATAACATAGTATACTACTAATGTTTGACATGTAAATTAATAACATAGTATACTAGTAATGTTCAACATGTAAATTAATAACATAGTGTACTAGTAATGTTCAACATGTAAATTAATAACATAGTATACTACTAATGATTGACATGTAAATTAATAACATGGTATACTACTAATGTTTGACATGTAAATTAATAACATGGTATACTACTAATGTTTGACATGTAAATTAATAACATAGTATACTAGTAATGTTCAACATGTAAATGAATAACATGGTATACTAGTAATGTTCAACATGTAAATTAATAACATAGTATACTAGTAATGTTCAACATGTAAATTAATAACATGGTATACTAGTAATGTTTGACATTTTAATTAATAACATAGTATACTACTTATGGTCGACATGTAAATTAATAACATAGTATACTAGTAATGTTCAGCATGTAAATTAATAACATGGTATACTAGTAATGTTCAACATGTAAATTAATAACATAGTATACTAGTAATGTTCAACATGTAAATTAATAACATAGTATACTAGTAATGTTCAACATGTAAATTAATAACATAGTATACTAGTAATGTTCAGCATGTAAATTAATAACATAGTATACTAGTAATGTTTGACATGTAAATTAATAACATAGTATACTACTAATGTTCGACATGTAAATTAATAACATAGTATACTAGTAATGTTCAACATGTAAATTAATAACATAGTATACTAGTAATGTTCAACATGTAAATTAATAACATAGTATACTACTAATGTTCGACATGTAAATTAATAACATAGTATACTAGTAATGTTCAACATGTAAATTAATAACATAGTATACTAGTAATGTTTGACATTTTAATTAATAACATAGTATGCTACTTATGGTCGACATGTAAATTAATAACATAGTATACTAGTAATGGTCGACATGTAAATTAATAACATAGTATACTAGTAATGTTTGACATTTTAATTAATAACATAGTATACTACTTATGGTCGACATGTAAATTAATAACATAGTATACTACTAATGGTCGAAATGTAAATTAATAACATAGTATACTAGTAATGTTTGACATGTAAATTAATAACATAGTATACTAGTAATGTTCAACATGTAAATTAATAACATAGTATACTAGTAATGTTTGACATGTAAATTAATAACATAGTATACTACTAATGTTCGACATGTAAATTAATAACATAGTATACTAGTAATGTTTGACATGTAAATTAATAACATAGTATACTACTAATGTTCAACATGTAAATTAATAACATAGTATACTAGTAATGTTTGACATGTAAATTAATAACATAGTATACTAGTAATGTTTGACATGTAAATTAATAACACAGTATACTACTAATGTTCGACATGTAAATTAATAACATAGTATACTAGTAATGTTCAGCATGTAAATTAATAACATAGTATACTACTAATGTTCGACATGTAAATTAATAACATAGTATACTACTAATGTTCGACATGTAAATTAATAACATAGTATACTACTAATGTTCGACATGTAAATTAATAACATAGTATACTACTAATGTTCGACATGTAAATTAATAACATAGTATACTATTAATGTTTGACATGTAAATTAATAACAAAATATACTACTAATGTTCAACATGTAAATTAATAACATAGTATACTAGTAATGTTCAACATGTAAATTAATAACATAGTATACTAGTAATGTTTGACATTTTAATTAATAACATAGTATACTACTAATGGTCGACATGTAAATTAATAACAGTATGCTAGTAATGGTCGACATGTAAATTAATAACATAGTATACTAGTAATGTTTGACATGTAAATTAATAACATAGTATACTACTAATGGTCGACATGTAAATTAATAACATAGTATACTAGTAATGTTCAACATGTAATTTAATAACAGTATACTAGTATTGTTCAACATGTAAATGAATAACATGGTATACTAGTAATGTTCAACATGTAAATTAATAACATAGTATACTACTAATGTTAGACATGTAAATTAATAACATAGTATACTAGTAATGTTCAACATGTAAATTAATAACATGGTATACTAGTAATGTTCAACATGTAAATTAATAACATAGTATACTACTAATGTTTGACATGTAAATTAATAACATAGTATACTAGTAATGTTCAACATGTAAATTAATAACATAGTATACTAGTAATGGTTTCCTTTTCTCAACTCCAGCTACTACTTCATACTCCAGAACTGTCCCCACAGAAGAAGAAGTTGCTTCTTTGGAAGATTACATTCCACAAAGAATGTATCATATCACTCTACTGAAACCCTACATCCGGTTGTATGTAGCTGACCATCCTTCATGTTGTGTCACACAGAAAAGAAGAACAAAAAAAGTATTTGTTTCATAAATCAGTAACAGTTCTTATTAACAAAATTATTGAATTATCTTTTATACAGAACTTTGGTTTTCCTTAGTTTTCAACATTATTAATTCAGTCCAGTGGTGGGCCAATGGTAAGTAACGAGTTCTAAAATCTGGGGTTTGATTTCCCCCTACACTGGACATAACAGAGCCAAATGTCACTCTATTTTAAAAGAAACAGTGTTAGTTCATTTGTGTTTATATCCATTCTCATTACTAATGCTTTAGAAATCCAAAACCATGGAGAAAGAGAAATCCCTCAGAGGGTCATCAAACATCCACTATTTCCCAGTACTGTTAGTATGCACCGAGTGTGTGGACATTCAGTTAAGTAAGCCTATGTATCCTCAGCGAGTAACATCCATAACGAGCCATCTGGCTGCACCATCTGAAAATTTACTTCATCATTGTTATCTGCATTTTTCTCTAAAGGTGATGTTTGTCTTTCAACTAAAGTACTGACTTTCAATTTTTTTTAGGTTTTTGTCTCACTGCTGCAATTTTAAATAGGTAGTTAGCATGTGTTTAAAACATTTTAAGATTTTTATGAGAAACCTATCTTTTCTTTTGTTGTTGCTATTTGAAACTGCTCATAATATTTTTACAATTTTTGACCAGTATATGGTAAAAAACAATATAAAGTTTCATGCTGCCCTAAACGAAAGATAACATAGAAACATACAATTTTTCTTTTACATTATCATCAATTTTTAATACAGATCTTATACATGTAAAAATGGCTGGTTTGGGTTGAGAAAATTCTACGTAGAGGAGTGAACAATGTTTCGACCTTCTTAGGTCATCATCAGCTTCACAAAGAAAAAAAAAGGTAACTGACCAGTAGCTGACCACATGTTTGAAAAAGGGTTGTGTAACTGAGTGTTGGAATGTAGAGGGCATGCTCAGGTGTTAGATTATATTTATTAATATAGGTATAAAGGTGTTCCTTTGTATTGATGGCCTGGTATGGCCTAGCGCGTAAGGCGTGCAACTCGTAATCTGAGGGTGGCGGGTTCGCGCCCGCGTCGTGCCAAACATGCTCGCCCTCCCAGCCGTGAGGGCGTTATAATGTGACGTTCAATCCCACTATTCGTTGGTAAAAGAGTAGCCCAAGAGTTGGTGGTGGGTGGTGATGACTAGCTGCCTTCCCTCTAGTCATACATTGCAAAATTAGGGACGGCTAGCACAGATAGCCCTCGAGTAGCTTTGTGCGAAATTCCAAAAAACAAACAAAAAATAATCCTTTGTATTGATTTATTTTGGGCTTGAGTTGTTCTATAAGTAAGGCTTTTTTAATTTTCCCATTGTTTATGTTTGTTTATTTAGCATTTGGGTGTTTTTTATGGTTATGTTGTGTTTATTTGATTTGCAGACATGAACTAACACAAAATTAAAGAAGACTTACTTATACAACAACTCAAGCCCAAAATAAGCCAATACAAAGGAACACCTTTATACCTATATTAATAAATATAATCAAACATCTAAGCATGCCCTCTACATTCCTACACTCTGTTACACAACCCCCTTCAAACATGTTGTCAGCTCTCAGTCAGTTATCTCTTTCTTTCTTTGTGAACCTGATGATGACCGAAAAAGGTCAAAACATTTGCTCCTCTACATTAACAAATTTTCTCTATCCATACCAGATGTTTTTACATATATATTGTTCTCTACAAGTGGGTTTTCTCTTCATTACTGATTAATATGGATCTTTTTATTGTGCAGGTGTTTGATTTGGAAGTGGAACTTTTAGCTAACGACAAACTCCACAGGAAAAAAGTACTCCTTCTCTCACCAACCAGTGCTGCTCTCTGTGAAAAGATTCTGTTACTACCTCACTACTGGAACAATCACCCCTGGCGCCCTCTAGTGGAATGGTGGGCCGAAATAGGACAACTGAAGTTGCAGATGACACCACCTCAGATGTTAGTTCTCCTAAGTTTAGTAAATTCTTGGAAATCCAGCAGTATGATATTCCCTTCTTTAGTAGCATCCTCTTTGCCGCAAGACATCACAGACAAGGGTGTGTATTTTCTTCAACATTGTCTAAGTATATCATTTTGTTTATTATAAAATGTTTCAAGTTTTTACATGAAATATTCTGTAAGTTATTCTTACTTGGAAAATGTCACTAAAATGTAGTTTTTATCTTCCTTTCTTACAAGTTTACTGAATTTATACTTTCTATGCAAAAAATAAGAACTGAGTATCAGCAAAGATATTAATGTTGGAATATTAGTGGTACCAGTTTATACATACCCAGCAGCTCAAATTAGTGGTACCAGTTTATACATACCCAGCGGCTCAAATTAGTGGTACCAGTTTATACATACCCAGCAGCTCAAATTAGTGGTACCAATTTATACATACCCAGCAGCTCAAATTAGTGGTACCAATTTATACATACCCAGCAGCTCAAATTAGTGGTACCAGTTTATACATACCCAGCACCTCAAATTAGTGGTACCAGTTTATACATACCCAGCACCTCAAATTAGTGGTACCAGTTTATACATACCCAGCGGCTCAAATTAGTGGTACCAGTTTATACATACCCAGCAGCTCAAATTAGTGGTACCAGTTTATACATACCCAGCAGCTCAAATTAGTAGTACCAGTTTATACATACCCAGCAGCTCCAATTAGTGGTACCAGTTTATACATACCCAGCAGCTCAAATTAGTGGTACTAGTTTATACATACCCAGCAGCTCAAATTAGTGGTACTAGTTTATACATACCCAACAGCTCAAATTAGTGGTACCAGTTTATACATACCCAGCAGCTCAAATTAGTGGTACCAGTTTATACGTATCCAGCAGCTCGAATTAGTGATACCAGTTAAAACATACCCAGCGGCTCGAATTAGTGGTACCAGTTTATACATACCCAGCGGCTCGAATTAGTGGTACTAGTTTATACATACCCAGCGGCTCGAATTAGTGGTACCAGTTTATTCATATCCAGCAGCTCGAATTAGTGGTACCAGTTTATACATACCCAGCGACTCAAATTAGTGGTACCAGTTTATACATACCCAGCAGCTCAAATTAGTGGTACCAGTTTATACATACCCAGCGGCTCGAATTAGTGGTACCAGTTTATTCATATCCAGCAGCTCGAATTAGTGGTACCAGTTTATACATACCCAGCGGCTCAAATTAGTGGTACCAGTTTATACATACCCAGCGGCTCAACTTAGTGGTACCAGTTTATTCATATCCAGCAGCTCGAATTAGTGGTACCAGTTTATACATACCCAGCGACTCAAATTAGTGGTACCAGTTTATACATACCCAGTGGCTCCAATTAGTGGTACCAGTTTATACATATCCAGCAGCTCGAATTAGTGATACCAGTTAAAACATACCCAGCGGCTCGAATTAGTGGTACCAGTTTATTCATATCCAGCAGCTCGAATCAGTGGTACCAGTTTATACATACCCAGCGGCTCAGCAACTGTTATCAACTGATTTTCATCAAAATAATGTAGCAGTCCACAATATCTAATTCCATTAAAATACCATATGGGTAATTAAGAATACACTTTGAGTTTTGTTTATTACATCTTTACTGAGTTTAATTAATATTTGCATTTAAACAGTTTCTTTGATATAACTACTTAGTAGTTTATAAATAAAGGTTCAAAGACTTGTCAGACAGTTGTTATTCCCAGTTATAATTCTGTTTTTCATAAGTTCACACAATTGTTGAGAAGACTTTTGTATAGTTACACGGCACAGTGTTTCTTAATTCATTCATATTGCCAAATAGTCTGAAACATATAAATGCTAAAAAAAAATAAATAGAGATCAAACTGTGTAAAAAATTCTAAGCTGCAGTAATATTTGGTAGGTTTAGAACCAGTTTACTATGCTTTTAAAGTCTGTGACAAAATAAAACTCTACTATTGTTTTTAGGCAGATATTTTATAATTGTAGATTAGTTAATTAAAGATAATGTTTCCTGGAGGACAGCTGTAAGTCTGCAGACTTATGTTGCTGAAATCCTACATTTTATTTCCCCATAGTTTGGTGTAGCAAACAACCTTATCCAACACAGCTCTAAAGCAAAGAAACAAATTAAAAGGAAACTGTTGTAAATTGCTGTTTGGCATTATGATACAGAAGGTGTAAAAATTGTATTTCACTTCTGGGGTCAATGTGCAAGATGGTAATTTGTTCACATGTTCCCCCCACTAGTCGAGCAGTAAGTCTATGGATTTACAATGCTAAAATTAGGGATTTGATTCCCCTTGGTGGGCTCAGAAGATAGCTCGATGTAGCCTTGCTTTGTAGGAAAACACATCATTTGTTCACATAATGTTCTTTAAAATGTTAAATTTCAGTTTTGCTACAAAATGCAACTCTTCGATGTGCAGTTTTATTATATAATCTCATAGATATCTCTTATTAACATAGTAGTTTTTCTCACTTGTTATAACAGACTTGCCAAGTTTGATACTAGACATCAGTGGTTGTACCTGGCATCACACCGAAACTAGAACAACTGAAGGCCATTCTGGTTCAGTTCAGTCTTTAAAATGTCAACTGTCTAATGGTGGTAAGTTAATGCTGAACCTAATATGTTTAAGAAAATATATTTAGACTCGTTTGAAAGCTTTGATGGGAACCCCTTTTTATTAAACAAATATTCCACTGTTTTGTAGTCGTAAACACATTTGAAAATATTTTGACAGTAATTTCTTCATCAAACACAGACTGGAAATATGTAAGTAGTACTTGGGGTGGCTAAGAGGGTGTAATTTGTCTGTGTGGTTCCTTGCAGGTATTTGACACCCAAATGTAAGTGCTAAAAGTATTCCACTGAATGTTTGTTGATTGAAATGCTCATTTCAAAACATATAGTTCAACAAATACACACACATGCATATTGTTTTACCAACAAGTGAGCTCGGAAAGAAAGTGTTTGATTGGTTAACCTGATTTAATAAACCTCTTGTCATTAATTCTGTAGTTTAAAATGCGTGAAAGAGTATGAAAATCTTTATTTATCAATAATTAATCTCTAAAGAAACACCTTATGTAATCAAAATTCAAATATTTAAATAAAAATACTTAAAGTTTACTAAGATGTTAAAATTAATTTAAATTTCTTTTAAACATTATCACCCTGAGTATTCTCTACTGTGTATGATAAGAGACTTTAGTGTCTTACATTCAGACTTTTATTAAACTTTGTTTGGTTATGTTACAAAATTTATTATAGCATTAAATCTTAGCTAAGTGACACATTTTCTCTCAGCATCTTCTCTTTATCTTATCCATCATGCCTCCAAAAAGTATGAAATTAAATGTAAATTTCTCACAATAAAATTGTCATTGTTCAGACAAACTATAACTTTTACAGTCTTCAATTTTGTTTGGTCGCAGTGCTATCAAATAGAACATCAGACCTTTCCTGTCACATACTTTATTTCAGGACTTTTTAAAATATTTCTGTCTTATGTTTAATTATATATTACCTATGAGCAATAGAAAGCCAAGGTTTTCATATATCAAATGACATATTGTATAACATTGTGTTTTAGACAGATAATCATTATTTCCACTGTTAGCTTTGTTCCGAAAGGAAAGCTAACAAGTAACTTGAATGAATTTGTAATGGTTCTCAGTTAGAATAAAAAAAATCTTGTTCGTTAAGGGAAATTACCCACTTTCTACATGTTATTATTCTATGTTCTTTAATGTATTATTTAATTAAATAAAAATTGTTTAGTGTATTACAACCATTAGTGTAAAAAAGTAAGGTTGAGTATTGTCAACAGAAAGAAAAATAAGATTGAGTGAATAGATTTTTATGTCTATAATTATAAAAGTAATTAAATAGGAATATTTTTAGGTTAGTTACAATTATATTAGATAAAATAATAACATGATAAAAATATTTCATGAAGCACACACACAAGCAGCTTGTAGTAGTTTGTGGGTAACATAATTTTGATTGTGTAATGTGAAATGTGAGTTGCACATTCACAACTTGATTTATAACTTACAATAGTGTGGATGGTAGTTGAAAGGGAAATAAAACTATGAAATGTAATTAATTTTATATGTATGTGATACTGTTATGAGCTTAAATTCACTTAGGATAAACAAATGTAATGTTTTTGTTACAGTTAAAGTCATTCTAGAAAGAAAAAAAGGTAATTTATACTTATATTAATTTTTTTGGCAGTTACAAGGCCGGTCAAGTTGACCAATCTTATATAGAGATAAGATAGAAAAACTAGCATAAAATATAATGTTTTACTGAAAACAAACATTTGAAATGTATCTAGGAGGTTTTGGGGATCACACAAAGAAAATTTGAAAAACAGCATTTTAATCTCAACATGAAAAATCATTTTCCACTCAGACTGTTTAAAACAAATACTTGATATATTCTTGAACAAATCTTCATGTTAGTTTAGTAAAAATACTTCACTAAAAACGTGATTTTTTACATGTAAAAGACTTTTAATGTTTGAAATATTTTGAAATTTTGTAAAGATGAACACACTGTATTGAATGTTAGAGTCCATGAAGACTTAAAATTAGCACAAAGAGGTTGCAAGGCCATTCAAATTGATCAACTTCATGTTGAAAGACGCTTAAAACATGGATGCTTGTTTTCAGAAATGTAACCCAAATATTAGGTTTTTATGAATTTATTGCTTCAAAGTATTTTTATAACAATATTTCTACATCAACTAAACTGCAATATAAAGTTTCTCTATCAGTATAATACAGGAACTTTAACATGTATTTCACCATTTGAATAATCATACTGTCGCTTACTGATTCTTTATGGTAACATGTTTTAACTGGGTTAAACCTATGAAAATGTCGTGTACAGTTAAGATGCAGATCTCTGACTAAAGTTGAATCGCAATGGACGACATGCTTAAAAGTTCCTTTGTTGGAAACAGTGTTTTAATACATTTTGTTGGACACTCTTTAGGTCAGAAGGAAATGTATTAAAATGTTGTCCCCACAACGTAAGTTGTCTTTGTAAACCCATTTTGTCAACAATTATTGGAATTCTTTTATAGGCCAGACTGTGGTTTTGATCTGTGCACCTGAATCTACTGGTGACGTTCACAAAGCAGGATACTTGACCTCTACATCTGACTCTCAGATTCACAAAGACCAAGGAAACTGGATAAAAGTCACTTTGCAACTTCCAAAGAACTGGTCAGAATGTTGTGGTGAGAAGTTTTGTACACTTTTTTTTTTTTTTTTTTACAGAATTGAATGTTCCAAATTGTGTTGTAAAACAACTTACGATATTTATGGTCAGCAGTTTGTGTATTTCATTTCATATTTTCACTTTGGTAACTAACAAATGGAAATATTTGTACCTAATAAGTAAAATATGTAGAAAGCTTGCACTAAACAACTAATTAATGTAGAATGTTTGTACAGTAACTGATTAATGTGGAAAGTGATTAGTTGATGTGAATATTGTGGTTTTTTTCTAGAGATGATATATATTTGATTAAACATTTGTTTCTTACAGTTAAAGCCATTGTTTCTCGTTAACTTGTAGGAAGGTTAGATGCTTGCTTTGAGAGTTGTATATGCACTGACGTTTATTTTTAAGAAGTGTTAAATTTAAAAATACTTTAATGAGTACAGTTAGGTAATGATAGCTTCATGTTTGAGTTTGTTTTCTCACAGATTATTTATTTTTTGCTTTTTCTCAGTTAATATGCTTTCATTCAACCTATTTCACTTATTAATTTCAGTTAATTTAAGATGGCTTATTTTCTACCATTGAATTTCATAAAGCTTTCCATTCAATGAATTCTGATAAGGATTTTGATTGTTTTTTCCACTTCCAGATGCCTTTCCTTCCCATTCCAGGGACTGGAAGGACCAGGTGGTGAGGATGTTATAATTTGATGGTCAATCTCACAGTTTGTTGGGAAGAGTAGCCCAAGAGTTGGCAGTGGGTAGTTTTTACAAGCTGCCTTACCCTCTAATTTTCTTCTGCAAAATTAAGAACAGCTAGCACGGGTGTCCGTTGCATCCAGATTTTTCATGGGTATGGCTGTTTGGGAATGGAGATTTTGGGTATATCATCAGAAGGCTTCAGGCTGTTAATCTCCAGATGAAAGATTCTTGCACATCAGTGCTCTGAAACTTTTAGGCGTATCTCTCCCAACATTATCTGGTGATGGTACATTCAGACAAATTTATGGTGGTAACACTTATCATTCACAAAAGGGACATCTGGTCTAGAGATCTTTGTTTTCAGATGTTAGATCGCTTACACTGAGCTTGTGCATATCACATTAATCTTATTGTGTGTCTGTCATGCGCCAAGTGCTTTCAGTCTGGTTGTGGTGCATTTTACATGCCCCAACTGGATATATCCCACAGAATTGGGATTAGATTCCTTCATTTTCAGGATCTTTACCATTGATGAATGCCTCTGCTACAGCCCTCAACACCAAGTTACTTCTACTTTGGTTTCCTGTACCTCATCTCCAGGTTTCTGGTGGTTGATGCTTTAAGACAGTAATATTCACACAAGTATCTTTATGTGTACCCACTCATTCAGTTTCTTCATCCGTGATTTCTATCATCTACTCCATTCCTGGTTGCTTCATGTTGGTCATCTCAGCCTTGTTTCCACTGTTACAATAACTGCTTCATCCATTTCCATTTTCTCCCTACTTCAACAACCTCAGTTCTACATCCTGGCTTTTTTCTAGTCGTTGGCAAGAAGATTTATTTTCACGTGTCAAGGAACTTTCTTACAAAATGATTCTATCTGTCTGTCTTCCATGGAGGTATACCAATGCAAGTGGAAGTTTTTGGACAGTTTGACTATGACTAGTGAGTTTCCTGCTGACCAACCTACTGTGAAAGAATTTTTCACCTATATCTTTGACCATGAGTCTTTGGTCTCCTTGCTTTCAGTATATTGGGCAGCCTTATGCCATTTTTTCATTTTCCCAATAACATAAAGTTTTACTTCTCCTGTCCTTACCATGCTCATGAATTCCTTCCAGATATGTTGCTTTCCCAGGCGTCTTACACTTCTGGATTGGGATGTAAATGGGGTCCACCATGTCTTTCCCTCTGTTTGAACCACATTTCTTGTTTCGTTCTTCTCTTTATTTGTGGACATTTACAATCAGATTCATTTGCCATTGACATTTTACACACCCATTATCATTATCACCTTAAGAATCTTCTCAAATGTCCAGATCATTCCTTTGTCTGCAGCTCAGGAGGGTGGTTCTCCTATTTCCTTTCCTTCCATTTCCTGTCTTTACTCTTGCATGGATTTGGATAGACTTCTGTTCCCAGTCACAGCTCTTTGTTGTTATATTCCCTCTATTGCTTCTTTTTAGGGTACACATTCCAGATTCCATATCCTTGATAACCCTCCCCCTTTGTGATCTTTTTACCCTTACCAGATGGGTCCGTCTTTTGGTTCATTGGTCTTATTCTTCCCAAACTTTGCTCCTGGTGTCCTGTCATCAAATTGGACACCTCACCTTTTCCCTTGTTTTTTGCCTTGGTCATCCATTAGAGGAGATTGTGGAGTCCAGCATGTGGACTGCATCTGATACATTCATTTTCCATTCTCTCCATCATATCTCAGGATTTTGTATATAGCCATTCTTCAGGCTTCAGTATAACCCTGTTCATACTTTCTTTTTCAGGAGTCAATCATCATTATTTTGATCCAACGAGTGATGCCTTACCAGATATTCTTTAACTTGAAGTCCACACTGTACATCCATAATGACCCACACTTTATTTCCATGATTTTGCATGCACTCACTATTGAAATGGGGTTGTTCCACAAGATCATATGCAGGTTTATGACTTTTTGATGTATTTGCTTCATGTACATGCCTGTTCTAAACCACACAACCCATGGAATGTGTGAGTAAAGCAGAATCCCCATTCTTGCTATGTGTAGAGTGAATAACTCAGTATGGTCTGCCTTTCAAAATAAGGTTTTGTGGTCACCCATTGTACTTTCTCAGGTGATGACATTCCTACAAACTCTCTACTGCATTGTTGCACTCCTTCTTGTTGAGTGAGGGAGCTCTTATCACTTTCCATTTCCAAGCCACTGGGGTATTGGACCATGGAGGTACCAGCTGAATGAGTTATACACAATAACCATTTTGTTACAGAGTAGGGTAGTGGTGTTCTTTGGGTTGATATGATGTAATATTCTCCTATTTATGATAAACAGTGATGATGGGGTAAGATGTCAAAATGCAGTTCACTCCTTTGGTTGTAAGTCCTGACCCTACCCTTGCATGGATGTCAATACTCCACAAAGCTGTTTTGGTTTTAGAATGAACTAATCGACTCAAGTCCTCAAACAGGTTTCAGGTAGTCTATTTTCTCTTTGTTCTGTGGTCACAGATTCATGGGATTGTTCTGGTTCTTTTCTTGGTTACCCCTTGTCCTCTCTTCTTATGTGAATCTTATTGCCATTCAGATGTTCCTAGTCTATTTCATGGTTGGGAGGAGTTGACTGTATGTGATAGATGTCATTTCAATATCACATGTCAAGTTCCCAGATCAATAGCTCAGAACTAATCCTTGTGTTATACCTGGAAATTGGAGTGGGTTTCAGTCTCCTAGTTCTTGTGTTTGAGGAGACAACAGTAGGGTCCTCATTCTACCCTGGCACAAATGTCAGTATCCTGTGTCAAGTTTTGGATGTAATTCAGTCACTGAGTGTGGTCCAAGTAGCCACTCTACAGGTTTGTTTATCCACTGTTGTTAGGATAACTTTCATGCCACATTATCTTTTACGTGGATCTGCTTCTATCATTTTCTGCCCTTATATCTCACTCATTCCACAGTCAGACAGAGAGTATACCAGACTTGAATATAGTACAGTATGTTCCAATTTATGTGTAGATGATTACAGTTTGGCTTGTATGATTGCAAATATTGTTAATAATTCTTGTAAAATGAATTTCACATTTACATTTGTACCTAACAATAATTAGGATAAAACCAGTTTGTTTATTTGATAGAAGTTTAGCTGAGAAACACATTCTTTTGATTTCTCTACAAACAGTTGTATATAAGTACAAATCAAGTAATTATTCATAATTATTTTAAGATCCAGTGCTTCTGAGCACCAGAATAACAGGGGTGATGGTTAACTTAGACCCTCTTTTGCTGACTTGGTTGTCCTATTTGCCTACAACCTCAAAGGTCGATTCTGTTGATTCTGTTGAAACACTGGAAAATACATCTGTACATCTCGCTGTTGTAAAAGAACACCATAAAGGTTTGTAATAATAGTAGACTTTTATAATAAAATGCTTACATTCATTGATGTTTCTGTTCGTGTTTCTACATTAAGGAAAAATTTATTTTTTTCAACTCTTAGAATCACTGTACCTCTTAGATTTAATGTGAGAAACCTACATTTTGCATATTTCTGGTTTAAGTGTAACTATATGTTTTCATTGTATTTCAACTGATATAACACATACCTAAAGCTTCCTTCTCTGAAAGATAAACATTTTGTGGTAAGCTGTTGTTTATCTTCTTATTCTTCTAACAATTTTTATATTACTTTATGTCAAATTTGTATGACTAAACATTAAATGTGAAGTTGTGTCACATAAATTGCTGTATGAGCAATAATTTATTGTCATCAAGGTTTTGTAACAGTTTACAGTTTCAATCTTTTTTAAAACATCAAACGTTTGTGATCTTTTACCTAGATTTTTTAACAGTTTATATGTTTGATGTGTTCTTTTCCTTAAATATGTAGTGTAGGTGATCTGTTGCACACATTTTGTAAAAGTTCACAGTTTTTTCACATATAATGTAGGTCATCTTTCATTTACATTTTGTAACAGTTCATAGGTTTAATCTGTTCTTTAGACACCAAATATAGCTGATGTTTTGCTCAGAGTTTCTAATAATTTACGGTTTGATCTATACCTTAGACACCTAATGTAGGTAGGGTTTCTTTCCCTGTATTTTGTGACTGTTCATAGTTTAAACTCTCTGCTTACATGTCCACTGCTGAAGGACAACAAGCCTGATTATTTGTTATCAACCCCAGTTCTTTGTGTTAACAACCATAGTCAGTAATATACCTTTTAGAACAGTTTCACTTTTTGGATATGTTACCACACATGCACTCGTAACATATGTGAACCTAAACAGTGTTACCTTGAACTGAAACACCACAACCATTACAAATTTGTAGCTTAGTGTCAATCAAAATGAAAACCTCATATGCAGTATCATTATTTATTTTTAATGATATTGTGACATGGACTCTTTAGGCCTTCATCATAAATCTGTAATGATAAATAAGTATTTTCAGTGAGTGAAAAGGTGTTAATCTTCAAATTTACATCTTTAAACAACAAGGAAGAACATCATAATTCATTAAAATTAAATTATATTATTATAAATACTCATATCTCTTTACACAACCAAACGGTTCCTAATGCACAAGTACTTACAAAGTGATTTCTCCTTATATTTAAGAGTTATAAATTAAAGTAAAATCTTCAGATTAGAATACAATAAAATGCATCTGAACATCCACCCACGTATTTGCCATGCTTGTGTCTGGTGCTAGTGTTCACGTTAAGAGCTCACAAAACCTTGGTGTTACTACAATGTCCTTGTTTGGCATTGTAGTGCTTTCCCTTATAGGGTTCCATGGTAGATGGGATCAGTAGACATTGACATGTATTGCCTTTATCACGGACACCCCTATTCATGACAAAATGAATAAAAAATGAAAAAAATTGAAGAAAAAACAGATTATCAGTAAACAACCATGCACGAATGATGGCTGTTGTACAGTTACCATTGCCGTTGTATTCTGTACCTCAATATCTGATCATGCATTCATTCTCTTCTACCTGCAAAGTCTTTAGGGCAGATGTCTCCCTTTTTAATTCAAAAAGGATTAGAGGGGCTTGCTGGCTCCCCCAAGTCAGTGAAGAAGTTGCGTTCTGGAGACATTTTGGTGGAAATGTCTTCACTGCAACATACAAAACGCCTCTTGAAATTAAAGGCCATCAAGACTATTTCCCATGCAACTCTGAATTCTTCAGGAGTACTTATAGTTGAGAAGGATTACAAACATTCCCTAGTCAGGGATCCTTGCTGGTTTCTTCAGCCAAGGTGTTTTTATGGTATGCCGAATCTCCATTCAGAAGGACGGAATTATGATGCCAACTAATGTTCTGATATTGACGTTCACATTGC
The DNA here is from genome assembly GCA_011833715.1 of Carcinoscorpius rotundicauda. Lineage (NCBI taxonomy): Eukaryota > Metazoa > Arthropoda > Merostomata > Xiphosura > Limulidae > Carcinoscorpius > Carcinoscorpius rotundicauda. The sequence continues at coordinate 3,909,516 of CM022398.1, forward strand.
CACAGTCAGAGCAGGTTATCTGAACTGTATGGTACAGTCATGCATTCCAAACCCTCTCAGATATTTCCAGTTTTGGTGGTTTGGTCACTTAAAGACATCATTTCATGTTGTTTTTTGTTTTTTTTACATGTGCTCATTGTGGTGGCAAAGACCACAGTGGCTACAAATTCCAACTGGAACCACACTGTGTTAAATGTAGTGGTGCACACCCCTCTTACTCTATTTCTTGCTCTAAGTGGGTGGAGGAGAAAGAGGTGCACACTTGAATGCTGTAAGAAACACCTCCTGCACACAGTATTGTCCTCAACTCCATTTCAGACATGTGCTGCTGCACTCCAGTCCACTGCCACAATGGGAGTGCAGACAGATCTCTACACACCTCTTGCAGTGTTATTTGCAAAACATCTGGAGAGTCTTTTGCTCTACATGGTTCAAAAAATTGACAAATCTAACTCTACTTCCATCTCTGTTCCCACCACTCCTTCCAGTAACTGCCTGGGTCCACTTTCTTTGGCTACAGGTTTGGTTGTTTCCTTTGTTTCATCCTCTTCTACATCCCCAAAATGTAAAGTTATTATTCGTCCATGTCCTCAGTCACTGGTATCTTTGTCAGCAAGGCAGGATCCATGAAGGTCAATAAATCTCTGTTAAATAAAGAAAACAAAGTAGTTTAAAACAGAAGGGCTGCTCTCCACATGAATAAAAATGGCTCCTTTGATCCAGTAGAACTGACAAGGTTTTCGTTTGAATACAGATGACATTAAGGATTGGATTGATTCTTACCATCTTGTGGGATTTTAATGGACATAATTCCCTCTGGGGTAGTGCTGATATTGATGGGAAGAAGTTGTTTCATAGAGAATATGACCTCACATCACAACCTTTCTCTCTTCAATACTGGTTCTTACACTTATTTTCTTACGCCTAGTTAGTCTTTTACTGCTATTGATCTTTCTATCTGCTCCCCTTAACTTTTACTTTTTTTGGAGGAGTGGTAGTGACTAATGGAGCAGTGATCATTTTGAGAGAGACTGGCCATTGCAGATGCCACCCGACCAGCATGCCTCGATGGAGGTTGGACCAGGTCAACTGATCCTTTTTCAGTGCTCTCTTGGAACTTGATCCTGCTGTTGTCTGTAAGTCATTGGCTGTATTGTCCAGGCAGCTGCTCAGTATGTTCTTACATTCTTGACACATTTCTCATAGTATCCTTGTCTGTGGTGGAATCCTGCCTGGCACATGGCACAGAAGTCACCAAAACGGACCTGGTATATCTTTCATAGGTATCTCACACTTATAAACCTCATTGCTTTTCAGCAGGTCTATGCACAGACATTAAAGCCAGAAGGAATCTTGGATTAAATACCCATCTGCCAACAGTTTCAAAGTCATGTGGAACAATGTTCAAAAGGTTAGTGGACAGTGTCCCTCATTCGATCTTGATCTCTGATGCCCAGAGCATTGCTGAAACTCTCAGTGAAAGGTTTTCTAGTACATCTAGTACTTCTGTTTCATCATTCTTAGTCATCAAGACACAGGCAGAATGAACTGATCATCTATGACTATAAGCACTTAGTGAAACTCAAGTTTGTTCTTTATTGGTCTGGCAGTACATCAGATGGTGTTCACTAGGAGATGCTGTGCCACCTCTCTCTCTTTCTTATTTTGCTATTCTTTTGATTGTTTTTAACTGGATCTGTCAGTAAAATGTTTTTCCTGATGCTTATCACCATGCTATTGTCCTCCCTTTTTCTAAGCCTGGGAAAGATCCCAAGATTCCTTCAAACTACCATCCATTTGCTTTGACAAGCTCTCTCTGTATGATCTTAGAAAGGATGGTTAATGCTCATCTTGTTTGATTCAGCGAGTCAAACTACCTCTTCTCACCCATCCAGTGTAGTTTCTGACAACAGTGCTTCATCATAGACCACCTGATTCAACTTGAAACATCAATCAAGGAATCCTTTTTCAAGTGACAACATATTGGTTCTGTATTTTTTTACCTTGAGAAGCTAATGATACTTATGTGGAGGTATGGCTTTCTGCAAGATCACTCATATTAGTTATGTGGCTATTTGTCCATTTTTAATAAATACTTTTTAATGGGCTTGTGATTCTAGGTCCTTGTGGGTTTGACACTTTTCCATTCTTTCCCACAGGAATTTGGAGTCCCTCAGAGCTTTGTCTTTTAGTGTCATGCTTTTCATTCTAAAGATTAATGCCATCAGTTGACAACTCCCCCTACAGTTGCAAACGGTTTCTTATGTCGAAGACTTCCACCTCTCATGTCAGACATGGAGCAAGAGCTTTATTGAGTGACAGCTACAGACTGCCCTAAATCATTTACCTAAGTGGACCACACCAACAAGTATATTAATTTTCTTGCTCTAAACCATTTGCATGCAGTTTTGCCACCAGTAGGATATTCACTCTGATCTCAAGCTTTGTGCCAGAGAAGTAATGCATTATATTGTCCCTGAAGCAAATTTCTTGGGGCTTTTCTTTAACCATAAGCTGACAGCACTTTTTTAGACGTATTTTTACCATTGGTTCACCTTTGACATTGGGCAGTGTCATTGGCAATGGTGACACTGTCCACCTCAGTTGTGTTTTTAAATTTTTAATGTCCATTTAAACTTCTAAGTTTTCAAAAATTGTTTTAACATTATTCCTTTTCACATAATTTAATAATTTTACTTTTATCTCATACTCCATCTCAGTGAGGCCCAGCATGGCCAGGTGGTTAAGGCACTCGACTTGTAATCCCAGAATCATGGGTTCAAATCCTTGTCACACCAAACATGCCTGCCCTTTCAACTGTGGAAGCATTATAATATGAAAGTCAATCCCACTATTAGTTGGTAAAAGAGTAGCCCAAGAGTTGGCAGTTAGTGGCAATGACTAGTTGCCTTCCCTCTATTCTTACACTGCTTAATTAGGGATGGCTAGCACAGATGGCCCTTGAGTAGCTTTGCACAAAATTTAAAACAAATCAAACCTTTTATTTTTATTTTCTTACCACTTGTTTGTCACAGGGAAATAGGGTAGTTGCTTTGTGCCAATAAATGTCAACCAACCAATCAAGTTTGTGGAAAGCCCTAGGTTTCTGCATGACGATTTGTACATAAATGAGTGAAAGTTCAATCAGAAACAAGTCAGTTAGTAAAGGAAGATGTGACGTTTGATATTATGTGATTGATTAGTCTTAACAGATAATTTCTGTGGTGTGTTTCAAAGCTGTAGTGAAACAGTGGTAGGAGGAAAAATGTGTCTGTTTGGTTTTAACTGAACAGTTATTTAATATTATGGATAAAACAGCGGTAACCCACTGGGTAATACAAGTGAATTTGTCTCATCAGTTGGGTTCTAAAATGTCTGAATTGACCAGTGTAGATTCTTGACAACAAAAGAGAATTATTTAGTGTGTTAGGTAGAACTGTAATATCCTACAGGCTATAGTGTAAAGAATTTTTGCACTTGCACTTGTTTTGAGTATGTTAATTTAAAACAAGTGGATTATGTACTGTCTGTTTATTGTTAAAATAAATTACCAGCAAGTCACAGACATCTCCTGTAAAAAAAAAATCCCAGTCCATGTAAAAACTTTGGCATTTATTCAAGGGTAAATTCTATTGAATAAATGTATTTGTTACTACAAAGAAATCATGACTTGTAGGTGGTTTGTTGTGCTTAATTGCAAGACTACTGTTTTAAAAATCTCTCATAGTATTTGTAGTAAGAGATGAATTCCTATAATCAAAAAACAAATAGTTTCTGTATTGGTTGAACTTACCACAAGCTGGAGTAGAATCTTTTTTTAAAGTGTGAGCCAGAATATAGATATTGTAATTATCTAATTAATTGCAGTTCTCAGTTATATACCAATGTGGTTCTGCTAAGTGAATCATCTGTTGATGAAGACTGTAGTACCATCATTTTTCTCTTTGATATTGTATTACAAAGTATAAATGAAACAATAATTATAAAGGGATATGATCATTATGTATAAAAGTAATTATTACGTATGGTATGAAGAACTGTGAACAAAATCGTTTTTAAGGTTTATTTGTTGATGTTTCATGTGTTAGTCAAAAAGGCTTTCAAATTTATGTGTTTCTCATTGCATGTTAAACAGAAGAATCTGGTTCTAGTAGCACAACAGCACCACCAACAGGAAGCACAACTCACTCCACCTCACCGTTGTCCTTCATCACCTCATCCAGTCAGTTATCTCAAGGAGAGAAATGGGGGAATATAACTCAGTGGATAATAGATTGGTATAAGAAGTTCAGGTGTTATGTTATCCAGGTAGGTGTGAATTCAGGTGTCGTGATATCCAGGTAGGTGTGAATTCAGGTGTCATGATATCCAGGTAGGTGTGAATTCAGGTGTCGTGATATCCAGGAAGGTGTGAATTCAGGTGTCGTGATATCCAGGAAGGTGTGAATTCAGGTGTTGTAATATCCAGGTAGGTGTGAGTTTAGGTTTTACCTATCCATTCAAGGCACTAATCCTAGTAACACACAAAATATTGCAAATAACCATAAAAAGAATTTTGCCCTTTTTCCAACTATTGTTATTTTCATGAGGACAAAGTGATTGTTTACATCTTCATGGAGTTTGTTTGGGATTCAGTTTTATTGTTATGAACTTAGGAATTGCTTGGGTTTTTTTATGATTAAAGACACAAATATAACAAGAAAGCTTAAAACAAAGAAATCTTAACATTGGTGTCATATGAAATTATAGTTTCTCCTCGAACTAATACGTTTATATACATTCCAATGTTTCAACACACTATTCTGAATAACATAACACTTGAAGTAATACAGTTATCTAAATCATACAAGATATAACTTTGAAGGAGTGGAGGGGACAATCCCTGTACCTCTTACTCCACTAAAAGTATTTTGTGGAGTTCACTTAGAAAAATCTTAGAAAGTTTTTCTTATGTGAAGTAATTAACTTTGAATATAGTGATTTAACCCATATTAACTGGTCATTAGAATATAGGAATTTAACCCATATTAAGCTGTCATTAAAATAGTTTTATTTATAGATTTAGCCCTTCAAGATATCTGTTTTTAAAATTTTGTAAAGACATAGTAACAGTGAAGGGTAAACACTAAAATATTTTCACAGACCTATGTAACCTTTTATGTCAAACTGAATACACATTGCCAGCAAAGTGAATTAATTTTATTAATGCAAAGAAAATTTAAAGCTTAAATGTAATAAATTATATAAATTTTTAAAGTGCAACATGACTTACTAGTGGTTAGCTGGCATGTGTATTTGTCGAGCCTTGTAAACACACGTTCGTTTTACATATTTCAAAATAATGATGGTTTATTTATTGTTTCTTTATGAACCCCTCTTTAATTTGACACAACAAAATTTTTTTAGTTAAGCCACTATCACAAAATCAGATTCACTTCAGTTATAGTTTTTTTGTAAAGTAAAATAAAGAATGTAACATTTCTGCGATCTACGATCTACAAAACGTATGGCCAAAAGAAATAAACCATTAACTTCTATGAAAGAAATGGCAACTGAAAGTTTATGTACTAACTTCAGTCAAATTCCATTCAGTAATGTTAAAGACCACATGTATTTATATTCAAAATTTATCTCATAACTGGTGCTGGCTGTAAAACTTACGTTTAATTTTTGTTGTAGTACAACTGATACTAGGTTACTGTATCAAGTATGTTTCATTCACTTCTTAAGTTATACAGTTGTGTTCTGATCACACATCATCCTAGTGGTTTTATATCTTCAATACATTGAGCCAGTAGTCAACCAGGTGTCTTTATTTAGTCAAAACTACATTCTCAATGTTAAAACTGTTTTCATATCTAGGTAGACATTCACAGCCTGTGTCTGCTCTTGCCAACTTCAACAGTTCAGAATATTTCTTGCCTGGAATCGTGGAAAGAAGCGTATCGGAACAAGGAAGTTCCTGGCCTTCTTCTTGTTTCTCTGCCTCACTTACTAGTCCACAGTAGCACCAAGTACAGTCACCGATTACTGGATTTAGATTTACCAGTTGCTCTTCTGGATGGATGGAGTCCCTGTATGTATAAATACTTAACAATAATCTTGTACATGTATTGTTATTCTTTGGCTTGTCTGTAGCAATTTTGTGTCAAAGGAAGATTAAAATAAGAAATTTTGTTTCGGTTAAAAGTTGTAATAAGCTCGATTGGAGAACCTCTAGTGTTTATTTTGAGAATAAACAGAGGTATTTAGAAATTCCTTGATCTGAGAGAATTCCCGTGTTTAGTTTCCATGAAGACATTAACTCTTCTAACTTATTTCAGCACTGGAAAACTTTCCATGGAGCATCACTGCTTCCAACTGCAGTATCTATACTGTTCAGAGTAATACTGGGATTCCTAAGGCTCAGTATATAATGAAACCCACTTCATTATCTGCTACTCTTGCATTTACCACCAGATGTAACCCATCATTGGCTAGTGGTTTTACCCATCTCGGAGTGTGTATCCATCTGGATATGGACTGCCTTCAGCTGTGTTGTTCAAAAAACCAGGTAAAAGGAAATTAAATTATTTGCAAAATAAACTGGTTTTATAAGTTTTTTCACAGCAGGCTGAGAGCCATGTTTCAGTAGATCTGAGATTGTTTCATCTTTTGTATGTGGCTCTGACCTTGATAAGTCAAAACTACCCTCATAATGATTCATAATTAGTATCTTAGTGGCATCTAATTTATGGAAACTACAAACTGTAGGATGTTATAATAATTTCATTCTTCTGTATTTCACATACATTTGTATTTTGAACTATCTTCCTTTAGTTTGTGTACCTTCAACATTATAGCAACTTAACAACCACTTTCTGTTCTTCTCTAGATAATGTTAACTTGTCCCTCTATTCATTCAGGAGGATTTAGAGGTTATACAAGAGAAACATGTTGTTCTACCAAAAGAGAATAGTTCTGTCATTAATTCAGGAGGATTTAGAGGTTATACAAGTGAAACATGTTGTTCTACCAAAAGAGAATAGTTCTGTTATTCATTCAGGAGGATTTAGAGGTTATACAAGTGAAGCATGTTCTCCTTCCAAAAGAGAATAGTTCTGTTATTCATTCAGGAGGATTTAGAGGTTATACAAGTGAAGCATGTTGTCCTTCCAAAAGAGAAGAGTTCTGTTATTCATTCAGGAGGATTTAGAGGTTATACAAGAGAAACATTTTGTTCTACCAAAAGAGAATAGTTCTGTTATTCATTCAGGAGGATTTAGAGGTTATACAAGTGAAACATTTTGTTCTACCAAAAGAGAATAGTTCTGTTATTCATTCAGGAGGATTTAGAGGTCATACAAGAGAAACATTTTGTTCTACCAAAAGAGAATAGTTCTGTCATTCATTCAGGAGGATTTAGAGGTTATACAAGAGAAACATTTTGTTCTACCAAAAGAGAATAGTTCTGTCATTCATTCAGGAGGATTTAGAGGTCATACAAGAGAAACATTTTGTTCTACCAAAAGAGAATAGTTCTGTCATTCATTCAGGAGGATTTAGAGGTTATACAAGAGAAACATTTTGTTCTACCAAAAGAGAATAGTTCTGTCATTCATTCAGGAGGATTTAGAGGTCATACAAGAGAAACATTTTGTTCTACCAAAAGAGAATAGTTCTGTCATTCATTCAGGAGGATTTAGAGGTTATACAAGAGAAACATTTTGTTCTCCCAAAAGAGAATAGTTCTGTTATTCATTCAGGAGGATTTAGAGGTTATACAAGTGAAGCATGTTGTCCTTCCAAAAGAGAATAGTTCTGTCATTCATTCAGGAGGATTTAGAGGTTATACAAGAGAAACATTTTGTTCTACCAAAAGAGAATAGTTCTGTCATTCATTCAGGAGGATTTAGAGGTTATACAAGTGAAGCATGTTGTCCTACCAAAAGAGAATAGTTCTGTCATTCATTCAGGAGGATTTAGAAGTTATACAAGTGAAGCATGTTGTCCTACCAAAAGAGAATAGTTCTGTCATTCATTCAGGAGGATTTAGAGGTTATACAAGTGAAGCATGTTGTCCTACCAAAAGAGAATAGTTCTGTCATTCATTCAGGAGGATTTAGAGGTTATACAAGAGAAACATTTTGTTCTACCAAAAGAGAATAGTTCTGTCATTCATTCAGGAGGATTTAGAGGTTATACAAGAGAAACATTTTGTTCTACCAAAAGAGAATAGTTCTGTCATTCATTCAGGAGGATTTAGAGGTTATACAAGAGAAACATTTTGTTCTTCCAAAAGAGAATAGTTCTGTTATTCATTCAGGAGGATTTAGAGGTTATACAAGTGAAGCATGTTGTTCTACCAAAAGAGAATAGTTCTGTCATTCATTCAGGAGGATTTAGAGGTTATACAAGAGAAACATGTTGTTCTACCAAAAGAGAATAGTTCTGTCATTCATTCAGGAGGATTTAGAGGTTATACAAGTGAAACATGTTGTCCTACCAAAAGAGAATAGTTCTGTCATTCATTCAGGAGGATTTAGAGATTATACAAGAGAAACATTTTGTTCTACCAAAAGAGAATAGTTCTGTCATTTATTCAGGAGGATTTAGAGGTTATACAAGAGAAACATGTTGTTCTATCAAAAGAGAATAGTTCTGTCATTCATTCAGGAGGATTTAGAGGTTATACAAGAGAAACATTTTGTTCTACCAAAAGAGAATAGTTCTGTCATTCATTCAGGAGGATTTAGAGGTTATACAAGTGAAGCATGTTGTCCTACCAAAAGAGAATAGTTCTGTTATTCATTCAGGAGGATTTAGAGGTTATACAAGAGAAACATGTTGTTCTACCAAAAGAGAATAGTTCTGTCATTCATTCAGGAGGATTTAGAGGTTATACAAGTGAAGCATGTTGTTCTACCAAAAGAGAATAGTTCTGTTATTCATTCAGGAGGATTTAGAGGTTATACAAGTGAAGCATGTTGTCCTTCCAAAAGAGAATAGTTCTGTTATTCATTCAGGAGGATTTAGAGGTTATACAAGTGAAGCATTTTGTTCTACCAAAAGAGAATAGTTCTGTCATTAATTCAGGAGGATTTAGAGGTTATACAAGAGAAACATTTTGTTCTACCAAAAGAGAATAGTTCTGTCATTCATTCAGGAGGATTTAGAGGTTATACAAGAGAAACATTTTGTTCTACCAAAAGAGAATAGTTCTGTCATTCATTCAGGAGGATTTAGAGGTTATACAAGAGAAACATTTTGTTCTTCCAAAAGAGAATAGTTCTGTTATTCATTCAGGAGGATTTAGAGGTTATACAAGTGAAACATGTTGTTTTACCAAAAGAGAATAGTTCTGTTATTCATTCAGGAGGATTTAGAGGTTATACAAGTGAAGCATGTTCTCCTTCCAAAAGAGAATAGTTCTGTTATTCATTCAGGAGGATTTAGAGGTTATACAAGTGAAGCATGTTGTCCTTCCAAAAGAGAAGAGTTCTGTTATTCATTCAGGAGGATTTAGAGGTTATACAAGAGAAACATTTTGTTCTACCAAAAGAGAATAGTTCTGTTATTCATTCAGGAGGATTTAGAGGTTATACAAGTGAAACATTTTGTTCTACCAAAAGAGAATAGTTCTGTTATTCATTCAGGAGGATTTAGAGGTTAAACAAGTGAAACATTTTGTTCTACCAAAAGAGAATAGTTCTGTTATTCATTCAGGAGGATTTAGAGGTTATACAAGAGAAACGTGTTGTTCTACCAAAAGAGAATAGTTCTGTCATTCATTCAGGAGGATTTAGAGGTTATACAAGTGAAGCATGTTGTCCTTCCAAAAGGGAATAGTTCTGTTATTCATTCAGGAGGATTTAGAGGTTATACAAGAGAAACATGTTGTTCTACCAAAAGAGAATAGTTCTGTCATTCATTGAGGAGGATTTAGAGGTTATACAAGTGAAGCATGTTGTTCTACCAAAAGAGAATAGTTCTGTCATTCATTCAGGAGGATTTAGAGGGTATACAAGAGAAACATGTTGTTCTACCAAAAGAGAATAGTTCTGTCATTCATTCAGGAGGATTTAGAGGTTATACAAGTGAAGCATGTTGTTCTACCAAAAGAGAATAGTTCTGTTATTCATTCAGGAGGATTTAGAGGTTATACAAGAGAAACATGTTGTCCTACCAAAAGAGAATAGTTCTGTCATTCATTCAGGAGGATTTAGAGGTTATACAAGTGAAGCATGTTGTCCTTCCAAAAGGGAATAGTTCCGTTATTCATTCAGGAGGATTTAGAGGTTATACAAGAGAAACATGTTGTTCTACCAAAAGAGAATAGTTCTGTCATTCATTCAGGAGGATTTAGAGGTTATACAAGTGAAGCATGTTGTTCTACCAAAAGAGAATAGTTCTGTCATTCATTCAGGAGGATTTAGAGGGTATACAAGAGAAACATTTTGTTCTACCAAAAGAGAATAGTTCTCTCATTCATTCAGGAGGATTTAGAGGTTATACAAGTGAAACATTTTGTTCTACCAAAAGAGAATAGTTCTGTCATTCATTCAGGAGGATTTAGAGGTTATACAAGTGAAGCATGTTGTTCTACCAAAAGAGAATAGTTCTGTTATTCATTCAGGAGGATTTAGAGGTTATACAAGAGAAACATTTTGTTCTACCAAAAGAGAATAGTTCTGTCATTCATTCAGGAGGATTTAGAGGTTATACAAGAGAAACATTTTGTTCTACCAAAAGAGAATAGTTCTCTCATTCATTCAGGAGGATTTAGAGGTTATACAAGAGAAACATTTTGTTCTACCAAAAGAGAATAGTTCTGTCATTCATTCAGGAGGATTTAGAGGTTATACAAGAGAAACGTGTTGTTCTACCAAAAGAGAATAGTTCTGTTATTCATTCAGGAGGATTTAGAGGTTATACAAGTGAAGCATGTTGTCCTACCGAAAGAGAATAGGTCTGTCATTCATTCAGGAGGATTTAGAGGTTATACAAGTGAAGCATGTTGTCCTACCAAAAGAGAATAGTTCTGTCATTCATTCAGGAGGATTTAGAGGTTATACAAGTGAAACATGTTGTCCTACCAAAAGAGAATAGTTCTGTCATTCATTCAGGAGGATTTAGAGGTTATACAAGTGAAGCATGTTGTTCTACCAAAAGAGAATAGTTCTGTCATTCATTTAGGAGGATTTAGAGGTTATACAAGTGAAGCATGTTGTTCTACCAAAAGAGAATAGTTCTGTTATTCATTCAGGAGGATTTAGAGGTTATACAAGAGAAACATGTTGTTCTACCAAAAGAGAATAGTTCTGTCATTCATTCAGGAGGATTTAGAGATTATACAAGAGAAACATTTTGTTCTACCAAAAGAGAATAGTTCTGTCATTCATTCAGGAGGATTTAGAGGTTATACAAGAGAAACATTTTGTTCTACCAAAAGAGAATAGTTCTGTCATTCATTCAGGAGGATTTAGAGGTTATACAAGAGAAACATGTTGTTCTACCAAAAGAGAATAGTTCTGTCATTCATTCAGGAGGATTTAGAGGTTATACAAGTGAAGCATGTTGTTCTACCAAAAGAGAATAGTTCTGTCATTCATTTAGGAGGATTTAGAGGTTATACAAGTGAAGCATGTTGTTCTACCAAAAGAGAATAGTTCTGTTATTCATTCAGGAGGATTTAGAGGTTATACAAGAGAAACATGTTGTTCTACCAAAAGAGAATAGTTCTGTCATTCATTCAGGAGGATTTAGAGATTATACAAGAGAAACATTTTGTTCTACCAAAAGAGAATAGTTCTGTCATTCATTCAGGAGGATTTAGAGGTTATACAAGAGAAACATTTTGTTCTACCAAAAGAGAATAGTTCTGTCATTCATTCAGGAGGATTTAGAGGTTATACAAGAGAAACATGTTGTTCTACCAAAAGAGAATAGTTCTGTCATTCATTCAGGAGGATTTAGAGGTTATACAAGTGAAGCATGTTGTTCTACCAAAAGAGAATAGTTCTGTCATTCATTCAGGAGGATTTAGAGGTTATACAAGTGAAGCATGTTGTCCTTCCAAAAGGGAATAGTTCTGTTATTCATTCAGGAGGATTTAGAGGTTATACAAGAGAAACATGTTGTTCTATCAAAAGAGAATAGTTCTGTCATTCATTGAGGAGGATTTAGAGGTTATACAAGTGAAGCATGTTGTTCTACTAAAAGAGAATAGTTCTGTCATTCATTCAGGAGGATTTAGAGGTTATACAAGTGAAGCATGTTGTTCTACCAAAAGAGAATAGTTCTGTCATTCATTCAGGAGGATTTAGAGGTTATACAAGAGAAACATGTTGTTCTACCAAAAGAGAATAGTTCTGTCATTCATTCAGGAGGATTTAGAGGTTATACAAGTGAAGCATGTTGTTCTACCAAAAGAGAATAGTTCTGTTATTCATTCAGGAGGATTTAGAGGTTATACAAGAGAAACATGTTGTCCTACCAAAAGAGAATAGTTCTGTCATTCATTCAGGAGGATTCAGAGGTTATACAAGTGAAACATGTTGTTCTACCAAAAGAGAATAGTTCTGTCATTCATTCAGGAGGATTTAGAGGTTATACAAGTGAAGCATGTTGTCCTTCCAAAAGGGAATAGTTCTGTTTTTCATTCAGGAGGATTTAGAGGTAATACAAGAGAAACATGTTGTTCTACCAAAATAGAATAGTTCTGTCATTCATTCAGGAGGATTTAGAGGTTATACAAGTGAAGCATGTTGTTCTACCAAAAGAGAATAGTTCTGTCATTCATTCAGGAGGATTTAGAGGGTATACAAGAGAAACATTTTGTTCTACCAAAAGAGAATAGTTCTGTCATTCATTCAGGAGGATTTAGAGGTTATACAAGAGAAACATGTTGTTCTACCAAAAGAGAATAGTTCTGTCATTCATTCAGGAGGATTTAGAGGTTATACAAGTGAAGCATGTTGTCCTACCAAAAGAGAATAGTTCTGTTATTCATTCAGGAGGATTTAGAGGTTATACAAGAGAAACATGTTGTCCTACCAAAAGAGAATAGTTCTGTCATTCATTCAGGAGGATTTAGAGGTTATACAAGAGAAACATTTTGTTCTACCAAAAGAGAATAGTTCTGTCATTCATTCAGGAGGATTTAGAGGTTATACAAGTGAAACATGAAAATTGTAAGGTTCACAGAAGTATTCTTATTAAAGGTCTATTTATACTTGGAGTGTCTCAGCAAAGCCTTTGGAAAATCCCAGTTGGATCTGTACTGTAAATAATTTATTAAAACTTCTGTTTTTTTTGATATAGCAAACTTGTATGTTTTACTGAAAGAATTTCTTGAAATTATATGTAGTCGATTCACAGTTCCAGCATGTAAAGCATCGTGATTTTAAAATTCATTTAAAAAAAAAACTGATCTCGGCTGGGAGGGTTAAACTCTGTGCTACAGAATGCATATATTACTTTTTGTTACACAGTGTATCTCACTGAAACTCTTTGCTATAAATATGAATTTTTTTCCTTTAATCCACAGTATAGCTCAGTGAACCTCTGTGTTATAAATATGAATTTCTTTACTTTAATCCACAGTATAGCTCAGTGAACCTCTGTGTTATAAATATGAATTTCTTTCCTTTAATCCAACAGTATAGTTCAGTGAACCTCTGTGTTATTTTTTATCCTTTTAGCTGCTGCTACTAATTCTTATTTTTGAAAACTTGATGGAAGCCAAACATGAAGTAGAATTAAAACGACAATGGATCGAGAAGTTGACTCCGGTCCAACATCTCACAACACTGAGATCCCTAAACCAGTCTTGCACTAACTTGATCGATAAGTTGACTCCGGTCCAACATCATACAACACTGAGATCCCTAGACCAGTCATACACTACCCCAAAACTGATAAACATTTCTAGTGTTACCAGCTCCAGCCAGGTTGATGGTGCTCTTGGCACCAGCTTATCTACTGGAGAAGTTGACGAAAAGTCACTTAAGTCTCAAGTAAAAGGAATGTCTGGCCAGGAAAGAGATGATGGTCCAAAAGTTTCACTGTGGGTCCAGTTAACACTTCCAAAATTTGGTGTAAACCTCTTTAGATTAGAACATTCCTCAAAAGAGAAAAGTGGTAATTGTTTTATTACAAATTTATGTTTTTATTGGTGATAAAGCTAGACCTATAAATAGTTCCATAGCTTGCAGGTGACATGTTTCTTAAAAACACTAGACCTTTAAATAGTTCCATAGTTTACATTACAGGTGACATGTTTCTTAAAAAAGCTAGACCTTCAAATAGTTCCATAGCTAACAGGTGACATGAAAAGTATTATGTTATTATTATTTAGTTTAAAATTACTTCCGATTTCTTGTTCAAATGATATCCTCATTTGAGGATGCTACTGTAACATTTGTATCTCCTTTGATAACCATAACATTTTGTTATTGTACATTAGAGTTTGGTATAAGTACTGTATTTCAATTCACCGTGTATTACTATCAGATTTACTCATACAATGTTCAATAATACGTAAAAAAGTTGTAACTAGTTTATTAGCTAAAAAGGCAAATATCATTTACGTAATTTTTCAGATAGCGGTAACCACATGTAAAACTTATCATGATGTCTTTAGTGAACATTATTTATTATATTAGTAATATAAATAACACTGTAGATCATAGCCAGTGAAACATCAGTCTACGATAAAAATTACAGTATTCTCAAAAAGTTTTCTGTGTGAACTTTGTCTTTCTACCATCATCTTGGTGCTTATAATGTTATACTAAATTATAATTTTGTTTTCTGCTGAATTATTAACTTTTTTTATATTAATTGTAACAATGTTGCAAAACACCGTTTCCAAAAGTTATGACCATCGTGTACAAATACATCGTCAACGGTACTTATTTTTAAAACTATTTTACTCGCACAGCCAGACTTGTGCACATTACATTAACCAGTGTCAGTCATTGATATGTGATTTGTGTAACGGTCACAACTGTTTGTTTTATACAGATATCTGGATGCAGTTAGAATCTGAAGAAGTGACAGTCTCGGTGGACACGCACGACGTATATTCAAAAACCAAAGTTAAAGTTACATCTGTAAATGTCAGCTGTTACCGTAAGAGGTTTGAACACGACATTTTGATGATGTCTAATACAGTTTGCAATTCCCATCATTAGTGCTGTCAGAATTATTGGTTTATAACAGATCATAATTTGGAATCTTTCAACTATATATTATATAGTGATCTAGAAACTGTCTGGTAATGTTTTACGTATTTTTGACTGTGAATTATGTGTTAATCTTTCAAAACTAACAATCTATCCTTGAAGAAGATCAGTTGTGATTTCTGACTTCATGTTACATCAAGAAAACTAGCTTAATAGCAGTGCTATTGGAGAGCTGTTTAAAGTATGTTTACTTTTGTTTCCAGAACCTGTTTATTTCCAGGAGACTCTTTGTTGTTACAATACTCCATGGAACATTAAGAAGTTAAAGTATATTACCAAGTAGTTATCAGTTTATGTGCTTTAGAAACGTCTTGCAGCATGATTCACATGTTGTAATGCACCTTTGAAATTAAAACAATTTTTATCAAATGTAGTTTTTGCTGTTACGTCATAACCTAACGTTTTTTCTCACACCATGCAAAGAGTTGTTTGCCCTCTGTGGATAAGA
The DNA here is from genome assembly GCA_011833715.1 of Carcinoscorpius rotundicauda. NCBI lineage: Eukaryota > Metazoa > Arthropoda > Merostomata > Xiphosura > Limulidae > Carcinoscorpius > Carcinoscorpius rotundicauda. The sequence goes on from CM022398.1 coordinate 3,925,191, forward strand.
GTCGACAACTGTAATATCACGTGTGACTACTGTCAAAATAATCTTTTTAAAAGTTTGGATTGGTGGTGACAACAGTAATATCAAGTGTAACTATTGTTAATTGGATTTTTCTTTCTCAAAATAGGCCAGAAGAAAACCAGTGGGAACCCGGACCTTTTGAAGGGATAACTCTTTGTTGTAACGAGGCTTTGACGTACACTGTTCAAGTAGCGTCAGCTAAACCTTCACGTCCAGAACCACTTCCTCACTCTGCACTCTTTTCAAATGGAAAGAAGAATGACCCTTCATCTCATACTTTCCTGTCAATGACTTACACTCGTGCATTGTGTAAAAATGTACAACAGAAATGGGCACATTACAGAAGAGAGAGGACCCCATCCTTCAAGGAAGATTCTCAAGATGGGGAGTCAAACAAGAGATCTGCTAACCAAGGAGGAAAGAACAGTGAATATTTTATCAGTGAAATTGATTTAAAACTGCAACATTTTGATGTTGTTCTCTATGCTCCATTAATTCAAAATGTACTTGAAATTTTCAGTCCTCTCATTAAGTGTTCCAAGAAACGTGGAACTCTGGTTGGCAGTACAGGTGTTCTGAATGCTTCTCAGAATGACTATCCTCTCGGTTGGTCTTTGAACACCAGGACACTACCATTGATGTACGTGAATACTAGCACAATCCGTATTTTTATACCATCTGAAGAAAACACGAAATGTTCACCTGCTGCTGGAACTACTTTTGAAAAGCAAGACATGGGTATTATACAGACCAATTCTGTTATGTTAGTGCCTCAAGCTGATAATCCCTTATCTCGAAATGTTCTGAGAAAAGACTTGTTTGTAACAGCACAGAGAAGAGGAACATCAGGAATGCCGGGTTCAGACATAGAGGATCGTCAGTATCAGCTAGACATCCAGGGCATTAGTTTCAGTACAGGTATGTCAGTATCAGCTAGACATCCAGGGCATTAGTTTCAGTACAGGTATGTCAGTATCAGCTAGACATCTAGGGCATTAGTTTCAGTACAGGTGTGTCAGCATCAGCTAGACATCCAGGGCATTAGTTTCAGTACAGGTATGTCAGTATCAGCTAGACATCCAGGGCATTAGTTTCAGTACAGGTATGTCAGTATCAGCTAGACATCCAGGGTATTAGTTTCAGTACAGGCGTGTCAGTATCAGCTAGACATCCAAGGCATTAGTTTCAGTACAGGTGTGTCAGTATCAGCTAGACATCCAGGGCATTAGTTTCAGTACAGGTATGTCAGTATCGGCTAGACATCCAGGGCATTAGTTTCAGTACAGGTATGTCAGTATCAGCTAGACATCCAGGGTATTAGTTTCAGTACAGGCGTGTCAGTATCAGCTAGACATCGAAGGCATTAGTTTCAGTACAGGCGTGTCAGTATCAGCTAGACATCCAGGGCATTAGTTTCAGTACAGGTATGTCAGTATCGGCTAGACATCCAGGGCATTAGTTTCAGTACAGGTATGTCAGTATTGGCTAGACATCCAGGGAATTAGTTTCAGTACAGGCGTGTCAGTATCAGCTAGACATCCAGGGTATTAGTTTCAGTACAGGCGTGTCAGTATCAGCTAGACATCCAGGGTATTAGTTTCAGTACAGGCGTGTCAGTATCAGCTAGACATCCAGGGTATTAGTTTCAGTACAGGCGTGTCAGTATCAGCTAGACATCCAAGGCATTAGTTTCAGTACAGGTGTGTCAGTATCAGCTAGACATCCAGGGCATTAGTTTCAGTACTGGTATGTCAGTATTGGCTAGACATCCAGGGCATCAGTTTCAGTACAGGTATGTCAGTATCAGCTAGACATCCAGGGAATTAGTTTCAGTACAAGCGTGTCAGTATCAGCTAGACATCCAGGGTATTAGTTTCAGTACAAGCGTGTCAGTATCAGCTAGACATCCAGGGTATTAGTTTCAGTACAGGCGTGTCAGTATCAGCTAGACATCCAGGGCATCAGTTTGAGTACAGGTGTGTCAGTATTGGCTAGACATCCAGGGAATTAGTTTCAGTACAGGCGTGTCAGTATTGGCTGGACATCCAGGGAATTAGTTTCAGTACAGGTATGTCAGTATTGGCTAGACATCCAGGGCATCAGTTTGAGTACAGGTATGTCAGTATTGGCTAGACATCCAGGGCATCAGTTTGAGTACAGGTATGTCAGTATTGGCTAGACATCCAGGGCATCAGTTTCAGTATAGGTATGTCAGTATTGGCTGGACATCCAGGGAATTAGTTTGAGTACAGGTGTGTCAGTATTGGCTAGACATCCAGGGCATCAGTTTGAGTACAGGTGTGTCAGTATTGGCTAGACATCCAGGGCATCAGTTTCAGTACAGGTGTGTCAGTATTGGCTAGACATCCAGGGCATCAGTTTCAGTACAGGTATGTCAGTGTTTTAATGTTAAAACACAGAAGAATGCTGTTTCAGACAAGTAATGCATTTGCATTTTTCTGTTTTAATTCTTGACATAAAGCTTTATATTTCAGTAAACTAAGCAATGTGACTTGTCCACTTGTCATCCTCAGTCTACAACTTCATCTCTTCTATAGTTTCTACACATCTCCTTAAAGTATAATGTAAGTTTTATTACATTGCATTATGGTAAAAGCACTTCTGATCAACTGGTTGTATTCTAAGACGTTGACCTTAAATTGGTTCTAAATTTCTAACATAGAATGTTAAAACATCAATGAGAATCCAGTGGACAAAACTTTTGCATAATTATTAAGATCAGTGGAACAGTTCCAACCTGGGAACAAAATAAGAATTGGATAACTACAGTGGATCTATTGATGTATGTAAGTTGAAACTAGCTATGGTTCTTCTTCCATTCACAAGATTAGCTGTTCTTGTCCAATGCTGCCATCTATATGCAGTTGTTTCTTTACACATTCCACAAGCTTTCTGCTTCATCCCATTGGAATTAAACAATTCCAACAGGTCTGTTATGTAAATCATCATGTCACGCATCTCCACCAATGGCAGAGTGATATACATGACTTCCTTTATGCACATCTGTCAAACTATCACTTGTTTGGCAGCACTTGTGCTCAGACATGTTCCTTTTGGTTGGTTTAAAGTTTCATGTTTTGTTTTAGTATACTCACAAAGTGGCCTTCATTTCATTCACTTCTAGTTTCTTTTAAGATCTTGTCACTGTTGTACTGTTATTTATACTTTTTTATTATTGGTTGACTCATCCTCATTATGAATTCTGAAGTTTGTGTTACCACTTCATAGGTCACACCTGTGACTAGTGCTGTGTGTCCGGCCTCAGGTGCTGGTGTCCATTAGAGGATTTATCTACTATGTCAGCAGGCCATGAAACTTGTTCTACACTCTTCACCAGATGTTTATTCCAGGCTCTTTATTGTTCCCATGGAAACCAGTGACTGATGGATTCATCAGTTTATCCAGCCTCAGTTGCTTCACTCAACTGCCCCATTTTACCATGGAGTCATTTTTTACCATACAGTGAGCATTTCTCCATACTTATAGATGAACAAGATGGACATCACCATGCTTACCTCTACACCCCTATATCACTGTAGTCTTATACATATCTTTAGTTTGTCCATCATGGGGTGATTTATCAATTTTGAACCCTATGTTTCAGGCTTTTTTCTGCCTCTTATGTTTTCTGTTGGGTGGCCAAAACCATTGCTCACCATCTTCATGTTTTGGAGTTTCAGTTCCATCATATGTATGACTGGTTTCTTCCGACTCTTTTTGAACTGAAGTCAGCCATCCATACTTATCAACTCCTTCTAGTGACAACTCTTGTGGACTGATTAATGAAATTGGAGTTTCTTCTCTTGCCATTATCCAATATTTTCCCCACTTGGGTGTCTTTTATTTTTTTTCAATACTCATGTCAGTCAGGCCCAATTTTTTCCTCTTTAACTTCATTCCAGGGGAAATTGGTTTACCATGCTCTATCAGCTCCTTCATTTTCTGCTTATAAAATTGTATTGTTTTGAAGATATGGCCTTCAGTGACATCTCTGTCCCCTTGGTTGTGCACATACGTGTTCTCTTCAGTGGGCTTTTCACAATCAACAGGACCTTGTTCAGGATTCCTTGTCAGCTTCCATTACCCTTTATCCTACCATGATGAATGATTTGAATTGGTTGTTGGACAAGATCCAGATTTACATATCTCTTCAGAGATGGGGTCAGTCATCTGGAGGTTTTAGGTCATTAGTCTGTGGACAAAATTTCTGTATATCAACAGCCTCGAGCTTCTCATGATTTGACACGGTTTGAATCACTTTCTTTTTCTTGTCAACATTGTCTGTTGATAATTCATTACAACAGTTTAATAGTAGTAGCACATATCAATCACCAAAGGGAAACCCTCACAGTCTCTCTGTTTCTGAACACTAGATCTACCATACTCGACTCACATGCACCAAACTCATCTCAGTGCATGTCATGTTCCTGGAACTTTGAATCTTGCAGAGTATCATCTCTTTTGCCTTGACCAAATATATTCAGTGGAGTGGTCTTTAGATCCCCTTGCTTTTAGTGACTTTGTAATTGGTGGAATGTTTCCATTGGAGATGCACTTGCCACATTCTTCAATCACAAGTTACCCATTTTTGGCCTCCAATACCTCATCCTTGAGCACTGACTGTCAATGCTTTTAGCCAGGATTGTTCTTACAAATTTCTTTGTTTTTATTCTTCTATTCAGCTACTTCATTAGGTGATCTCTTTCATTCATACCACGTGATAGCTTATAATTGGTCGTCTCTACAGTTACACCAACTTCAACTTCTTATTGTAGTACCTCTTTTTGTTTTCCTCCCTTCTTTGTCAACCTTGGTTATGAGTTCTAATCCAACCAATTATGTTCTTCATCTTCACACCAGTCATTTTTTGTTCTTGATGAAGAGGTCAGGTTTCTTCCATTGAGTAGCTTTCATTTCAGCTCATTCCAAACACCCTTCTTCAATGGAGGTATATTAGTGCAAATGAAATAAATTCCTGAGTTGAAACCAACTGTAGTACATTTTAATTTGCATTAATACACTTCCATTGAAGAAGAATGTATGGAGTGTTTTATTTGGTCTTTCAACTAGGGTCTTTTTGTCTCCTCGTTTTCTGGTTATTGGGCTGCCTTATTCCATACCTTTCATTTTTTCTGATACCCTCATGTTTGCTTCCCCTATCCTTACCGTGTTCGTGCATTCATTCTGGATTCATTACCTCTCCACACTCCCTACTCTTTTGGACTAGGATAATAATGTAATCCTCCTTTCCCTCACATTACCTCCAGTTTAACTAGAGTCTTTCTATTACATGTTCCACAATTCTCTTAAAATATATTTTCTTCTCCTCTTAGTCCAAAGACATTGAAGGTCTGATTTGTTTGCCATTGGCATTTCATGTATGCTTCACCACCCTACCTATCTTCTCCTTTATCTGGATCATTCCTTCGTTCCAAAGACCTCAGTGGCTATGGAGGGTAATGTTTCATTTTTGCTTGTTTCCCTTCACACTATATCTCATCTCTGTCAGGATGGACTTCTATATATGGCCTGTACTCATTATTATTACACTGTCCATGAGGCTTCATTCTGTTACTTGGTCCTAACTCTTTATCTCTTGGTAGTCTTCCTTTGTTTGGGATATTTCCCCTTCTACACTCACCAGTAGAGTTTGACAGTTGATTGGATTGGCTTATTCCTCCTTGTCTTCTTCCACTTTTGATTTGTTTCATGTGTCTTCTCATCAGATTTGACATCTCATCCTTTTTTCCTTGCATCTTATCCTCGTCGGCCACTGGAAGAAATCACACTGTTGGACATGTAGACTTCACCTAATACATTTGTCTCCAATTAATTACACCATATCATGTTTTCTTTTTTAGGTTTTTGTCTTTCACTTGTGGTCATTCATCAAGGTTCAGTGTGACTTCGTCTAGGTAAGTTTTTATTCATACTTTTTTTTCAGGGGCCCTTACTTCATTTACTCTACATAGTTCTTTCCCTGTTACATGTGGTGCCAGCCAGATATTCTTCAACTTGAAATCTGCATGGTCCAGCCACAATGATTCAAACTTTATTTTCTCTGGCTTTGCAGTGCTCACCGTTAAGACTGGATGTTCCACAAGGTTACTTGTAGGTAAATAACCTTGTGATGCAACTTCTTCATAAGCTTGCCCATTCCAGACCATACCACCCAAGGACTATATGGGTAAAGCAAAAGGAGATAACTGTCTTTCCTTACCATGCCTTGTATTGAATAAATCAGTATGCTCTGTTTTTCAAAATAGGATTTTGTTGTGACTCATTTCACTATCTCAGGTGATGACATTCCTCCAGACTCTCTACTGCTTTCTTGCCGAAATGTTCTAGTGGAGTGTAGGAATCCTTACTGCTTTCCAGTTCCAAGCCACTGGAGTGGTAGAACTGACAGGGCACCCTTTTGAATGTATTCCACACAAATATGGCTATAATGGTTCAGTGCAGAGTAGGGAAGTGATTTTCTGTGGATGTAGATAATGTGCTATCCTGTCAGTACCCCGTGTGCAGCTTTGGTATTTAGAGTAGATCCAATCAACATAACTCCCCATAAATGTTAATGGTCTTCTGTATACCTCCCTTCCTCACACACTTTCTCTGTTATTGGTCACAATCAAGGTAAGGGGGATTGTTTTTGGTTCTGCTTTTTTTGCTATCCCTTGTTATATTTTATACCAAAAGTGTTGTTTTTCAAATGGTTCTGATCAGTTTCACTTTTAGGGGAATTGATTTACACTATATAGACATCCTTTCAATACCAGATTGTTAGGTCACTGGATCGGTTAATCAAAGATATCGCATGTCATGGTCAGGAGTTAAAATGGTTTTAGATTCCCCCTGTCCAATGAACTTGAGGTGAAGATGGTATAATCCTCATCTTACCCCAGTGCTGATTTCAGTTCTTAGCAATAAGAGCTTTGGATGTTGCTGACTTACAGTAAGGTGCATCATGCCCTACCCACCCTACATCTATCTAGGGTGACATCCATTGTTTAACTCACTTTTACACTATGTGAAATTAATTAATGTATGTGATGAAACTTTGTAGAATGGATGGCAACTGCATGTTGTGGAGACACAAGTGTAGAGGATGACGTTTCCATCTTCAGGTCATCCGGAAAGGCGAAAGACTTTTCGAAAGGTCATCCTTTATACTAATGTCTCTACAACAGGCAGTTGCCATCCATTCTACAAAGTGTCATCATGAATACTCTGCCTAAACAGTCTATCAAAGAAGTTATGTATGTATAGTTACAGAGTTACAACCATTTTCTCACCCACTTGGATGTGCTCCTCTCTATTTCTGCCCTTATATACCACACATTTCACAGATGGGCAAAGATTATACCTGTTTCAGAATTGGTGATTTTAAGATCTGACTTTTTCATTTCTAGTGGTATCCTTTTATGGGTTACTTCTGTCATTCCCTTACATTTGTCTTGCCACCTAATCATGCAAGATTCCGACTAATTTTGTGAGCAGCAGGACATATCATATAAGAGTGAGATTCTTACTAATATTGTGAGCAGAAGGACATCATATGAGTGCGAGATTCTAACTAATCTTGTGAGCAGAAGGACATATGAGTGCAAGATTCTAACTAATCTTGTGAGCAGAAGACATATCATATCAGAAATTATAATTTTTTCCTGTATTTCTGATGGATACTTTCCACCTTTCATCTGGTGTTTACATCTTCTGGCAAGCTTTGAAGTGATAGTTTGGTAGGAGTGTACAGAGGGAATCATGTGTCAAGTATGTCATGCCCCTATTGGTGGAAAAGTGTTACATGGTAATTTAAATAAGAGGCATATAGGAATCTTTAAATAAATTTCAATATGGGGAAGCAGAAGGCTTGTGGCACATCCAAAGAAAAAAATTGCATATAGAGGGCAGCACAGGATGATAATGATGAATATTTTGAGAGGAGGAAAGTGCCTACTGGAAATACATTTTTGGTATACCAAAATCATAAGTTATCAAAAAATTAGTGATTTTTAGTTTGAAATAAAGAGTGGGGTGGTTTATAGTTTCATTAATGTTATTTAGTTTGTTAGAATTTGTCAATTGATGTCAGTGAAATTCTCGCGTGATTCATTTATGTTAAAACTTAAGTTTTTTAAACAGTGCCAACAGAATAGAATTTTCTTCTAGATTGAACCTTAGGAAATTGCTTAACAATGTCTACTTTCTCTTATTTTAAATGAACAGAATTTGTTAGAAATGTCAATCAAATTATTTGTTAGTCTTTAATAAATTGGAGCAGGTCAAGAGTTTGTTAGCTGTGTTAGTAGAATCAATTTTTAGTTTTGTAAATCAAAACAACACAACAAGAAAAATTGCAATAAAGATAATTTTTACAGCAGGTGAATTTTTATTTTAATGAGTACAACATTTGGCCCATAGTGTGAGGTCATGATCACGCAAGAGTACATTTTTTTAATGTAACTTTTATCTGATTGTAATCCAATACTGTGGTTCAGTACTTTGTAGCTATGAAAATCGTAACTTGCTTGCCATAAAAGTTGCTTTCCTTTTATTTTTGAATTAGTTGTTGTGTTCAGTCGGATCCTCGTTAAAAAATTAATTTGGGAGTTGTGAATAATTTCTGCAGAATTAATTACTTGTTTTATACATTGAAACACTTCAAGTATATTAATCGTTTGAGAGGTGTAATTATTGTATAAACTGAATGTTTTTGTTACATAATGGAGTCAGTAGACACGACCTTATAAATAATATTAACAGTGAACTGGCCAAGCATAGTGAAGTGCAGTGGACTTAGTACTGAGAAGACGTCCAGCCAGCTTATGACCAGTATGGGTGAAAATCCAGCTGTAGAATGGAATAAAAATCCTCCAGGACTTCGTCTCAGTGAAGACGACGACGACGTTGTTCTCCTTGTTCCAGTTGTGTCTCGTTTTGACTTGCGTGTCACAGCTGCACCTGCAGTAGTTTATCGGAAACAGCCGGCTGAACAGGACGAAGACAGAGAAGTAGGAGCTCAGTGTATTAAATCTCTTTCAGAATTTTCCAAACAAACACTTTTGATTATTTATTAATATAAACAATTTTGAAAGCCAAAAGGAAGTTGAATGTTGTTTATTAATTCTTTGTTGACCAGGTCATAACTAGTTAATAAAGTAATGGTTACCAAAGTGGTCTTTCTAATATTAGTAATGCATGGTTAAAGTTGTGTAAATAACTATGTCCAGTTATGTCCTGTTAATGATTTTTGTTTTTAAATAATATTTCTCCATTTTCCATTTCTTACCATGTAAATCAACTTTTCTCACCTGATGTATGTTTCATTCTTTTCTAACAATTTTCAAAAAATATTTATTTAGTCTACATGCAGAGGGAATATTGTTTTATTGTTACACACAATATTGTTCATTGTACTTTTCATCTAATGTACTGATTAATGGGTGTTAGAAACAATTATAATGTTACAAAACTAGGTGTTATTGTTACCTAACAGAATGTTACAAAACCAGGGGTCATTGTTACCTAACAGAATGTTACAAAACCAGGGGTCATTGTTACCTAACAGAATGTTACAAAACCAGGGATCATTGTTACCTAACAGAATGTTACAAAACTAGGGATCATTGTTACCTAACAGAATGTTACAAAACCAGGTGTTATTGCTACATAACAGAATGTTACAAAACCAGGTGTCATTGCTACATAACAGAATGTTACAAAACCAGGGGTCATTGTTACCTAACAGAATGTTACAAAACCAGGTGTCATTGTTACCTAACAGAATGTTACAAAACCAGGTGTCATTGTTACCTAACAGAATGTTACAAAACCAGGGGTCATTGTTACCTAACAGAATGTTACAAAACCAGGGGTCATTGTTACCTAACAGAATGTCACAAAACCAGGTGTCATTGTTACCTGACAGAATGTTATAAAACCAGGTGTCATTGTTATCTAACAGAATGTTACAAACCCAGGTGTTATTGTTACCTAACAGTTATTGGGAATTGTACAGTAAGTAAAAAAACTCGTAGATGACATACATTCAAGTAGTGAAATTTATAAAGTTTAATATAAGAAAGAAAATTACTGATTTGTCAGTTTAGTACTATATAAAGCAGGCTTACAGTTTGACAAAAAATATTGTTTAAATTTTTATGTCATGTCTGATAAGTTCCATTATTGAGCTAAAGATTTCTTCATCCAATAGATTAATAGTTAACCAACATAACAGAGATTACCACTTACGGACAACATTATAGAGAACCAGATTAATAACAAACAGGACAGAGATGACCTGTTATAGACGACAGTCACAGTAATTTTGTACTAGGCATACAACCACGTAATATGATAGGTACTGTGTGTTCATTGATGTTTGTTTTATCATAAAAGGAACTGTTTCATAACAACAATACACAGCACTGTATGTAGCGACACGGTATTATTGGTACTGTTTATTTTCTCATTAATCTGTGTTGTAACAAGTAGTTTAGTATTTAATTGTAATGGAACTTTGATACATGATGGAAAAGGTACCTCTTGTTTATTTCTGTAGGTTTCAGTTTTTTTATGTTTTATCAACTGACAACACCTACTAAAAATAAAATAAAATAATCTTTTGAGTGTTTTTTGTATTAATATTTCATTATTTTCTTATTTGCTATAATTCACACTGTGTTCACTTCTTTTGCATTTGACAGGAAGTTCTGATTTGTGGACATTCTTTAGAGGTGAATGCTGTAAGTGATATAGATTTCTATATCAGTTTACATCAGATGATGTTAATGCAGACTATCATCACAGCTAACTTACAGAAACTTTGGACTTTGCTATCTTTGGATAATGATCAGAACTCTTCCTCTATTCCCATCGGCACTGAGCAGCCGATAACTTTGAAGCAAGAGTTACCTCGAGACAGTGGTGTTGAATGTGAAGTGTCAATACTACCGCTGTTGGATGTATCTCAGAAGTCTTTGCCACTTTCAGAGTCCTTAGTTACGCTTCAGGGTTTAAACCAAACTACAGACTGGCCACAAAACATTGTACCGTTTGATGTATTACTCACAGCTAGTTCAATTCATGTTGCAATATTTGCTCATGAGAGAGACCTTTGTAAACCATCTACTCATCTTCGTAAACATACATCCAAAAAGTTAAAAACGCGAAAACAAAGTGTTGCCGGAGAAACAAAAATCCGAAGTGCATCTTTGCCATCAAATCCAAGTAATTTTAAGCATAGTAGCTCCAGTCGACAGAAAGAAACATTTAGAGAGGGAAGCATATCGTCTGAGTCAAGCCCTTTCCATGAAGTGCGTCGTTCATCTTTCCCCGAGACTGGAAATATGAGTCTGTTGACAGAAATGATGGCTGAACCTGAAGAAGATGGCTACGAAGGGTCTGAAGATTCTAGTGATGAAGATTGCACAGTTGTTGATGACAAATCATTTGAGAACAAAGAAGAACAAAACTGTCCCAAAATTATTCCTTTGGTATACATCACTGTCTCTCAGCCACATGCTTTCATTATGGTTCAGCCAACTCGACAGAAACTGGACATGTCATGTTTTGACATTCAGGTACAAGGTGCTGGACCTGGCTGTTTTGTTGATGGTAAGACAAGAAAGTCCAATCACAACCATCTGCAGTTGTGTACACTTAATAATCGATGACTGTTTTAAATCAAAAGTTGTTAACACGTAATAAATGCTAGGCCACATCAAGTATATTTGAAGTAGCATTGAGTTTTAATGGATAATTTATTTACTATAACTTAAATGACTACTCAATGAGAAATAATATAAGGGTCTACCAAAGATAAATTCTATTCAAGCTGTAAAAATCATTAGGTGTAAGAAATTCCAGAGCTCTATCTTGACCGTTGTCGTATCAGTTCAACATTTGTTTTTAAAATGCTAAGCTCTCCTTTTACCATCTTATACAGTTGTATTCAACTGTCCTTCACTTTAAACTTCTGAACAGTTTTATGTATCTGTAGAAGGCATATTGAAAATAAGAACTGATCGTTTCAACAAAAGAATAATTAGCAACTCCAATTTTTTTCTCTCTAAAAACATCTCTGTGAATAACTAGCCCTTTCCCTGTTTCAGGTCAGTTAATGGTTTCTTTGGGTATGTTTTGACTACTTACCCACTGTGGCATATCCTGATATTATTGAAGATATTATTAGACAGTTTTAGTGATTATTAGTTTAGATTTTGTCTTTAGTGAAAGGAACTTACCATGATTGATGTATTTTTTGAACACCACATTCTACTAATCTCATATGTTGAACCATAACAACCAGTTCTCATGTTGGCAAACATAATTGTGAGTGATATATGGAACTCGGGTGTTTTTACCATTATGTCCTGTATATCACCTCACGTCCGGGACAGAGAAAAGGTTGATGGTTCTGTAATGTTTATTTTTAGTCAGCAATAAGCATGTGGGTTTCAAACATTAAAAATTGGGGTTTGATACTTATATTGAATACATGCAGATAGCCCATTGTGCAACTTTGCATTTAAACGAACAATCTAAAGTTATCTGTATTAAAACTGTTTTAAGATTTACCTGGGGGAACATTTTTATTAAGTTTGTATGTCAACTAAAAGAGTCGGTTAACTCAATAACTCAACTGAACAAGTTTTACTTTAATGTGTGTTTAAATACATTTATTGTTTTTGTGCTTTTATTCCTACTTTGTTTATATTTGTGATATTTTCTTGGTAAATTACAAAAGTATCATACAAGTGTTTTTAAGTAGTCAGTGTCATTAACAGAAAAGGATAATATTTGTATTTTGTCAAGAAATTAATCTTTAGTAAATGAATGTCACCAAAATAATAATATTGGTTTAGAAGGTAGTTAAAGTTATCTGTAACTTGTTTGGTTTCTTACTGTACATCTGAAACTAACATTATAAACATTTGTAATCAAAATGTGCAAGTTAAGCAGATATATTATAAAAAGAAGAAAGTTAATATTTGGAAGTTTGCAGGCAATTCAATCTTGTCTTCAAGTGACTAGAGGTAAACAACCCAGCTACATGATATAATTAATTAGTTTCACATGGAGTAATTAATGAATCGAAATGACGGTTGTATTGATAAATGTCCTGAAAATACCCAACAGTTTCAAATTATTAGTTTGTAGTTATTCTTACTGTCTAGTGATCTAAATTATTATTAAATTAATTAAAGTTGTGAATATAATTGATTAATATTGCCAGTCGTTAATATTTATTATTTCTCAAAGTAACTGAAACTTTGTTTGTAGTTAACCATAAAGCAATACAAAGGACTACTTCCACTGTGCCCACCAGTTTATAAATGTTGTTTTTAATTAGTTTGTATGAGAATAAACCTTTTGTTTTATTCTTTGTTTACCATCTAGTGAAAACAATCAAGGAGTTGTAATTAATTAATTTAATAGCAAATTCCATTAATTGTACAGTTATAGAAGTGACTAAATATTGATGGTGTTGTACAAGTTATGTTAAATTAATCAGAAAATGTAATAACAATCAAATATCTTCATTAACATCATTAAGGAATACTTTACAAGGACAGAATATTCCTTTCAAAATAAATTACCACAAAAAAAAAACATTTTATTTGTTTCGATTCATAGTTATATTCTTAACCTTTGAAAATAGGTTTTGGTTCCTGAACTTATTGTGTTTACAACAGCATGTATGCAGGTCATGTTTTCCTTCTCACTACATAGATAGAGTCAGTATTCTTTGTAATTTTAGCTTGGTCTCATCAGCAGCTAAAACCTCTTCAAGAAACTTAAATGTTTGCTGATGAAAAGAATATAAAACCACCTTCTTCATGATGAGTTAGACACACTATTATAGATGATTTTTGTCATATTAGAAGAATGAGTTTGGCTATAAAACATTTTTGGGAAAATGTTTAAAGTGAAACAAAATTTTTGTTTTATGAGTTACTTTGTATTCATTATAGCAACCGAAGTCCTACCACCCTTATCACTGTTTGTGGAACCGTGGGTAGAGACACGACCAGGTGACAAAGATCCCAAGACTGGTATTCCTCCAGCCCTGTATACACTCACAATAAATGATTTTATTTTTCAGTCAGGTGAGTTCTGAGTGGCTGTTTTAAAACAGTAAAATCTGCTTATGGGATGATCGAAGTGTAAATATCACAACCTTTTGAGATTACATTTCAAATAAAATAACTTTGTCATTGGATGTCATTAAACTTAACATTAAAATGTAGTTTATAACTCAAAGTTTCATTTATACTAAGTCTCAATTTCAAAAGGATATAATTATAATATTTAATTATGACTTTTCTATATCACATGCCTCATCTCTGGTCTGGATTGCTCATTATAAGATGTTATTTATACACTTATATGACCTTTTAAGCCCCCAGCCAATCACACATTAATACAACAGATACTGGCAAGCCAGTGTTCAAGTTTTTAAAACTTAAAAACCTTGCTTCTCCTGTATCATCCAGATTATGACTTTCAATATTTATCTGGAGTAAATATTTCTTTACCAGATTTGTAAGAAGCGTAGTTTGTTCCAGCAATTGTAATTAGCTATTTGACCTGAGTTTTACTTTTCATTACTGATTTTTTTTTTTTTTTGCATTTAGTTTGAAAGTGAATTTTTTTACCTGTTTATTACTTAGTCAGAAAGCCATTTAAACTGTATTTCTTTTAAATTATTTTGAGGTTCCAAGAATTTTTATTTCAAGGATCATAGTGAAAAAAAAATTTAGCCTAGTTATGGTTTACATTCATAAAGATCACACACGTATTTTGCTGTTTGTGTTTTTAACTTATGGTTAATTACCTCCTTCTGTGATTTTGCTCAAGTGGGTGCTGAGTGCAACAACAAAAACATAAATTTAGTGAAAATGCATATGAAAAAGATGAGGTTTCAAACTTTGAAAGTAAGAAGTACACAAAACAAAAAATATATAAGTGGGCTTACTGTCATCAAGAAGATATTTTAGGTGTTTGTTTCATTTCTGGAAATGTTTTTATATTAAATTATATTTGTATGAAAGTTAGAGAAATTTTCTTCCACGTAAAGAAGTCCCTTAAACCTAGATATGGTGAGAAGGTATGACAGATGATGGCAAAACGTTTCTGTTAAACCTAGATATGGTGAGAAGGTATGATAGATGATGGCAAAACATTTCTGTTAAACCTAGATATGGTGAGAAGGTATGATAGATGATGGCAAAACGTTTCTGTTAAACCTAGATATGGTGATGAGAAGGCAGTATGGATGATGGCAAAACGTTTCAGGGTTTTAAGTTTTTATTTATTGAATTTTAATGTTAAATTAATCATGTTAAATAATATGTTCAAATAAACAAATTGTTTAATTTATCAGGTAGCTAATTTCCTTCAAGAATGTTGTGAGTAGAAATGATTTTACATAATACATAGAGTTGTTTGACTTCATAAAGTCAGGTTCTAGGTCACCACAGTCTTTATCAGTTTTGTTTTACAAGTGGAAGTGGTAACCACTGAAATGTGCAAACTAAAGTATTGTAAGAACGGGGTTAATAAGTATCAGTCATGCTTAAGACTTTCAGTCGGCATGTCTCCAGACTCCTGACAGCATTGGCACACTGATTTTGCTTCATCAAACTTGTAAGCTTTTGATTTCAGAAATTAGAACTCTTCTTACAAACAGTCTTAGTATAGACCTGAAGAAAATGGAGGTTGAGATCTTCCACACTATTTTTGTGAGCAGTCATGTAAACAAGAATGTTCATAGATAAGTGTTGAAAAGAACAAGTAGACAGAATGTGTGTACCACATTTACACCTTGTAAAACACACTTTTTTATTTTAAAAATATCCTAAAAATCCCCATTTGTCTTGCATGATAAAAGTGATGAGTTAAGGCAAGAGTTAGTTTAGGGTCTGCTCAAAACAGTCTCTCTTACAGATCGTATTTTCATTGCTTTCCAATTACAAATATTTTCAATAGCATGAAACATTAAATTTAACTAATGTTGTCAATATACCATGAAAAATGTGATGTATTTATTCAGTAGGTTGAAAAAAAGTCAAAGCTGCATCAAGGTGTTGGTTGCTGGGTCAAAATTTTTTTTTTTCTCAGAATTGTCTATCCAAAATTAGGATGCTTCTTCCACAATGTGGAATCTTATAAGTTGTAAAATACAATAATTAACGTTTTTCATAATAATCAATCTAAATTTTCTTGAAATATTTTAGGAAGAGTAAAAATTAAATGTGAACGACCCATCAAGTTGAACTTTGGACTAAATAAGTGGAAGCAAGCTTTGCTGTTTTACGAGTCCGCCTCAAAGCTTCTTGGTTGGTCTGGCTCATGTGGTGACTCATCTCTCATCCAACAACAAGGTGGTCAAACAAACAGATGGTTTCCTCTACCACATTCTGTGGATGTGGGAACTCGACAGCTGGTTGTCGTGCTTGAACTAGACACGGACGATAAACAAACCAATGTGATCTTTAATGTTGGAAAAATAACAACAAATGTGGTGATGCAGGTTGAATCCAAAGGTAACCATTTAATGAAACAAATGTTGAAAGAAAATAAGAGTCCTGAGGACAGTGTAGCTTATTGTAGACACTTTATTGAAAACTGCATAGAATCAGGGAAACAGTTAACTGTGATTATAAACCCAGAGATCTAAAAACAAACTTGACATGTTTAAAAATTTATCAATATCTTTCTATGACATGAATTATGTAAAGTATGTAAAGAACAAAGCATGTTCAGTATTTGTCGAGGTTTTTGGAGCAATGTTAGTTATATTCTTTGTTTTCTTAGGTTCATTTAACAACATCAAGTTAATGGCATCCTGCAGTGGCTTGATACTCAAGACTTCTCATGATGTACAGTCCCAACCTCTCCTTGGTCCATTATCTCTTAGCATAGATGTGGAAGCTCTGTGGGATAAATGGTCAACTCTTCCAAGAGTGATAACAAGGTTTCATGGGGGAACAATTCCCCTAAGGGTGGGACCAGAGCATGTGCAGTTGATGTTGTCTTTAAGGAAATATTTGGAAAGCTTTCTTGTTGTAAGTAGGACAAAATTTAAGATTTTATGTTTTTTCAAATTAATAGCTTGTGACTTTTCCTTTTGTAATGTGACACTAACAGAACATTTCCATTTTATCGGCAATGTAAACCACTCGTTATTTAAACCTCAGAGGCCTAAGATTGATTGAGTATAGGAAAATAATCTTCACAGCCAGAATATATATATCTATTTTTATATGTACAAAGAACTTAAGACCTCTGATCTTCATAAAACTAAGATGCATCTTGACATAATGTCTTCACATAATTAGTTGAGGTAACTTGCAGAAGTAAAACTTGCAACTACACTAACAAGTAATATACATATATATACAGATGAAAGGACATTTAAAGAAACATATTACCAACATATTTGTTTGCCACTGTTATCTCCTGTAATTTCAAAACTTTGTTATGGATTTTTACTTTTCAGTTTTGGTGCATATTGTCTGAATCTAAAGATTTGATACATTGTATTTTGTACATATGTCAGTCCAGAGATGTCCCTTTGAAAAATGGAGGCTTGCGTGAACTTTGTATTTGGCACCCTTCCCTCTGTGAAGCTGCCTGGAACTGCTAATTGCATTGTTTTTTTGGTACATTTTTGGTTGGGCATCCATTTCAGAGCACTTGTTGCTCACCCTAAGGGCCAACTCTGTGTCAGCTTTACAGAAGTCTAAGTAATATGGGTAATTCATAAAGTCTCTTGGAAGTACATGGGTTCTTGAGCTTTACTGACTGAAGTTTTTGTTTCATAATATTATGTTGCTAAACATCATGAATATCGTTTAGCTTGAAGCAACAACTGTTGGTGTACTACTAATTACTGGCAATTGTTATTGTATGTTTCCTACTGAAATAAATTTAAACAGAATGCATTTGTATCATGGCCTGATGGCTAAAACACACTTAATTCTTAACCCTAGAGGATCACCTGATGGCTAAAGCATGCACTTGATTCTCAACCATAGAGCATCACCTGATGGTTAAAGCATGCACTTGATTCTTAACCATAGAGCATCACCTGATGGTTAAAGCATGCACTTGATTCTTAACCATAGAGCATCACCTGATGGCTAAAGCATGCACTTGATTCTTAACCCTAGAGCATCACCTGATGGCTAAAGCATGCACTTGATTCTTAACCCTAGAGCATCACCTGATGGCTAAATCATGCACTTGATTCTTAACCTCAGAGGATCACCTGATGGCTAAAGCATGCACTTGATTCTTAACCTCAGAGGATCACCTGATGGCTAAAGCATGCACTTGATTCTTAACCTTAGAGTATCACCTGATAGTTAAAGCATGCACTTGATTCTTAACCCTAGAGCATCACATGATGGCTAAAGCATGCACTTGATTCTTAACTCTAGAGGATCACCTGATGGCTAAAGCATGCACTTGATTCTTAACCCTAGAGCATCACGTGATGGCTAAGAAACTAAATTCTTAATCCCAGAACATGGCATGATAGCTAAGGCACTTGATTCTTAATCCTAGAACATGGCCTGATGGCTAGGACACCTGATGTTTAATACTAGAACATGGTCTGATGGCTAGGACACCTGATGTTTAATACTAGAACATGGTCTGATGGCTAGGACACCTGATGTTTAATAATAGAACACGGCCTGATGGCTAGGACACCTGATGTTTAATACCAGAACATGGTCTGATGGCTAGGACACCTGATGTTTAATACTAGAACATGGTCTGATGATAGGACACTTGATCATCAATCGTAGAACATAGCATGATGGCTAAGGCACTTGATTCTTAATCCTAGAACATGGCCTGATGGCTAGGACACCTGATGTTTAATACTACAACACGGCCTGATGGCTAGGACACCTGATGTTTAATACTAGAACATGGTCTGATGATAGGACACTTGATTATCAATCGTAGAACATAGCATGATGGCTAAGGCACTTGATTCTTAATCCTAGAACACGGCCTGATGGCTAGGACACCTGATGTTTAATCCTAGAACAAGGCCTGATGGCTAGGACACCTGATGTTTAATACTAGAACATGGTCTGATGGCTAGGACACCTGATGTTTAATACTAGAACATGGTCTGATGATAGGACACTTGATCATCAATCGTAGAACATAGCATGATGGCTAAGGCACTTGATTCTTAATCCTAGAACATGGCCTGATGGCTAGGACACCTGATGTTTAATACTAGAACACGGCCTGATGGCTAGGACACCTGATGTTTAATACTAGAACACGGCCTGATGGCTAGGACACCTGATGTTTAATACTAGAACATGGTCTGATGATAGGACACTTGATCATCAATCGTAGAACCTAGCATGATGGCTAAGGCACTTGATTCTTAATCCTAGAACATAGCATGATGGCTAAGACACTTGATTCTTAATCCTAGAACACGGCCTGATGGCTAGGACACCTGATGTTTAATACTAGAACACGGCCTGATGGCTAGGACACCTGATGTTTAATACTAGAACACGGCCTGATGGCTAGGACACCTGATGTTTAATACTAGAACACGGCCTGATGGCTAGGACACCTGATGTTTAATACTAGAACACGGCCTGATGGCTAGGACACCTGATGTTTAATACTAGAACATGGTCTGATGGCTAGGACACCTGATGTTTAATACTAGAACATGGTCTGATGATAGGACACTTGATCATCAATTGTAGAACATAGCATGATGGCTAAGGCACTTGATTCTTAATCCTAGAACACAGCCTGATGGCTAGGACACCTGATGTTTAATACTAGAACATGGTCTGATGGCTAGGATACCTGATGTTTAATACTAGAACACGGCCTGATGGCTAGGACACCTGATGTTTAATACTAGAACATGGTCTGATGGCTAGGACACCTGATGTTTAATACTAGAACATGGTCTGATGATAGGACACTTGATCATCAATCGTAGAACATGGTCTGATGGCTAAGGAACTTTATTCTTAGTCCTGGAACATAGCATGATGGCTAAGGCACTTGATTCTTAATCCTAGAACAAGGCCTGATGGCTAGGACACCTGATGTTTAATACTAGAACATGGTCTGATGATAGGACACTTGATCATCAATCGTAGAACATGGTCTGATGGCTAAGGAACTTGATTCTTAATATCCAAATTACAGGATTGAAACCTGGTGCTAAAGATAATTGCTGTTTTTCAGTAATGGAGGCAAAAATATGAAGGCCAATCCTACTATTTTTTTTGGTAAGTTGTAGGCTCAAAGTATGTGGTGGGTGTTGCCAGTGTTTTCCCTGATCTGATCAGTGATGTCGAAAAAACCCACTTGTAGAGAAAAATATATATGTAAAAACAGTTTGTTTAAGTTGAGAAAATATTTTATGTAGAGGAACGAACAACATTTCAACCTTCTTCAGTCGTCGTCGAAACGTTGTTCTCTCCTCTATGTAAAATATTTTCTCAACCCAAACAAGCTGTTTTTACATATATATTTTTCCTGATTTATAGCTGGTAGATTGAAATTATGGGCGATGGCAGGTGGCGTTAGTAGTTTTCACGTAAATATACAAACCAATAAATTTCAGAAATAAATAGACTACAAAACAGTTAAAATTTGAATCTGAAAAGTAAATTTGTAGATGGCATTAGCATTTCACTATGGTCAACCAATGGTCAAGACAACACATTAACCCCAAGCCATTGTACAATAGAAACAATTCCACTCCAGTTCATTAATGTTTATTAGAAGTCTTGCAGTGTTGCATTTCCCCTGATGTTCAGTTTCATGTGCAGGAGAAAAGAGTAATTTGCCCCTTTTTTTTTTTACATGTTTGCTCATTCTGCATGTGTCCTTATTCAGATCAAGGAAGAATAAGAAAGATTATGAAAGTTGCATCTTGATAAATATTTTCAGTGATTAAGTAACAAGAAATCATTTTGAAATAAATAGGTTTTAGTGTAATTTTGTTTAATTATGAATTTGAAATAACTCTCAACACTAGAAATTGATTTTTGACCTTGAAGTAACTGTTGACCTTTGGCCATGAGAATGATTCTGTTAGCTGACATGCAGTATTTTAGTTAGACATGTATGAAACTGACCCACACAAGTTATGCTTCATTATTATCAGAATTTTCGTAAGTATAATTGTCATGAAAGAGTGGAACAAAGTGATAAAACAGTGCATGTTATAAGTAACAATGTTACAAAATGCTAGTTACCCACAGATTGATATCTCAGTCTTATTCTTGCTGTTATGAGAAGTGAATAATTAGAAGCTTTATAATTGATAGGTTTAAAACAGGTGGTATTAGTTCTCATCGGAAATGTGATATTACATCCTACAGCTCTCATCAGAAAAATCACAAGAGCAACAGAAGGCTCAAAAAACATTAGAAACAGAAGAAAAAATAAGTTTTACCAATCTTGAGACCTCCAGTGATGACTTGAGGAAAGGAGTGTTCCAGTACATTCAAGACACAGGTAAGGTTGGTTACAAGTAACAGGTAAGGTTGGTTACTAGACACAGGTAAGGTTGATTACAAGACACAGGTAAGGTTGGTTACAAGTAACAGGTAATCTCGCTTTATAGAGAGAGTGGAGAGGAATCATATAGTAAAACTTTAAAAAAATATTCAAAACTATTATGCAGTATTAAACCTGACTCAACTACATCAAGTCAAGTAAGTAATAAATTAGAAGCAACATGGTAACGACAGACCAAGGTGAAACGGACATTAACTGTCTAGTTTAGCACGAAACTTATGAAGAAAGTCTTAGGGTACTAATCTACAAAAGTAGCACAGATTAAAAAGACAATGTTTAGAATGACTTTTATCTATCATCATCACTTACTTTTCCAGTTGCTATCCATTTCATTTGTGTTTGTTCATATTAATAGCAAATAGGGAGTATTGTGTGTTTAGTAATAAACAGTCTTAGTTTAATATAATTATTCTGAAGTTGTGTTGTAGAGAATGTAGTATTTTTTGTTGTTTAGATGTTTAAGTATATATGAGAGGGGATACAAATATTCCTTAAACTATGCGTGTAATAATTGGCAATAGGCTGCTTTAACGTTGAAATCTAAACATAATCAAAGCAGTTTAAGAACATTAATAGAGTTAAGCCTAATGCACTTAACACCAGAAAACGAGTGGTGTGTATGATGGAATAAACTGTTTTTTCATTTCATCAACTGTAATGACAGTGAACTTTTGTCACTGAGACATCAAAAAAATGACCAAAGAATTAGGGTCACTGAAATTTTAAAAAGAGGAAGAAATTCATAATGCAGTGTTAAATATGTGTAATAAAAAAGTGTTGAAATCTAATGCATACATTTCAGGTAAACTTCTGTTGAAACCTTTACGTTACATCATATGTGCAGTTTTATATCATTAAAAGTGAATGTATTTTACATCAGGGGTTGGTGTTATACTTTGTGGAGTTTGGAGAAAATTTTCAGAAAAAGTGTGTTTATATTAATGAATATTATGTTACTTAAACATATTTTTTTGTGGTTCTGTGTTTTAAAATCCTGTAAATTAATTTTGCGATATTTAAAAAAGTTCTTAACTGCTACAACTTAATAAAGTTATGTTAACAAATTGGCATGTGTAATCTTAACAGTGATATGTTTCTATACTCATAATGTCCACCAGCTTAAGGAAACTATAACAAATAAGACATTTAGATCCTCTTGTGATTGTGTAATCTTCATTCAAATTTTATTTCAACTTGTAATATGATGGTTGCAGGTTCGACCCTGTCATACCAAGCATGCTCACCCTTTCAGCCGTGGGGGTGGTCAATCCCACTATTGTTGGTAAAAGAGTAGTCCAAAGTTGGCAGTGGGAGTAGCAGCCTTCCCTCTAGTCTTGCACTGTTAAATTATGGATAGCTAGAGCGGACAGCTCTTGTGTAGCTTTGCACGAAATTACAGGGTGGTCGCTAGAAAAGCGGAAAATTTGAGGGTCAGATGAGATCATGAATAAAATGCATGCTTACTCATTTCTATTTTGATTTCTTTATATCATGAATAAAATGCATGATTTTAATATCATAAAATGCATTTTGAGCATCTATGAGTGTAATATAACATATGCCTTTAAAAAACTTTGTAAAAGTTATTCTTTGTAAAAATAAATTGCTGTTTGACAAATTTTCTGCTTTTCTAGTGACCACCCTGTATAAACAAACCAAATCAAATTTTATTAAAATATACTTACTTCACTGGATCTCTGTTTATGAGAATTTACACTTGAAAATAATACGAGTAGTTTGTAGTAACAAAAGATGGATGTTTCCACTAGGAACAGGAATAGAGCCACAGCCTCACGAAATAGTCTTCAGTAAGCAGCCGTCCGAACATGAAGGAAGCATGACATGGTGCTACTCAGAACCACGTGCCTTAACCAAGGTCAATGTTTCTCCTGTTCCATTCCACTCTTCGGCCACGACCGAGATCCCAGAACCTTTCCAAAAGGTAATCATGACCGAGATCCTAGAACCTTTCTAAAAGGTAATCACGACCAAGATCTTAGAAACTTTCCAAAATGTAATCACGACCGAGATCCTAGAACCTTTCCAAAAGGTAATCATGACCGAGATCCTAGAACCTTTCCAAAATGTAATCACGACCGAGATCCTAGAACCTTTCCAAAAGGTAATCACGACCGAGATCCTAGAACCTTTCCAAAAGGTAATCACGACCGAGATCCTAGAACCTTTCCAAAATGTAATCACGACCGAGATCCTAGAACCTTTCCAAAATGTAATCACGACCGAGATCCTAGAACCTTTCCAAAATGTAATCACGACCGAGATCCTAGAACCTTTCCAAAAGGTAATCACGACCGAGATCCTAGAACCTTTCCAAAATGTAATCACGATTGAGATCCTAGAACCTTTCCAAAATGTAATCACGATTGAGATCCTAGAACCTTTCCAAAAGGTAATCACGACCGAGATCCTAGAACCTTTCCAAAATGTAATCATGATTGAGATCCTAGAACCTTTCCAAAATGTAATCACGACCGAGATCCTAGAACCTTTCCAAAATGTAATCACAAAGTTTAAACTCAGTTTGTTTATAGTTGATTTAATTTTACCATTTGTTTTGTGAATTTCAAACCGTAACTAATTTGTGTTAAAATCAAACATCATGTGGACATGTCAATGTCAGATATAACAAAAATGTTAAAAGTAGACACGTTTGGTTTCAAAGTTTTGAATGAAATGTAAAGTTCTGCTACTCCTGTTGGTGTAGTGACTAAAATAAAAATAAACTTAATCAAATATATGCAAGGGTAATACCACAAAGTATTGAGATCCATACATAACATTTTTGTGAAATGAAAATGATGTATTTTCACATATATATATATATATATATATATATATTTTTTTTTTATTATAACCAAAAACAATATGAAAAAAAAATTGAAGTAAAAAATGCTGCACCAGTTGAAAGAATCCCAGGTTATAGGCTACAATATGGGATATAAAATGTACCCTAGGTGTTGGAGGTGACTGTAGAACAGGATCCATATTGTGGTGGGGATACACTGTCTATCAGTCTTAACCTTTATTTACCAGTCTCACAGTTTTGTGTCAGTTTGTTTTTGGTTATAAACTGATATTAGTCAGAGGTTTGGATTGCTGTTTTTAACACAATTTTTCCTTTTCCTTTTGTTTTATTTTACTTAACTTGTAGTATTAATATTTTTTTAAAATGTGTATATATACAATTTTATGTGGAAATAATTAGTATCATTTCTATAGCGTGCATTTCTTATCTACAAAATTATTCAAATTTTTTAAGTTGTAATTTTGGAATATCCTAAATTTCATGGCATAGTTTACATTATGTAATTTATGACTTGAGTGAATAAATACCTTGCATATATCATGTGAAGTAGAGAATTTTCTAAATGTGGATATTATTTTTCCTGTTAGCAGGTTACAGATGTAACACTAATTTTAGAATGATGTACTGTCTTTATACATTACTGATGAATGATGTAATACTGTGATGTTAGAATGATGTCTTTATACATTACTCATGAATGAAATAACACCGTGATGTTAGAATGGCTTTATACATTACTGATGAATGATGTAGCTTTTTTGTGATATTAAAATCATGTATTGTTTTCTTATATACTCTAATGGTATGTATGGGCCAGTTGTTTGAAAACAATGTTTACATATTAAATTAAATGTTTTATGAGTTTACTTTACTTTATATGTTGCTTATGACACTTGTTTATATCCATATCACTGACCGTATAAAGTTAGGTTTGATATGATAATTTATTCTAAAGTCTTTTCACTTATGTATAGGTTACTTGCCACCTCCAGTATTGGGATTCTACGAAACAATCGTTCTTTACATACAGGGAGTTTGAACTTTCTGAATCTGCTCATTGTTCCCTTGATCTGCCTCCTGTCACCATGGAAACAGGACACTTGGTTGTGGTGTCAGAGTTGTGGAGAGTTGTTGTTCACTGTCCTGATGCAGAGTAATATTTGACCTTATGAGTTATTTAAAGTACTGTATACTAAAATGTCATATACTAAATGTATGCTTATGAAGGGAAAACTTTAAGAAGTCATATGCTAATATGTTTTTTTCAAGTCCTGAGCTTGTATTTCTGGATATTCTGCACTGAATGTTCAGTTGCTCCATTCTTTTCTAGTACTTTATACAACAATAAAACCAGCTTTTGTAACATTTTGATTGCTTAAAAAATAATGTATTTTCAAGAAAAAAATGGTGCTTGAAATACCTCACCAATGGGGTACATTCCATATGTCAGCAGCAAACCATCTGGTATGATTTATTTCACAATATTCTCAAGGATCATCCAGACATAAGTTTATTTTGGCTGGAAATGGATGCATATGAAACTCTTTACTCACTCACTACTGCTGAGCTAATCTGAATAGTGAATTTGACAACACAGAAAACATGTTTAATACTGTTAACCCACCTTCTATAGAGTTGGCAGATTACACCAATCTGGTAATTTTAAAGTAACCCTCAGAGTTTTCATATTGTAACTTTTAAAATGCTGTGTTTATCTTCACAAAAGCTGGAAGTCTCTCAGTAAACATTACAAGTCTTTTGAACATCAAAATCTGACTTTTTAATTAAGTATTCTTATTGAATATTTGTTCATGAAGGTATGGTGTCAAAATGCTGGCTGTTCAGAGTGCATAGTATATTGTTAAAATTAAAAATGCTTTTCTTCATCTGAAATTATTTTGAATATAATTTGTGTAACCACTGAAACCTCCTAAATAAAAATGAATTGTTTTGTATTTATCAGTTAAATTTTATAATCTTTGTACGTTAACTCTGTTTGTACTCGGTTAATTTGACCAAGCTCGTAACCACCATAAAAATATAAAATAAATCTAAATTTCCATTTTTTTATTCTCTCTATAATGACTGCAAATTGTATCAGCAACTAAGTTTGTGTATTCTAAGTAGCTTAACTGTTTGTATCAGTTTCTACATAATTTTATTTCTCCTTGAGCCTTCTCTGCCTAATAATCCTGCCACATAAAGTGTTAGTCACACAGCAAATGTGTAACTCAAACTAACATTAAATGATGTAACACAAACTGCTTGTGAGCATACCTTATGAAGAATTATTAATGTCTGTCATCACACCTATTCTAACCTCAGCTGATCTCGAAAGATTCTGATTTTTATATTTTAAATACATTTGTATTAATAAATAAGGAAAAATATGAGAAACAAGAAATATAACACTTGCGTTTTTCTTGTCTATTTTGCTGACAGCTGTCAGAATTTAAGCCTACTTTTGTGTACTGGTGGTGATAATTAAATAAGTTTTATGTACTTAAAAATGCTCCTAAGAACACAAAATAAATGGTGTCCTGTAATTATCACAGTTTATCTGGCTTTCTAGCTGTGGCATAAAAATATTAAATAAACCAAAACAATGAGACAGAAACTTTCAAACTGAAGTGAAGAAAAAGGCCATACTGTGTTCAGACAATGATTTCATTTAATACATTAAAATTCTGTATTTCTGTTAGCTATAAATAATATTGTAAAGAATGTCACAGAGAAATACTAACAACATGTGAAAGAGATGAGGGCATGGCAGGCTAGTTCAATTTCTTAGTTTACAACTATGTTAACTGGTAATACCAAACATCTATAAAATTCATGCTTTGCCTGAATAATGTATATATTATAGTGAGTAATTTACATTCACTTTTGTACATCTTAGAAGGGTAGTAAATACATTAGAGAAGAGAGGAGACCAAGAAAGCAAATGTTACTATTCTAATACTAAAAGCTGTTGAAGATTTTTGAAACATTTCTTTATAACATTAAGAACTTAAAACTTCTATGATATTAAAACTCGATTTATTAACTACATTTTGATACCAAGTTTGTTCAGGTACAATGATAATAAAGTGGTCTAATTAAATTTTGTATACAACTCTCTGAAAGATCGTGACATGCATGCTTGACCTACCCGTAGATAGAGGGATAAGCTAATCTATGTGGTAAATACTTTTCAGCCCACAACTAACAGTATCTCCACTTGCTCTTGCTGCCTGTATGAGAGTTGATTCCTGTTTCTTACCAGTACTGGTTCCATATTTCCAGGCATGTTTGAAGTTTGATCTCATTCAGGTGACCTTCTTTAATCACTTTGCAGGAGCAGGTAAGAGAGATTTTCTGTTGGAAAGAATTCCTTAAATCTCTGTCTTTCACTCTCTTATTTACTAAATAAATTTTAAAATATTTATAGATATGTTACTGTTATAACTTTTGGAATAACATGATAAAACTGTTATTTTCTCACTGTGTTTCAAAAACATTACGTCCTATATGTTTTACTGGACACAGCTTTGACATTGCTACTAAATGTGGTCTAGTGATTAAAGTGTTAGATTGTAAATCTGAGGTTTCTTGTTGCTACAAAATCTGACTCTACCTTTTGGCACTCAGTTTGTTGTGCAGTAAACAGTCAAATTCAATTAGAATAGTCTAAGAGCTTGAAGTGACTGATTTGGACTAGTCGTCTTCCTTTTTGCCTGTTGGTTCAAAATTATATCAGTTGTTTCTTGTGTAGTTTTGCACAAATATCTGAAGCCAAGCTTGTTTATGTGAGTGTCTATTTATTCTGGATACCATGTTTTATCCCAGCTTGTTTATGTGAGTGTCTATTTATTCTGGATACCATGTTTTATTCCAGCTTGTTTATGTGAGTGTCTATTTCTTCAGGATACCATGTTTTATCCCAGCTTGTTTGAGATTGTCTATTTTTTTTTCTAGGAACCCCAATAAACCTCTTACCCTTTTCATTTGATGGAACATCTCCTGTCGATCAGGAGTTTATGGTTCTGACTTTAGATAGTCCAAGCTGTAGTGTTGACCTCTGGCAGGACAGACAGAAGATTGAGGTGAGTAAATTGATTGAAGTTATAGAGGTCAGAATAAACAACAGGTGGGTGGTCAGTATTCAGTTAAATGTAACTTTGGAGAGCCAAGTACAAATAGAAAGTAGAACCAGTCAGGTAGATGAGTGATACTTTGTCAGCTGTATGTAATTAATAGTGGTCCAGTTAGAGAGTATCAGTAAAGGTAACATTAGCATTAAGATAGATGTTGAAGGTAAGTCATCAAATGCTAAACGAAATGTAAAGATGAACACCAAAGGCTGAAGTAAAATAATCAAATCTAGGGTTAAATATCTCATTATAAAGTACATTAGCAGAATAGATGAGAAAGAAAGTATGAGCATTCAGGTGTCAATAAGATTCTTATCTAGAAAAATAAAAGATAAGCAGCCAAAATAAGTCACTTGCAAGGATGAAATGATAAGTGCAAGTAGTAAGGTTTAGACTGTGTAACGATAAGTGACACGTGCAAGTAGTAAGGTTTAGACTGTAACGATAAGTGACATGTGCAAGTAGTAAGGTTTAGACTGTGTAACGATAAGTGACACGTGCAAGTAGTAAGGTTTAGACAGTGTAACGATAAGTGACGTGAAAGTAGTGAGGTTTAGACAGTGTAACGATAAGTGACACGTGCAAGTAGTAAGGTTTAGACAGTGTAACGATGAGTGACATGTGAAAGTAGTGAGGTTCAGACAGTGTAACGATAAGTGACACATGCAAGTAGTAAGGTTTAGATAGTGTAACGATAAGTGACAAGTGCAAGTAGTAGTAAGGTTTAGACTGTAACGATAAGTGACACCTGCAAGTAGTAAGGTTTAGACAGTGTAACGTTAAGTGACACATGTAAATAGTAAGGTTTAGACAGTGTAACGATAAGTGACACGTGTAAGTAGTAAGGTTTAGACAGTGTAACGATAAGTGACACATGCAAATAGTGAGGTTTAGACAGTGTAACGATAATTGACACGTGCAAGTAGTAAGGTTTAGACAGTGTAACGATAAGTGACACGTGCAAGTAGTAAGGTTTAGACAGTGTAACGATAAGTGACACGTGCAAGTAGTAAGGTTTAGACAGTGTAACGATAAGTGACACGTGCAAGTAGTAAGGTTTAGACAGTGTAACAATAGGTGATACGTGTAAGTAGTAAGGTTTAAACAGTGTGAAGTCATAAAGCTAAAAGTAATTGTATTTCAGAATAGACATAGTTATGGTCATCAGAAACTGAAAATTATTGTTATCTCTAATAGCCCTACCAGAAAGAAGGTTTTGTTATCTAAATGTGTAGTAATGAAGTCAGATGTAGACAATATAATTAGTTAGATTTGTATGGAAGGTACAGATTCTGTCATTCTTATTTTAAATAGGAGCAGCTGACCTTATTTAGTACCTGTAACACAAACATTAAAACACATTCATAACATCAAATAACACATCAGTTCAAGAAGTCTTTTAGATACCAACTCTGTAACACGAGTACTTACAAAAGTGCTTGGTTTATGGGATTTTTAGCATCAGAACACATTTATGTCTCAACATAATTTCTGTGGTTTAATTGTCTTCTTTTGCATTCTTACTTGTATGGCACTTCTTACACTAATTCACTTTTCAAGCAGTATCTACTAATTATTTTTTATAGATTTGTAAGCCTCTAAACCTCAACCTATTTAAATTTAAACATATAATTCCCCTCCTTTAATCATATTTTGTCCTAATAATGGGTTAACTTTTTAAGTATTGTGTGTTTTATAACATTAAAGTGTTTCAATTTTAAAAAGGATATTTATATGTCATACGGTTACCCTCAAACATGTTCTGGAGTGTTTATTTATGTGGTTATTTTGAAAACATGCAAAATGAAGAGGTGCTTTCTTCAATAAACCAAATCTTATAAGTTTCTTTCCTTCTCTTTTTTATCCTCAGGGATTGTTCACTCTCACTGTTGAAATTTTGGAATACAGAAATCTAACAATGCAACAGTTGTTAGAACCTGTGGATTGTGAAATACAGTTAGCCTGGACTCATATGTCAAACAGGGTAAGGAATATCTAGTGGTTTGTAAAATACAGCTAGCCTGGACTTGTATGTCAAACAGGGTAAGGAATATCTAGTGGTTTGTGAAATACAGCTAGCCTGGACTTGTATGTCAAACAGGGTAAGGAATATCTAGTGGTTTGTGAAATACAGCTAGCCTGGACTTGTATGTCAAACAGGTAAGGAATATCTAGTAGTTTGTGAAATACAGCTAGCCTGGACTTGTACGTCAAACAGGGTAAGGAATATCTAGTGGTTTGTGAAATACAACTAGCCTGGACTTGTACGTCAAACAGGGTAAGGAATACCTAGTGGTTTGTGAAATACAGCTAGCCTGGACTTGTATGTCAAACAGGGTAAGGAATATCTAGTGGTTTGTGAAATACAGCTAGCCTGGACTCATATGTCAAACAGGGTAAGGAATATCTAGTGGTTTGTAAAGTACAGCTAGTCTGGACTCGTACATAAAACAGAGTAAAGGAAGGAACTTGGATCCTATGTTCATCATGCAAGAGTTTTGGGTCACCAATATGTTGTTAATCTAAACATTAATGCTAAATTCCCCTTGTTCTTTCAGTATTGAAGTACACAAATTATAATCAGTTCTATCTGTCATCAGCTCCACCTGTTTACAACTCTGTACTTCATAAGTGATTCTTGAGACCTTATGTTGTGATGTTGTAAAAAGATGACAAGAAAGAGCTTAGTATGAAACCATTGATATAGAACCAAACATCAAATTAAAAACAAGACCTGATTAATAATGTTTTTAAATTATGATAACCTCACCTACCTGTCTAAAAGTATTATTTAGTTTATTGAGGTGTATTGGCTAGTTTTCTGGACAGTAGATCTGATGTTCGTGTCCTGCACTGTAAAATAATGCTCCTCAATTTAAGATGCTGGTATGTTATTGGAATGGCAGTCAAATTCCTTTGTATGGTTAAAGCAGCTCAAACATTGGTAACCGTGGCTGTTGACCAGCTGCATTCCCTCTAACCCCATGGAGTCCAACACAGTTGCCAATCACCATGGGATGAACTGGTCCTTTACTTCTACCATCTGTTTTTTTAAATACAATTAATTCTGTCAATAAATAATTGAAAGCATTATCATATATTTTTAAACATCTCTCTATCTATAAAAACATTTTTAATTTTTGTTTTGTTCTGTGGCAAAAATCCTAACACAAAATCTCCACAAATCTGGCAGTTATATAAAAAAAAAAAAAACTTAAACACCACTGCTCTAATCTGTCAGATCAAAATCAGGGACAGCAAGTGAAGATAGCTGTTGAGTAATTTCACAAGTATCTAAAACAAACAAATGCATTTTTTTGTTTGCAATCACTCTACATAGCTGTGAAAGAACGAAAGTTGAAACATCAATTTATTTATTTATTTTTCAGGAATTCAATAAATAAATGTTTCACCAAATATAAATTCAAGAAACGTTTTTGAGTAAAAACATCCTTTTAAACGAGTCGGAAATAGAGTTTTAATTTAAAGTTTGAAATTTTGTGCACAAATGCTAATATGAGAGAGAATAAATATACTGTAGTTAATTTTTAAGTCAAACACCAAATGGGTTAAAAACTTTTCATGCTTATTTCATGAAAAATAAAATCAGTGATAAACAATGGCAAGTTATTTTTAAAGTTGTGACCTTTGGCACTAAAACTTTAATCAAATACACTTCTTTACCTTATTTGAAGTTTTAGTGCCAAAGGTCGATAATGGGGTCTGGATATAGACGAAATTTTATGTCTTTTAACCTGTGTTAGTCAGCTCTTTAGGCCTAGTATTTCTATATTATCATTTTTGTTTGCAACTACTCAATTGAATCTTCAACTCTAAAAATTTTGAAAGCAAATTCCACCTGTAATGATAAGATATTCTACTAATAAAGTGAAAGTGGACAGGACTTGAAACCACAATCCTGCCTGCTAAACACATTCGTTAACCAGAAAAGCTGAAATATCTCAACTATTTCAAGTCTTAGTTTTAATCATGGAAGTTTAGGAAGATTTGAACTTCCTGTCTGCTGGTTGACTTGTAATTTGTGATATTCAAGTTTCCCTATTGTTATTGTTTTTCTTTTTATGGAAGTTTTAAGTTATATACAAATATTTTAACCATATCATTGTTTGTTGGTTCAGTAAAGAATTTTAATAAGAAATGAGTATCGAACAAAATACTGTGTTTTGTAGCAACACAAAGCATATAAGGTTATACTGAAATGTGGCTATACACAGGGCAATCAGCAAGTCATGTGACAGCTACAACTAATATGAAGTCATGGTGGAACATAATTTATCAGAACTTTGATTTTAGTGTCTGTATCATTTCATAGATAGTTTGATGCCACTGATAATTGTTCAGTTTGCAGAAAGTTTCATAATGGTCCTTTTTCAATACAGATATTCATTCAGTCAGATAGCAAAGATGCTTTCAGATTGAGGACTTAGAAATTTTGAGACAGAAATATTCATTGTTCTCAATGGCATTGGAATAAGTATCATTTGGGGGTAAGAACCATATAGAAAGAGACCTACAGTAATTACACCAACCAAGATAAGTAAAATGTGACATATAGTAAAAGCAAAATATTCATGAACAAGAAAGGTTAATAGCACAAGCATATTGCATTCTCAGGCAATTGTATGCAACATCATAAAGAAGGATCTTTATCTGGAAATGAGCCAAGCATGACATGGGTTCACCAAACTAAGGCTTCCAATCATACCTCCTGTTCAACCATCACATACCTCAAGAAGCAGCTGGGAAATAAAATGGTATTCATGCTATTTCATATATAAAAACATAACAGTCAAGTCATTGGATACAGTTCCAGTGAATTTCTATGAGATCAAACTGTTTAAACAGGTGCTTGAAGACTGTCATCCTCTTAAAATGTATTGATTATGGAAAGTGTGTACAGAGAAGTGATGTGCTTTGGACATGACAGGTTTCTAATAAAACATTTTTCAATGGAAACTGTGCTCTGTGGCTATTATAAGTTACAAAATTTTCGGACAGAGTGTGACAAGTTGTAATGACAGGGACTGTACTGACGTGGAGAGGCTCTAGAATTGTTCTAATGTAAACTATTCATACTCTCTTTGTTTTATGCTATAGACTGTATTAGACAAAACAAAACTGTGTGATTAAAATTATTGTTGTGTAATATTAGACCCACTAAAGTGCAAACTCATGCCACTTTAACTCGTGTTTTAAAAATGGTAACACTGGCCATTTTATGAATTATCATGCATCTTGTTATAAATTGAAATAAAGAAATCATAAGTTAATTGTAAATGATATAGATGTGTTCTTTTGTTGCTGGTTTCAGCCACCTGTGCTCGAAGGAGGAGCTATTCTTCATCCTTGTTACCTTCGTGTAGGTCAATCAGTCATTCACACTATGAATCTGGCCGTACATAGCTGGTCTAAGGTTGGTATGATTAAATATTCTGTTTTTCTCGGCATAAACCTCTGTGATGTTAAATAATTTGAACCTAAACCTAACTCGTATTAAAAATCCAGTTACGGTTTTACTGCAGCCACTGAATGTACAAAACATGTATAAACTTTACACAGTTAAAACATCGATTTTTGAAAAAAATTTGGTCTAATGAAGGTTTTTATGGTGTAAATAGATAATATGATAGTACATAGTCTGTAATTGGTAAAGTAACAGAATTTATTTAATGTGAGGGTTATGGTGTAAAACAATGTTTGTACATAGTCTATGATTGATGAAATAACCAGTTATATTTAGTGTGAAGATTTATGGTGTAAAACAATGTTTGTACGTAATTAATCTGTAATTTGTAAAGTAACAGTTTTTATTTAGTGTGAGGATTTGTAGGGTAAAGAAATAATCTTGTATTGTGTGGTGATATCAATATTTTTTTAATTGTGATCTTTGTGGTGTTACAGATAAAATACATCCCAGCATATAGAATCCTGGGCTGAAATGATAAGTGATTTAGTTTAACATAAAACCAATAAACTTGATGATGTTATGAGTGTGTTAGAAATTGAATTTACAAAGTCTGCGGTTAATTTCTTGGGGATTTTGTTATTTTCATTGTTGTTGGTGTTTTTCGTGTGTTTTTTGTAGAAATGGCCTATTTAACCCTTAAACAGTAGAAATGTTCTAGATGGCAGCATCAGTTGATGATGGCTTCTGTTTAAGGGTTAGTGACACCAAAACAGTCCTAACCTTTTTGACATGCACTAGACACAGTGTAACATACTTTATAAAAATAATACCTCGTTGTTGTAGTTCCAGAAAAAAGAATCCAAACTTCTGGTTCCTAATTACTATTTGATCTGTAATGACATAGAAGAAACTATACGGTTTGGTCAAGTAAGTGTCTTCTGTTCTTGTTCTGATTGTAATAAGAACAATAATTAGTGTCAATGATGGCAAAATACTTAGTATTGTAACCTTGTTTAGATACTTAGTATTGTAACCTTGTTTAATTAGTTAGTATTGTAACCTTGTTTAATTAGTTAGTATGGTAACCTTGTTTAGATACTTAGTATTGTAACCTTGTTTAATTAGTTAGTATTGTAACCTTGTTTAATTAGTTAGTATTGTAACCTTGTTTAGATACTTAGTATTGTAACCTTGTTTAATTAGTTAGTATTGTAACCTTGTTTAGATACTTAGTATTGTAACCTTGTTTAATTAGTTAGTATTGTAACCTTGTTTAGATACTTGGTATTGTAACCTTGTTTAATTAGTTAGTATTGTAACTTTGTTTAATTAGTTACTATGGTAACCTTGTTTAGATACTTAGTATTGTAACCTTGTTTAATTAGTTAGTATTGTAACCTTACTTAATTAGTTAGTATTGTAACCTTGTTTAATTAGTTAGTATTGTAACTTTGTTTAATTAGTTACTATGGTAACCTTGTTTATATACTTAGTATTGTAACCTTGTTTAATTAGTTAGTATTGTAACCTTGTTTAATTAGTTAGTATTGTAACCTTGTTTAATTAGTTGGTATTGTAACCTTGTTTAGATGCTTGGTATTGTAACCTTGTTTAATTAGTTAGTATGGTAACCTTGTTTAGATACTTAGTATTGTAACCTTGTTTAATTAGTTAGTATTGTAACCTTGTTTAGATACTTGGTATTGTAACCTTGTTTAATTAGTTAGTATTGTAACCTTGTTTAATTAGTTAGTATTGTAACCTTGTTTAATTAGTTACTATGGTAACCTTGTTTAGATACTTAGTATTCTAACCTTGTTTATTTAATTAGTATTGTAACCTTGTTTAATTAGTTAGTATTGTAACCTTGTTTAATTAGTTAGTATTGTAACCTTGTTTAATTAGTTAGTATTGTAACTTTGTTTAATTAGTTACTATGGTAACCTTGTTTAGATACTTAGTATTGTAACCTTGTTTAATTAGTTAGTATTGTAACCTTGTTTAATTAGTTGGTATTGTAACCTTGTTTAATTAGTTAGTATTGTAACCTTGTTTAGATACTTAGTATGGTAACCTTGTTTAGATACTTAGTATTGTAACCTTGTTTTAAAATGCTTGATAATTCTGTAAAATTCATTTTTGAAAAGCAGTCAATGATTCAGCCTTAATAAAATGTTATATCTTGTGTTTTCCTGGAACAGATGCTATTGTTGGTGTTTATGACTTTTGTTCATATTTTATTTGGGCCACCTGTGGTGCCTTTTGAAGGTATTTCCGTGGGTTAATTACGTGGGTAATAAATTCATGCCCCTCAGCATCTCCATGGTAACTGTGAAAGTGTATAACGAAACCTGTGTTTCAATGCCTGTAGTAGGCACAGCACAGATAACCCAGTGTTAAAATTTAAGAAGAAACAAACAGTAAATTAATTTATATATTTGTTTAATGCATAACAGTAATAACATTGTTAGTTATTTGTTTTTCAGGTTGACACAGATGAAAGCATTATTTTAGCAAGTCGACAGATGCATGCTTACAGTTGGCGTACTCACAAGACAAAACAGGTTAGAAGCCTGTAATCTTAGGCTTTGTGGAGTAATATTGTAACATGATTATTCTGGCTTATTACTGTGTGTTTTACGGTAGAACTTAGTTACGTTTACTACTTATCAGGTATTTAAGCAACAGCAGTTTAGAAAATACTGTGCACGTGTTTCTTATAACAGAAGTGTTACAAGAAAGAAAAGATACATTATGTGTATATCACACAGTACAAAGGAGATAGAACACATTTAACGTACATAAGACATGGTGTTGGAAGTGTATATTCTGTCCGTGGGATAAAGATATTTCTACAAAAAGAAGTGTATAACACAAGCATATAACACACAAGTAACTTAATAAAATCAACTGAAATATTTCAATACTTAAAGTTTACAGAATTTGATGTTGCTTTTGCAGCATTTACACGTGTGTCTTGAGAGCATGAGATGGGGATGGAGCGACCCTTTCTCGATAGACAGTGTTGGAACAATTGTAAAAACTTGGGAGACTAAAGGTCAGAAAGCCACTGTGATTATCATCATAAGACAGATATCTACTGTTCAGAAACAGGTAGGAATTGATCTGTGCTTAGTATTAAAATGGTATCCTTAATGTAACCACATGTGTATCTGTCTGAAGATTGTGTATTAGTGCACATAAAAAGGTATTTTTGTACAAGTATTCATTGTGAAGAGGTATTATTATAAATCTTTATTCTTTAGCGATACCATTCATGATATGAGAATTTAGTTTTCTTCTTTTTCAGGTCATCCTACGTTGTCAGCTAGTCATCTCTAGTAGATTGACCCAACATTTAGAAGTACAACTTCTTACCTACCCCCACCACCAGGGTAACTCACATAAGCCTAAAGATAAGGAATACCGTAAGAAAAATGCAGTTCTGGGACAACAGTGTACGCTTCCTAGTTTTGTAACAGAGCACCAGTACATCCATGGTCTGCGACTCCGACTCCTGGGAATTGATACTCCTTGGTCTGACAACATATCCATTACTGGAGACAAGACGCATGTGTGTCAGGTGATCAAGGTATTGCATTTTCGTGTTGTATGTTCGGAGCCAGTAATTTGTTTTCACTTCAGTTGTAGTTTAAGGTCAGTTAACATTCTGATTTCAGAGCCTTTTGGTATCATGCTATTTGATTTCTGGAATCTCAGTTGAATGTTGCAATACAAAGAGGGTGTCAGGAGCAGATGTTTCAATGATGAAAGGTTTTTATATGTGTTAGCGAGTGGTTAATGTAAATCATGGTGGGCTAAAATTTTGGGAAGCGATGTTGCATAGTCAGAAATG
This sequence comes from Carcinoscorpius rotundicauda, assembly GCA_011833715.1. Lineage (NCBI taxonomy): Eukaryota > Metazoa > Arthropoda > Merostomata > Xiphosura > Limulidae > Carcinoscorpius > Carcinoscorpius rotundicauda. The sequence continues at coordinate 3,963,074 of CM022398.1, forward strand.
GACTAATGAGGCTAAGGTCAATAATATTGTGTTCACTACCATGTTTTTTATAGAAACTGATTGATTTGAATTAATTTGTTTAGCTTATGATTGTAAGTTTGTAGGCCTTAGTATGGAAGGGTGTGGCACATACAAGATAATGTAAGCATTTAATATGGTAATGAAACATGTATCCAGTACTATATGACGTGTAAATGTTCACACCACCAAACCACCAGAATGTTTATATTTCATTTGGGAAGCCCTGTTACACATGATAGTGTATAAAGTCCCATATTGACTGATTAAAGTAATATAACTTTCATCTTCCTGTAGTAAAGTCACAAACAATTAATCAAAGTGGTAATAAGGAGTGTCAAACTTTGTGCTAGTGACAAGTCACGTAATATTTTGAACACCTTCATAGGTGCTGAAAGTTAGTTGTTGAATGGAAACAAATTGACTCTTTCTTCAAGACTGTTGATACAAAACACTAGTAGTGATTAACAAACAATAAATATCTAATCTTAATTTTTTTTGGTTGTTTATTTTTAACATTTCTCTGGTGGTGCATGGACCTGCCAAAACCATTTTGCATAGTACCAGTTGGATAATTTAGGCTTAGGTAATACCACAGGTTATAAGGTGGAACATTTTCATAAGACCTCCTTCAAGATGTTACTAAATATTATTAACCCAGGAAAGTGTGTAAATCCGTTTATAAGATCATTTGGTATCACTTTTATATAAATATATTTGTTTGATTAGAACATATGTATTCCCATCCAAGGTTTCTGTATTTATACACAAAATAAAATGAACAAAAGTTTGGCTCCAATTTTTGCATTATTACCCTAATTTCCTTTTTATGAAAGGTGCCAGTCAAAGGTAAAGGTCAATTCATGACTTTCTGGTGCACTGTCATGACACTAGAGGTCAGCCCTGAAGCTGTCGTGAGAGTGGTGAGTTTCTTCATTCCGTTCGAGGTTCTCAGTTTAGTGTACAAATGCAGTAGAATTTCATTATTCATTATTATTATTATTATTATTATTTCATTATTCAAAATGCTTGTATTAATTAAAATTTTATTCAACTAAAATAATTGAAGTACAGGAAATGAAAAACTTTGAAAGTTTCTGAGTCATCATAATTATATCTTTGTGCACAGTTAAATGGTGAGTTCTGTGATGAGTTACAAAGATCAGAAAATTTGACATTTACACGAGTCAAAGAAGTGGTTGATATTTCTCACTAAGAATTGGTGTAACAAAAAAGAGCAACTCTGTAAATCTTACTTGTGATGCATCCATAAGACGAGGCCTTTCTTTGTCGTTATATTTTAATTTTGCTCGCATTATCTCATTATTGTAATCATTACTTTTCAAACAAATCCATGACGAAATCTTTCCATATTAGTTCCAAGAAAGTGTTGCAATGATCACCTTGTCTGTAATCAAAGTGACAGCTTTTTCTTAGTGTCTTATCTTGGAATAAATGGGTTTGGACCTATTCTAAAGTATAAATCAGTATTGCTGGGCGTAACATGTAGAATTTTAAAACACGACTATTTACATACAGCAGACTTGGATGGAAAAAACATTTATTCAAATATTAAAGAGTGCAAAAGTATGTGCAAACACAGAATCTTAAGCACACTCTTCCCCACACTTGACTTTTAAACCTAATTAACATGAAAGCTGCAACTGCATTATTTTCTTGTCTTAGTGTGGTATACAGCGTGATTAAAGTTTTATGTATTTTAAGCCATTCATCATTATTTTCTTGTCTTAGTGCGGTATACAGCGTGATTAAAGTTTTATGTATTTCAAGCCATTCATCATTATTTTCTTGTCTTAGTGCGGTATACAGCGTGATTAAAGTTTTATGTATTTCAAGCCATTCTTCATTATTTTCTTGTCTTAGTGCGGTATACAGCGTGATTAAAGTTTTATGTATTTCAAGCCATTCATCATTATTTTCTTGTCTTAGTGCGGTATACAGCGTGATTAAAGTTTTATGTATTTCAAGCCATTCATCATTATTTTCTTGTCTTAGTGCGGTATACAGCGTGATTAAAGTTTTATGTATTTCAAGCCATTCATCATTACGGGAACTAAACCGTTAAGATAAAAATATACCAATCAACCTAACTGAAAAACTTGAAGTAAGGTTGAGGTGAATGAATGTCAGTCACTTCTCTGGTCAGTAGTCTGTATGATTGTCTTAGCTTTCTGAAGCAGAGTCTGGGTTTACTCATTCTTGGAAGATTGGAAAGATGGCTAAAGGTGACCGGACAAGATATAAGTTATAATAAACAAATAAAGTAAGAGTAGTAATTAATAAACAGTTAGGCTTAGATGGTTATATTGGTACAAACCATGATATAATCATAGTTTAGAAGAACATTTGTCTTTAGACCATTAGCTTTTAACACTACAACATGTTACAGTTATCAGTATGTTATTGTAATACTGGTATCCATACATCTACATCTTACAGTTATCAGTGTGTTATGGTAATACTGGTATCCATACATCTACATGTTACAGTTATCAGTATGTTTTGGTAACACTGGTATCCATACATCTACATGTTACAGTTATCAGTATGTTTTGGTAACACTGGTATCCATACATCTACATGTTACTGTTATCAGTATGTTATGGTAACACTGGTATCCATACATCTACATGTTACTGTTATCAGTATGTTATGGTAACACTGGTATCTATACATCTACATGTTACAGTTATCAGTATGTTTTGGTAACACTGGTATCCATACATCTACATGTTACAGTTATCAGTATGTCATGGTAATTTTTACATATCAAAATATTATTCCATCTTTCATATATCTAAAACTTTATATTTGCTAATCTAACCTTGATGTATCTAAAACTTTGTTGTAGGTCTTTTTTGCCCCTTTGTTCATGGTTAGGAACAACATTCCTCGTGCCCTCTTAGCACACCTCATATCATCAGACCAAGAAGAGATGCATACTATGGAAATACAGGGGCAAGGACAAGAACACCAGCTTCTAACAATGGGAAAATACACTGATAGTCTTTATTTAACATTTCAGATGAGTCCTGGTGAGTTTTTTTCTGAATTTCTATGGTGTTAGTAATTTTTCGTTTTAACCGTTTTGAAACTTTCCTCCTTGTCTGTTATGTCAAAGAAGCAGAGAACCAACTATTAGAAGGTCTCAGTTACTCATATTTGAGCATACAAGGACTCAGTCGCTCTGTCATCATTACACCACAACAGTGAAATATGTAAATGAAATGCACATTCTGTTTTTACAGGTATGAAAATGTCATCACCACCCATAGAGTTGTCTTACAGCTTAGCAGAGAAAGTTACAACAGAAGAATTACCCTCTAAGATAGAGATGGATGATCTGTGTCAGCGATGGATGGCCACTCAGCCATTTTGCTGGCCGTTCGATGATTCCAGGGTTGAAAGGTGAATATACTGATCAACATCAGCTGGGTTTTGAAGAAATTTGTAATGTCAACATTATGGTTACTTCTAGGTTCATAAAGTATTTACATAAATAGGCAACATGCTGATTCGTGATTTACCAAGTAAAAATATCCAACTTTCTACCATGGTTATTTCATAGTTAACAGAGTTGCATATCCACCTTGCTAATGTTATGATCCCATAGTTAATAGGGTTGCATATCCACCTTGCTAATGTTATAAACCCATAGTTAACAGGGTTGCATATCCACCTTGCTAATGTTATGATCCCATAGTTAACAGGGTTGCATATCCACCTTGCTAATGTTATAATCCCATAGTTAACAGGGTTGCATATCCACCTTGCTAATGTTATGATCCCATAGTTAACAGGGTTGCATATCCACCTTGCTAATGTTATAATCCCATAGTTAACAGGGTTGCATATCCACCTTGCTAATGTTATAATCCCATAGTTAACAGGGTTGCATATCCACCTTGCTAATGTTATAATCCCATAGTTAACAGGGTTGCATATCCACCTTGCTAATGTTATGATCCCATAGTTAACAGGGTTGCATATCCACCTTGCTAATGTTATAATCCCATAGTTAACAGGGTTGCATATCCACCTTGCTAATGTTATAATCCCATAGTTAACAGGGTTGCATATCCACCTTGCTAATGTTATGATCCCATAGTTAACAGGGTTGCATATCCACCTTGCTAATGTTATAATCCCATAGTTAACAGGGTTGCATATCCACCTTGCTAATGTTATGATCCCATAGTTAACAGGGTTGCATATCCACCTTGCTAATGTTATAATCCCATAGTTAACAGGGTTGCATATCCACCTTGCTAATGTTATGATCCCATAGTTAACAGGGTTGCATATCCACCTTGCTAATGTTATAATCCCATAGTTAACAGGGTTGCATATCCACCTTGCTAATGTTATAATCCCATAGTTAACAGGGTTGCATATCCACCTTGCTAATGTTATAATCCCATAGTTAACAGGGTTGCATATCCACCTTGCTAATGTTATAATCCCATAGTTAACAGGGTTGCATATCCACCTTGCTAATGTTATAATCCCATAGTTAACAGGGTTGCATATCCACCTTGCTAATGTTATGATCCCATAGTTAACAGGGTTGCATATCCACCTTGCTAATGTTATAATCCCATAGTTAATTAACAGGAATGTGTATCAATCTTTCTAGCATGAAGACTCCACAGCTCACAGGACATCTTTTTGGGTAACTATGTTTAAAATGAGGGACTGCTTCAGTACGTGAAGTCACATATAATGTGAAACAAGGGATGATGTGAAAAACAGTTTAATATTATTTATGGTTGCAGAATTGACAGTTAAAATGTGTCAAAATCTATATTTTTATTTTGGAACATAAACTAACAAAACAGCAATGTATGAACTGTATTCTTCTGTTCTGTAAAGTCACGTGCACGAACTGAACTGTGAGGGACTGCTACCGTACATACCAGTTGATTGTGTTGGAAAACCAATTATACGTCCATCAGAAGTTCCAGACATTGAGCTCAACGTAAGTAAGAAAAGATGAAAAACTTTGCTTCTTTAGTTTGTTTTGTTTTCAGTTGTTTAAGGAAAGATTTTTGTGCCTCTGGTTTAGAAAAGGTGAAATGTGAATATATATGTTGCTCTCAATGTTTTATTAATGGAAATTATGTTCACATTTTCATTATGTGCAACTCGGATAAGATCAACATTAAAATTGGATCATGAAACCATTTTTACACATGAAATGTTCAGAACTGGTATTTCCTGACATTTTACCATGTTGCTATTTCTGGCAAAGGATCACATCCAAAAAGCTACTTATTCAAGGGAGAAATTGAAGGCTAACTTTTGGACAATAGAAACATTGTGTTGTTGAAGAGTGTAAAATTGACTCTGTGCTCTGCCCATGTTAGCCACTACTTTATTTTTGGATACTTCTGGAGAAATGTTTTATTTTTATTGACTTTTTTATTTTTTCTGGAGGAAGAGGTGCTAACTTTAGTCTCAACTTATTAGGAAATATGTTTAACAAGGATAGAATTAAACAGTCTACCTTTATAGGATATAATTTACCTTAAGAACAGCTTTTTGGATGGTCTGTAATGTTACATTTTTGATTGATCTGTCACAAAATTTATTTTGAGGGTATTTCACTGAGCTTATTCTGTAATTCAAGGTTAAACCTGTTTTATGGTCACTTGATGTCCACAGTAATTTGAGGTCCTTGAATTTAATATGGGTAATAATTTGTTACTGATGAAATGAAAAAGACAACATTAATTAAATGTTTCATTAGATAGGGCTAAAACAACTTCACCATGAAGGAACTGAAGTAAAAACTGTGCTTAAATGACAGAATTAAAATTGGAAATGAAAAAAAAAAAGAATTTTAAGCACATTGTGCACGATAAGCAGATAGAAAAAAATATGACAAGGAATGGACGTAGTCAATATGTTTGGACATTTTAAAACACAAAATGAGAGAACCAAACATGTATTTATTATACATTTTGTTTTATTCCTGGTTGCATTGTCACTTCAAGTATTTGTTTTCCATATGACAGTCACCAAGGAGTCATCAACACACAAAGTCAAGTAAGGAACAATGTAGCTATCCCATGAAACGTTAGATACGTTCCATGACTGGACAGTCTACAGAATGTAACACCTTATGTCTGAAGTGGATTTAACCTTTACAAATTCAAACTTAAAAAAAATTCAAATCGTATCCCAGATAGAATTTAGTAAACTGCAGGAGAGTAAGATATGCAACAGTGTTTGAATCATTCTCATGAAAACCTGAAATAAGATTACCATCATCAAGTGCCTTGTTTTGAAGCATAGGTGATCACATCCCTCCACCCAGACACTTGTGATTACATCAGTCATCCCAGTCGCATCCCTCCACCCAGACACTTGTGACTACATCAGTCATCCCGGTCGTGTCCCTCTACCCAGACACTTGTGATTACATCAGTCATCCCGGTCGCGTCCCTCCACCCAGACACTTGTGGTTACATCCGTCATTGTCTCTCTAAGTGGTCTTATTGTTAAACTGTTCTGGGTCCTCTCTCATTGTCTGCCTGTAGTTTTTCCCCTACATATTTTCCATCCTCTTCACATGACCACAGAATGCTGCTTATTTTTTTCATACTTCTGTTCTTGTTTCAGAATTTCTCCACTGAAATAAGATGCTACAAATAAAAAGCTTAGATTTCTAAAGGTCGACTAGCATGAGGACAGTTGCATATAAAAATTGTCTGGTTTTTAATTTTGAGTTAATTCATCCAAACGTCCTTCATACTCTAATCAATAGTAGTTCTATAACTTTCCAACAATTTGTTAAGAATATAAAGTAGAATAAAATAATTCCCTTGCCTTCAGTTCTACTTTGTGTTAAACTTACACTGTTGGGTCCGTGAGACAGTCTACTGCTTAGCAGACTACTCATGACTGTTGGTATATCTGTCAAAATTGACAGTGTGTCTTGGAATATTTCTTTTAATTCTTCATGGTTTTCTACTTCAAAAGTCATTGGTAAAACTAATTGCTTAATATTTTAAAGGTTATGATAAATTTATTTTACATGTTTTTATCTGTGTAACTTACTACCCTTTTTTTTCCTTTCCTGATAACCACAGGTAATTATACAGGAGAAACGTGTGTTTTGTTTTTAGGTGGAGTTATCCCAGAGGTGGCCTTACTGCAACACTGTATTGGTTGATGTTAAACCATGGGCACTTCTGGTGAATCGGACTGGTGTTGATATCTATCTGGTGGAACAGTCAGGGAAAGAATGGAAAATTCTCTCTGGATCTGTGTTTGTACCTCCACCACACCAAGTTAGTGTGGTTTCTTCTCTGCTGTCTCTGGATTATTGTATTGAAATTGTTCTTTACATGATTAATGTGTTGTTACCATGTTTACATGAACAACTTCCATCAAAGAAAGTTTAGGCTCATTATTTATTAACTTTACATGTTTAGTAATATATATACATAAACAGTTTCCATCAAAGTAAGAAAGTTTAGGTTCATTATATATTAACTTTACATGTTCAGTAATGTATATACATAAACAGTTTCCATTAAAGTAAGAAAGTTTAGGTTCATTATATATTAACTTTACATGTTTAGTAATATATATATACATAAACAGTTTCCATCAAAGTAAGAAAGTTTAGGCTCATTATTTATTAACTTTACATGTTTAGTAATATATATATACATAAACAGTTTCCATCAAAGTAAGAAAGTTTAGGTTCATTATATATTAACTTTACATGTTTAGTAATATATATATACATAAACAGTTTCCATCAAAGTAAGAAAGTTTAGGTTCATTATATATTAACTTTACATGTTTAGTAATATATATATACATAAACAGTTTCCATCAAAGTAAGAAAGTTTGGGTTTGTTATGTACTGACTTGTACATTAATGAATAAACCAAATTACATATACATTGTTACCTTTTCAGCTCATTACTATTGATGTTGGTTATTAATTTATGAAAAGATAAAGTAATTGTATGCATTACAGGATTAACTTAAGTTATTCAGTCAGTGTTAACTGTTTCCAACTGAAATAACTTTAGTTTTCTCTGTCTACAGAACATTACATCAAATATTTAGAACTGTTAATGTTTTGATAACAATATAGATTTATGTTATACCAAATACTTAGAACTGTTAATGTTTAGGTAACAATATGGATTTATATTATACCAAATATTTAGAACTGTTAATGTTTTGGTAACAATATAGATTTATGTTATACCAAATGCTTAGAACTGTTAATGTTTTGGTAACAATATAGATTTATATTATACCAAATAACTGTTAATGTTTAGGTAACAATATGGATTTATATTATACCAAATACTTAGAACTGTTAATGTTTTGGTAACAATATAGATTTATATTATACCAAATACTTAGAACTGTTAGTTTTTTAGGAACAGTTTTCTCTGGGTGTCCAGTGGCTTGGTGAACTGTATCTGTCCAAACCTCTTCTTTTATCCCAAGATGACTGGTCAGCACCTAGATATTGGCCTAAGGTTGAAGGTCGTGTCCCATTGGTTGGCCACACTCTTGTGTTGATCCAGATCGTGGCGGAGACGGAACTGAAGGTACAGTCATGTTTGTGTGCAAGGAACATAGTTGTACAGTTATGTCTGTGTCATAGTTGTTGTTTGTATGTGTTAGTAAGGAGAGTGGTGATTCAGACATAGTTGTTCAGTAACTTTTCTTCCAATAGCCCTTTATGTAAGTGCTTCATGTGTCCGACTCACTTTGTACAAGTTATCTTATATTTCTTTAATTGCATTGATATTCTCTGATTTCTTTCCTTAAAATAGCTTTCAAAATGTAAAGATTTTCTGTTATATTATTTGTTTAAAAGGTTAAAGCTGGTTTTGCAAAGAAATCGGTATATATTTTGTCAGAGAACATTCTGGATGGTTGTAACAAACACTTCATCATCACATGTTTTTCATAATATCTGAGTTAGCATTGTCTTACAGATTCTTTGTGAAGGTGTTTTCATGTAAGTTAGCTCAGCCACAAGGCCATTGTTGCATTGTATGGAATAACTCAGTTTCAAAGTCATGAGGAACATAGATGTAACAAGTGGAATTAATCACAATATGTTTATCTCACTCTATGTTATCAATTCAGTCATCTTTTACATTTTAAACGTGGACTTCAGACAAAGTAAATCCAATGTCAGTTGGTTGGCCTATAGATGAATAATTATAAATAAATAAATAATTCATAAAAATCCCAGACTGTGCTTTGTTTGCTGAAAATATGAGCAAAAGACAGAAATTTTTAACTTGTCTATATCTTTGTTTGGGACCTTTAGAAAGGGGGGTTATTTGATCTTTAACCCAATAAAATCCTTTAAAAGGCTTCTAGATATATTAGATGAAAGAACAAGTCAGTGAAATTTCAAGTTAATTTGGCAAGAAATGAAGGAACAACACTTGATTGAAAAGTCTTTTGAAGAAGAGGAAACAATAGAAAAGCAGTATCTCTGTTGATACATCTTAAATCTGGAAGTAATAATAACCAGGAAATATGATAGAATCCATAAGTAATCAAAATCATGGACCCAGAACAATCTGGTGCATTAGCAGCTCAGAAAAATGTTTAAAAAGCCACTCATTAATTGTAGGATTAGCCATGTTTAATGATGTATTCTGTCTCATTAATTGTAGGATTAGCCATGTTTAATTATGTATTCTGTCTCGTTCAAAGTAACATTATGTTATCAATTTGTTTATTTGCCCCTAATTTAGCAGCCATCCATTACTTCAGAACAAATCTCAAAATTATTTTACTTTATAGTGTAGATAAACTGTTTAGGTATAAAAGTATATCTTTCTTTCCTTGAGGTTTTGAAGTGTTGATTTTAGTTAATGTTTCATATATTTCACCAATACGTATATATATGTGTACATTCCCAGTTCATTTCTTCACGAGAGCTTAACGTTTCTCACATGTCTAAGTGACTCTAGCCTGTGTCTTGATTACTTAATGTTCATTTCTCTTGCAATGGTACCAACCATCTGCCAACAGACTTCTCATGTACAAACACACTAAATGTAGCTATAATTTTAAGAATGATCTGTACAAGTTGGACAAATTTGATGATGGTCAGGTGGTGAAGGAGCTCGACTCGTAATCTGAGAGTAACGGGTTTGAATCCCTGTCACTTCAAACATGCTCATCCTTTCAGTCGTGGGAGCATTATAATTATATCCTCAAGCCCACTATTCATTGGTGAAAGAGTAGCCCAAGAGTTGGCTATGGGTTGTGATGACTAGCTGCCTCCCTTTTAGTCTAACACTGCTAAATTAGGGACGGGCCAGCACAGATAGCCCTCGTGTAGCTTTGCGCGAAACTCAAAACCAAACAACCCATATTCAATGATAAATTTTTTTACATAATTTTTACAGTTGTAAGATAAGTCAGAATGTTTTATTTTGTTCTTGCAGGTTTGTCCTTTGTGTATTACATCAACGATTCATGAAGGAGTGAGAGTTGTAGCTATGAATGCTGCCTGGTTTGTAAGCAACCAAACAGAGATTGACTTACTGATGATAACTTACATGGTAGCCAGTTCCTCTACACAGGTAATACATGGAGAAATGTTTGTGTGTTTTTTTGTTTGTGAAAGGATTTCCTCAAACTTATGAGTAAAAGAACAACCAACTTCAGAATTTAAACCAATTAATATAACTTTTCTGATTATCTATTGATGATGGTCATGTTTAACTGAGCTAAAAACATTAATAAAAACAGCTTGAGATAACTGATAAATTTTGCAACATTTTACACAAATGGTTGACAAAGTTTTTGTTTGTAGAAATTAAATATTATAATTGCTTCACAATCTTACTTTAACGTACCTTGCATGTATGTCATTATCTATGTATGTAACCAAAACTGGTGCACCATCTGTTGAAATGCACTGTAAACAAAATTTCATAAAGAATTCCACACTCTGGGTATTCAAGATTCAAGTAGTAAGAAAAATAACTTGTATGTTTTACAACCATTTATTTATAACAGAACATAGTTTTAAATAAAACATACCATTTCATGACAATAACATGACTTCCACCAGGAAGTTTATTTGCCCCTAATTTAGCAGCCATCCATTACTTCAGAACAAATCTCAAAATTATTTTACTTTATAGTGTGGATAAACTGTTTAGGTTTTGATTGTATTTTTATTGATGTAATTTTTAAATGTAGTACTGAGAAACAGAAGTTCTTAAAACACTGTTTGTTTTCAGTAAACATCTTTAATACATAAAACCTTTAGTGCTTGTATTCTAGACTCTGTTTATTGAGTTGTTTTGATTCAGTAAGTTGCATTTGACTGAAAAAACACCTTTCAAACACTTGACTTATGTCAAATACTTTATAGTACTTCTCAGAAAAAAATCCCCTCTTAGTTAATTTGTCTAAACTTTTTTTCAATTAGATTTTAATGCTACAATATTTAATTACTTGTATTAACAGCTGCCCACAAGGTGGTGATTCAATTTATAATAATAATGTATTAACAGAGTGTGTCATCAAATAATGTGTTGTCCTTTAGTATATAACATTTGATTTAAAACTTGGTTTTGTAATTTTTAAGATATTTTGTGTATTTGTTGTTCTTAATAAATAGTTGAAACGTTTAATTTATTGCATCCTTTTCTTACAAAGCTATGCTTTTGTGTTTCATGATTTTGTATACATAAAATCATTTTAACAAAATAAAGGTTGAAATGTATTCATAGTGGGATGACTGGTTGTCCCATTACAGAGCGATTCAGACTGTTTTGTGAGCCACCAACATTGTCTTCTTCAATGTTAGAATGTATTACAAAAGTTTAGGAATGCTAAATGTTTTTTTTCTACCTTTACTTTCTTTTATATTTATGAAAAGCAAATGTCAGACCTTTTTACATTATCAATGTGTTATAAACAAAAGCATGTTCTTAGGGTACATTTATACAAGTATTATAGGTAGATTAAAGGTATTGAAAGTCATGAGAAACTTCAACACCAGAAATTAGCTCCTCTCATTCCAGATGAGTGCGATTTTCTTCGTCAAGTAGCAAATGGTACAAAAATTATAGTTGAACAGTTAGTGGTACATAATACACTTCACTTCACATCTCTCACTCTGTACAAGTAAGAAAAGAAACAGGTGATCTGTCGTAAAGCATTTAGAATTTATAAACAACAGTAAAGAGAAGAGATTCGAGACCTTCTATGTTCGAGCACGACGACCAAACGCCGATACAGCAACGACACACAAAAACACTTTGGTTTTATGTATTATAACTGAAATCAATAAATATTTATCAACGAAAATTCCTTATTAAATTGTATACCCAGGGTGGCGAAACTTGCTTAACGTAAGAGTCACGTACAATGAAGCTCAAATGTTTGAGTTTGATTTGTTTAGAATTTCACGCAAAGCCACTCGAGGGCTATCTGCGCTAGCCGTCCCTAATTTAGCAGTGTAAGACTATAGGCAAGGCAGCTAGTCATTACCACCCACTGCCAACTCTTGGGCTACTCTTTTACCAACAAATAGCGGAATTGACCGTCACATTATAATGCCCCCCAAGCTGAACAGGTAGGCACGTTTAGTGTGATGGGGATTCAAACTCGCAACCCTTAGATTACGAATCGAATGTCTTAAACCACTTGGTCATGTTTGGCGCTTGTACATTACTTCCAGCTGGTTTAGGTTTGTTTGTTTTTTTTGTAATTTTTCAAATTATTCATCATTTCATATTTTGACACAAACTTTGTTATGAAAGGATAACCTAGACACTTTCTACTTGTGAAATGAATCACTAATGTTGACTAGAGACAATCATGCAGTCACCTGTATATAAATTATGTAGTAGTCCAACACTGGTGTTATATATATCAAATAAATTATATAGTAGTCCAACACTGGTGTTATATATGTTATATAAATTGATAATTAAATAATACAAATGTGTCTTGCTGAAAATGGTAATTTTTATTCATATGTACATTGTTTGGTTGGGATAAACATTTAAAATATTGTTTACAAAAGTTTTAACCACTAGGATGGTTTGTGTAGTTACTAAACATAAATGATACTTGTGTTTACAATTGTTACAACTCAGAAAACATTTTTTTAAGAGGTATAAATTTGCTCATAAGAAAACATCAACAAGATGCCTTTATTAAGCATTAAGTGATCTGTGGTCACGTAACATCTTAAGTTCATACTGTAGCTCATATATGTATTTCTGTGTCAAAATAAATTACACCTTACATGTGAATTTGTTACAGACCAAACTGTTTTCAAAGAAACAGAAACCAAAATCTCTCAAGTTAAAGGCAGCTCCAGAAAACAACAGACTCCAACCTATGCTCTTCTGGGACTTGACTTCACCTGTTAGCCACGATTCAGAATACCAGCAGTTTGTTTGTTTAGCACAGAAGTCAAGTGATGAACCAGTTTGGAGTTATCCAGTGTGTGTGACAACGTCTGTTCCTTATTCTCGTCTCACTGTTTCTGTTCCCGACATCAACGGAACTACTAAGCCTTACCTTGTCATGGTCCACAAGAAGGACGGGCTGACCTATCTCATAACAAAAACTGACCCCTGTCCTGTAATGAAGCTGTACAACAATACAAAGTACATTTTGCTGTATGGACAACGTTGTTGCAGCAAAGAAGGAGGTTTATCTACAACCATCTATATTTATTACAAATGAAATTTGGTTCAATACCTGATAAATCCAAGTTTTTAAACCATCAGAACCAGCTCATAGTAATTCTTAAATGCAACACATTAATTAAAAGCTGAGAACTTGTACCCAGAAACCATTTTTAACACTGTAGCCTAAAGAAAAAAAATTGTAAAATAAGTTCAGATATTAAAGCGAGTACATTACAATAACTTAAATCAATTTATTTCATTTTTTGGGTGCAGCTATGCGATAAGAGTAGATTAAGTAAACCATAATGCCACAAACTTTAATTGTTTTTTATTTTTTCCATGGCTTGTGTTTCCTTATTATTGACAACATATGATCAGATCTCTGATGACTTTCCTCAGACTGTACTGTTATATGCAGAAGGTTTTCCTCAAGTTCCACACTGTTGTGTAGACATAATGCTAAAGGACAGCAAGGGGCCTTTTGTTCCTTCTAAATTATATGAAACCCTTAAATTATACTTAAAGCCGAGCCTTTATTAGGAACTGGAAAAAGGTCTTCCTCAGGTTTCATTGTTATGTGAAGGCTTTCCTTGTACCATGCTGTTATATGAAGGTCTTTCTTGTATCATACTGTTATGTGAAGGGTTTCCTCAGACTATCATATATAGAAATATTTGATTCTATTATAATATAAAGAATTAATCTTTGTGATTACAAACTTGAGAGCAGAACTCTGTTTATTTTTCAAGTTGACTTAACTTTGTAATTTTTCGTAATATTTCTGCTCTATAATACAAAGTGCCCAGTGCAAGTTCACATGGTACTTAGGAGTCCAATGTGCCCAGTGCAAGTTCACATGGTACTTAGGTGTCCAAAGTGCCCAGTGCAAGTTCACATGGTACTTAGGAGTCCAGAGATAAATTATTACCACAATATTACTTTAAAGAAACTAATGGGTTATTCCAGAGCTGACCACAGTAGTTCAGGTTTGAGTTATCTGATTGTATTGATGAAAATTAGTTTATTGAGACGTATTCAGTAACAACAAAGAATGGTTGATATGGATCAAAATGTTGAAAGTTTTGAGTTGTAATGTTAACATTTCACACATTCATGTATAGACGTTATAAAAGTGACAGTTAATCCCATTATTTGGTTCAAAAACCATGTGAAACCCCTGTTACTTTCTGTGTTAGTTTAAACTTAGCGATGGTTATACATGAATCCATAGAGTCCCTGTGATCTCACAATTTATTCTATGAATGAACCATTGAGATCCAAAGTTCTATTCTGAAGTTGCAACAGAGAATCTGATTGTTCTATGAATGAGCAAGCTGCTGTTAAGCTCAAAAGTTCTGTTTCCAAGGTGCAACAGAGAATCTGCATTAGTAAACTTTACTGAAGTAAACAGTAATTCTAATTACTGCAGATGAACAGTTTCCATTGAACTACATAACTAACTGATTCTTGTAAAGATCTCTTTCAACCATTCTCGTAAAGAGATCTGCACCAGCAAATGTTGTCTATAAACTAATGCAAGTATTTGAAACTTGTTACAGAATCTAAAATGAATAACTTTTTATAGATTGTTTATTTTGTTCTAATTAGATATCTGTGTTTAGGCAGGTTATTCTTATCCAGTTATTTCTTTTTCAGGTTATATTGTTGAAGAAGAAAGAACAGGACAAAAGCAGTTTCCATCTGTTGGTCCGGGGTGTTCTGCCCATTATACACCCCCATCTTTATCTTCTTCTTACCCTAACTCCCCAGATCTTCTTCCCAGTATTTGTCTAGCTAAACAGGTTGAAAATACTGATCAACAATATGAATTAGTGAAAATTTGGAGCTGTGGGATAAACCTCGTGTCGGAAGGTGACCAGTTTGTAAACATTCCTGATGCTTGTGATATCCGTATTCACAAAGAAAGAGTTTCTAACACAATTTTACTTTTCATTGAACCAGCCAACAGGATAGAGATTTCAGCTAAGGAAATAAGAAGTCGTATAGGTGTGCCCCACGGTGCTCGACCTAAAAGGTCCATTTCAGTTCCTGAAGACAATAGAGAAGCTAAGATTGTTGTACAAGAAGATAAAGATTCTGTACAGACTACATCACTTAACCCTGCGAGAGTGCTGCCTGCAGAACACACTTTACAGTACCTTTCTCTCAAGTTATCCCATGTGTCGCTTATCGTATGCGATGATCTTAACGCACATCAACCACACCAACAGAATGAAGTGGTGAGAGTCAATCTGGATCAACTAATGATATTTCTGAGGCCTGGAGCTTCTGAAATATTGACATCTTCCCCATCTTGTTACTCTCAGATCGTACAGGAAGTTAAATTTCATGTAGGAAGTATTCAAGTGGACAACCAACTGGAAGAACAAGGAGGAAGTGGTTATGATTTTCCTGTTGTTATTCTTCCATCAGGAAATGACCCAGCAACCAAGGATAACCTTCAGCATGACTTGTCCCAGTCACTTCTAAAGGTTGATGTTGTTTTGGAGTACTCTGAAGAAAACCATCCTCGTGGTACTTCCATTACCAGCCTGTCAATGTCCCTGACTCCAGTATCTGTTTATTTGGAAGACACTTTTTTTTATAAGCTCTTCAAGCTTCTGCCTACTTTTAAGCCATCATTGATTCATCGTAAAATAGTTCTGCAGTCCAGAGAACAACTTCTTCCTGCAGAAGTTTCCATGGCAGCTGCATCCCTTTCTAAACCCATCCACATTCATCAGTTCCACATCCATCCAATATCCTTAATGTTGAGTCTTCGAGCTTCCCTGAAGTTGTACCTCTCTCTCGACCATACACCACTACACTTCCACAGCTTTCAGAGGAGTAATTTCTTTAGCAGTAGCTACAGACTTGGCCACATGCTCACCATGCATTACTTGTCTGCTGCTTTACTGAGAGCAGGTGAGTCTTAAGTTCTATATGGTGTGTAATGGAAACTTGTTATTTTCTACAATATTGTCATAATAATTAATCAAGTTTTACACTTTAGTTAGAGGCTAGTAGCTTTTTATTATAAACACTTTGTTGTTATTGGCTGATTAGAACACACTAGCAGCTAAAATTATTAAAATCTGTAGCATATGAAATAATTTAAGTCAGTGTTACATCTTGTAATATTTAATTGCTCATTATTATTGCAGGATGGGTTTTGGGTTCCATGGATCTCTTAGCCAACCCGGCGGGGTTTGCCCGTGCAGTGAGTCGAGGCCTGACAGACTTTGTGTTGATGCCATATCGCGGGCTTCTGCGTGGTCCTTGGGCATTTGTTACCGGAGTGTCTGATGGGGCAGCCTCTATGATAAGACAGATAACTTCCGGTAAAGAGTTGATAATTAATTATAAAGGTTTGAGAAATCTAACATTATGATACCGGATATACATTTGTGTACAAGTTATTTTGTTGTGATAGGATCATTATCAGTCTATCTTCATATTCAGTGTATCCAGTTCTGATAGGCCCATTAGATCAATGTGTATTTAATCTGTTGGGTTCTAGTAGGACTGTTATGTCACTACATTTCAGTTATCAGTTATTATATTCTAATGAAGTTATGATACCATTAGTTCTGTGGTTTTTTTTTGTGTCATGTTAATCTTTGGAAGTAAGTAAACAGAAGGTCTTGTTGTAATAGGCTAAATAATGTACATTGTTTAAAATTTAATTTCGCATGATTCGGTGCTCTTCAAGAATTACTGTCTCCACGGTGTTCCTCAGACCTACTCATGAAGACAGTACACATCTTCTTGAAAAGGATTTATAAGCCAAAGTCAGTTTCTAACTTCAGTGGAGTCACGTATGATCTTAGTACACTTTATTGAGAGATTAGTTACATTAGCTTTTAATAACTATGAATTTACAGATATATATTCTTTTTTTTTAGACTGATAACTAAAAGTAAGATATGTGAATTAATCATTCATTATTGTTTTCTCGTAGGTGCTTTGCTTTCAGTGACCAACTGGGCAGGTAGTGTGTCCAGAAATATGGACAGGCTTTCCATGGATACTGACCACTGGACACGACAGGAAACTTTAAGAAGACACCACCCCTCTGGTCTTGTTTCTGGTCTTTCTCAGGGTCTCAGTGGTTTTGGTATCAGTCTCTTGGGTAAGTTTTTACTTCTCTCTCACAGATTTAATGGAATATATTTGATGGATCCATTGAGGACTTTGTTAGGTAATAATTCTTTAGGACTTATTTTTCAGATTCATTTCATATTGTTATCCTGCAATTTCAATCTAATTGTTTGTAAATTTTCTCCAGAGTTTCATTAATTTCACTCTCTTCCTTATCTGGTTTTGTATAATTTTATTGTATAAATATATTCATATTTTTAGCTATATCCATCAGTTAAATACCTCAGTATCTCTTGTTTTATAAAAAAATCATCTTGTTTGATTTCCTTTCTTCACCAAAAATGAAACGTGATTTAAAGAAGCCGACATTATCAGCGACGACCGCGTATCAAACAAAACAGGTGAACGTGTTAGTGTCACTTCTATAAAAATACGTTGTTGTTATGGATTACAGAAGCTTCTTTGTCTCAGTCATGAATCTTAAAACTGTGATTGTGTCTCACTCATGATTCCTACAAATGTAATAGTGTCTCAGTCATGATTCCTATATGTATAATAGTGTTTGTCTTGATTCCTACAAATGTAATAGTGTTTCAGTCATGATTCCTATAAGTGTAATAGTGTCTGTCACAATTTCTACAAGTGTTATACTGTCTCAGTCATGATAAAAGGAAGATTTTACAGCATTTAAAAAATAATTCAAAAGCAGTAAATTATTCTTAACTAGTAGTTATAACATTCTCAGTACTTACACCATAACAAGTGTTTTGTTGTAATTGATACAAATCTATTTAACTAGAGGCAACTTTCAGGTGTTTACAATATTTTTTGATCTTTTATAGCTTGTAATTTTGAAAATCATTCCTATAATCTAAATAATCTTGATTTTAATATGTTTGTTTTTTGGGAAAGTAAGGTACATTTATCATGGAGCTGTTGCAAGGTTTAATACGAGTCTGATACACTGTGCATTGTGAGTGATTTCCCTGTATTGTCTAACAGGGTTTGAAATGGTGATCATTACTTCTGTAACTGGTCACAGACTGTTGATGTGTGGTTACATTTCCTGTATTGTCTAACAGAGTTTGAAATGGTGATCATTACTTCTGTAACTGGTCACAGACTGATGATGTGTGGTTACATTTCCTGTATTGTCTAACAGGGTTTGAAATGGTGATCATTACTTCTGTAACTGGTCACAGACTGATGATGTGTGGTTACATTTCCTGTATTGTCTAACAGGGTTTGAAATGGTGATCATTACTTCTGTAATTGGTCACAGACTGTTGATGTGTTGTTTGTTGTTTTCTTACTGACTTCTCATCTTTACAATTCTTCCTAATTCTGTACTAATGTTTACAACCCTCAGTGTGGAATGCTGTACGTCGTGATAGGAACCTCCCAGGGATGTTTCTGTTTTTTTGAAGAGAAAGAGAGAATCCTGGTGGTTCAGGTGTCCAACCCCAGTAAACCACTTTGGCCTTGAATTCCCGTAGACAAGCAGCCAGGGGTGCCCCCCCTAGGTTCCGTCGGCTGGTACACTTGGGCTAGGGTCAACCAAGTACCAGTGATGGATGTTCTCAACAAGTGGTGTGGACACTAACTGATGCTGGTGTTAGAGTATAGTGCTTATGAAACCCTGGAGTTGCTGCAGTGTCCTTGTTTGTTCTTGTAGAGCTCCATGGTGGGTGGGGACACTGAATACTAAAATATTCTTTTTTTTATTATGGATCCTCCAAATAAAAACATAAATAAAATAGTGAAAAAAAAAAACAGTCCATACTAAACAACCACATCTTGAAGATTTTGAGCAGCAGTCTTCAACATCTGTAACAACTGTACCTCATTCTCATATAGTACATTCTCTTTCATACAAACCTTTAGGACACATGTCTCCCTTTTTCATTCAGAAGGGACTTGCTGGCTCTCAGTAAAGAAGCTTTGCTCTGGTGACATATTGGTGGAAACATCTGCATGTCAAAACAGTGAACTCCTTTGTTACTTTGAATTCATCATGAGGAGTTATTGTTGAGAGGGATTTGAAGAACATCTCAGAGTCAGAGATTCTTGCTGGTCTCTCCACTCAATGAGTTTCTGCAGTGAGGTGTATCTCCACACATAAAGATGGAATTTTGGTGCCAACCAATGTCCCCATTCTCACATTTACATCACCACATCCACCTGCCACCATCGAGGCAGGTTATCTTAATTGCAGTATACAGCCATACATTCCAAACCCTCTCTCGAAGACGTCATGTTGTGGTTCCTTGGCGTGTGCTCGTTACAGTAACAAGGACCATGATGCCTACAAGTGTGAAACGGACCCTCATTATGTCAACTGCAATGGTTCTCACCCGTCCTACTTTCATTCTTGCCCTAAATGGTTGGAAGAAAAAGAGGTGCAGCATTTGAAAACGATTTATAACGTTACTTAACCTGAATCTTGAAATTTCGGTTGTTGTCCACCACTTCATCTCTGACATATGCTGCTGCATTTTGTTCCACTTTTACAGTGGGAGTGCAGGCAGATCTGTCTGTGCCTCTAAAAGAATCATTTTCAAGCCAAATAAAAAGTTTTTGACCTCCATGGTTAAAAAAGTTTATGAATTAACTTCAACACCAATCTCTGTCCCTTACATACATTCCAACAAACCCCAAGATCCACATCCTTTGATTCTGAGTTCTGGCATTTCCTCAGATACATCTTCTTCTTCCACCCCAAGATGCAAAACATTCATTCAGTCACGTCCTCAGTCGCTAGAATCCCCTTCCAACAACAAAGCTCTGCCCACTTGACCCAGGACAGGATCCATGTGGGGTTGAGAGATCTCCCTTGAATAAAGACAATAAAGAAAAAAAGACATCATAAACAGAAATATTCTCCACCCAGTTTGCCTACATATGAATAAAAATGGTCACCTTGATACGATGGAACTGTCAAGGTTTACGTTCTACTCTGGATGACATCAAAACACTGATTGCTTGCTACCATCCTGTATGTCTTTCCTTACAGGAGACATTTCTGAAACCTGCCGATACAGTCACCTTTTAACAGTTTTCTTTGTACAGAAATGACAGACTGTGAAATGGACGAGTGCATGGAGGGGTGGCACTGTTAGTTGATCAGCATGTGCTTTGCAAGCTGTCTCTGTATGACCCTAAAGAAGATGGTTAATGCTCATCTTGTTTAGTTCCTCAAATCAAACAACCTCCTCTCGCCCACCCAGTGCAGGTTCCGACAACAGCGCTCCATCATGGACCACCTGATTCGACTTGAAATGTCAATCAGAGAAGCCTTTCTCAAAGGACAACATGGAGGTATGGCATTTTGCACATATGGATTGCGTAGCAATTTGCCCATTTTTATTAGAAATTTTTTTAATGGACAGGAGATTCCAAGTTTGTGTGGGTTCAACACTTTCCCATTCTTTTCTACAGGAACTTGGAGTCCCTCAGGGCTGTATTTTGAGTGTCACACTTTTCAGTATAAAGATTAATTCCATCACTAAACAACTCCCTCTTACTATTGCAAATGGGCTCTATGTCAACGAATTTCACATCTCATGTCAGTCGTCAAACATGATATATATTAAGTGGCAGCTACAGACTGCCCTCAGTCCTTTACTGAAGTGGACCACAGCAAACGGTTTTAACTTCTCTCTCTAAAACCATATGAATATACTTTTGCCACCAAAAGGGTATTCACCCTGATCCTGAACTCTGTATCAATTAAGTTGTACTACTTATGGTGCCTGAGACAGTTTCTAGCGCTTATCTTTGACCATAAACTGACCTTTATACCACACATCAAGGAGCTACGGGTCAAATGTACAAGAGCACTGAACATCCTCCGTGTCCTCTCTTCCACCACTTAGTTAGCAGATCAATGTTCTATGCTAAAGATGTATTGTGCTCTTATTAAGTTGAAACTAGACTATGGATCACTGTTTTTTCCAAGTTTTTAGGGTCATCTTGTCAAAGGTTACAGATTTGTTTTCCAGGTGCTGTGTGTCACATGTTACAGATTTGTTTTCCAGGTGCTGTGTGTCACAGGTTACAGTTTTGTTTTCCAGGTGCCGTGTGTCACAGGTTACAGTTTTGTTTTCCAGGTGCCGTGTGTCACAGGTTACAGTTTTGTTTTCCAGGTGCTGTGTGTCACAGGTTACAGATTTGTTTTCCAGGTGCTGTGTGTCACAGGTTACAGTTTTGTTTTCCAGGTGCAGTGTGTCACAGGTTACAGATTTGTTTTCCAGGTGCTGTGTATCACAGGTTACAGTTTTGTTTTCCAGGTGCTGTGTGTCACAGGTTACAGTTTTGTTTTCCAGGTGCTGTGTATCACAGGTTACAGTTTTGTTTTCCAGGTGCCGTGTGTCACAGGTTACAGTTTTGTTTTCCAGGTGCCGTGTGTCACAAGTTACAGTTTTGTTTTCCAGGTGCATTGTGTCACAGGTTACAGTTTTGTTTTCCAGGTGCCGTGTATCACAGGTTACAGTTTTGTTTTCCAGGTGCATTGTGTCACAGGTTACAGTTTTGTTTTCCAGGTGCCGTGTGTCACAGGTTACAGTTTTGTTTTCCAGGTGCCGTGTGTCACAAGTTACAGTTTTGTTTTCCAGGTGCATTGTGTCACAGGTTACAGTTTTGTTTTCCAGGTGCCGTGTATCACAGGTTACAGTTTTGTTTTCCAGGTGCATTGTGTCACAGGTTACAGTTTTGTTTTCCAGGTGCTGTTGCAGGTGTCATTGATCAGCCCCTTCAAGCACTTGTTTCTCCCGACCTTGAAACAAACTCACCAGTTAGAGTTGCCAGTGGAGTTGTCACAGGGGTAGGGAAAGGTCTTGTTGGAGTAGTTGCAAAACCCATAGGTGGTGCTGCAGAGCTTGTGTCCCAAGCTGGACAAGGTAAATATGTCTGTATGACTAGATTATTTTTTTTTCTTTTAGCACTTTGAATGTTATTAAAATGCATAATTTTTATTATGGATACTTAACATATATATTGCAGTTTAAATTTGAGAAATAATTTTTAAAAACTTGAGGTGTAAAGCATGATAAATATCTTCCAGGATTACGACTAAGATAAGTTCACAAAAAAGAACACATTTAAAAAGCATCCCTAGGTTAATGTAAATACAGTGGAACACCTCTTAAACAGCCACCTTCAGGACTGAGACAAACTGGCCTCATTAGAGAGGTTCCACTGCACATAATTAGGGATTATGTAAACACAAAAAAAGGACTGATTGAATGGCCACTTTCAGGGGGTGGCTGCTTAGAGGGGTTCCACTGTAATGCAAGGTTTAGTCCTGTCATTTCAAGTGAAAAGTACATTAATGAAGAAAATAGAATTTTTACAGTCTAATAAAAACTGTAATGAAATATTCCATCTTCTGACAGACAACTCAACTGAATACACATTCTGATGTATCTTTATAAATTAAAAATGTCCACCATATTTCGACCTGGTGGGTTAAGGTGTTCAACTCATAATTTGAGGGTTACGGGTTTCAATCCCCATCGCACAAGACATGCTCGCCCTCTTAGCTGTGGGAGTGTTATAATGTGACAGTCAATCCCAATTTTTATTGATAAAAGAGTAGCTTAAGAGTTGGTGTTGGGTGGTGATGACTAGTTGCCTTCCCTCTAGTCTTACACTGCTAAATTAGGGATGGCTAGCCCAGATAGCCCTCATGGAGATATGCATGAAATTCCAAAACAAAAAAGCAAACTATCATATTTCTTTATTATACTTCTGAAACACTCAAGTTCTTAATAAGTTTTTGTATTTTTATGTTTTTATTGCTTAACATAACATGTACTTTGTTTTAAATTTAACCTTAAATGGGGCCATTATCAAGTGATGCTACTACTTACAACATTCCCATTGTTAAGGGTTAAAGGTGGATATCCTATCATTCAATGTCACACAAGTTAAGAGCGATATCATAATTGAACTCTACCAGTGGGGTACTTCTCTAAATGTCATGTGACCATTTTAAAAACACACTATTTTTGTAATACAAGAAATGATATTTATGAACTACAAACAATAATTAGTGACAGTTATGTATAGTTTGTAATACTTATAAAAATTACACACAATACTTTTTAAATATTATTAGAATATTTATGGTATCTAATTAAACTTTCCTGTTTTGTTTAAATATAACGAAAGTTATGTTCCACAGGTACTTTCACATTTTTGGTGCCCATATCTTAAGTATATTTAGGTTGTTGTTTTGTTTTGTGGTATGAATTTATGTATATATTTCACTAGTTACATGAAAGCCCATAGTAACTGAAATATTTACATTTTTAGTGGAGTACTTGTGACTTGTTTATTTTGGGAGTCCTATTTATTGAAGAGTTTCTTCTTCAGGACTGCTGGAAGGAGCAGGCTGGGGAAGAAAACTAGTCCGGAAGTATAGTCCAGTAACAGCGTTCTGCAGAGACAGACACAACAGCCATTTGAAGCTTGCATGGAAAGTTCTACAAGGGCTGGGTAGAGATAAAGTGGTTCTGTGTGTGGAAGCAACTCACCTGAACCATTCTGGCAGTTACATCTCTGATGTGCTGGTTCTAACGTCTGAGGTAAGTAACAAAATATGATGTCTGGAGGGGACCACAATTACAAGAAGTAATATCAACAGTCAGTTTATTCCACAAATAAAAATGTATTTCCCAACTTTGCTAGCAACACATATTTTCAACAAGCTCTAACATCTTGGTTAAGTTGGACTCATTGAAGTAAATCGTGCAATGAGAACAGCTACTTTATTCCTTCCATCGTTGATCTAAGAGACAAATCTGAAGTGATGTCGACTTTCTTTTAGAATCTCGAGTTTCACCATTATCCACTTGCTATTAATTATTGACCTTTACACAAATGAAAAGTGTTAACTGCCATTTCTTTGTGATTTTTAACACTGATATGTCCAACACAGAATACATACAACTGCAAAACCCCCTACAATCCTGCACACGTTTATACTCTCATCCCTAAGATGTGTCCAGCAATGGTCACTTGCAAACTCTCTTTCTTAACCTAGGAAGGTCGAAACCTTGTTCTGTCTTTATCAATATAAGTGTTAATGCCCATACCAGCCATTCTAATATGTAGAATGCATATAGAACTTCAGGTTAACATCATAAGATTTGGAGTATTAATCAAGTCTTACTAATATTTGGTTTCACAAATTTTTGTCTTCCATGCCCCCCCTCAATAAATATATTTTCTTGTGTCATATTCTCTTCTTTTAAAATTGTTAAAAATCAAGTTGTGTTGTTGTAATTATGTATTGTTTTCATTAATAAAAGATATAAAATGAAGCATTTTAATATTATTTCACTACCCACACAGGCCCAGCATGGCCAGGTGGTTACGGCACTCACTTCATAATCTGAGTGGTGATGACTAGCTGCATTCCCTCTGGTCTTACACTGTTAAATTAGGAATAGATAGCCCTCTATTAGCTTTGCGCAAAATCCAAAAACAAACAAACTATTGGCACACTCGTGCTCTCCCCCCAAGAAATAATTTTCGCTTTTATATAGTACGTTAAATAAAATTAAGTATTCAAAGAGCATTGACAGTTTCTCAGACTTTGGCTTTGAAACATAATTTTGTGTGCCCCACTAGTGTGTTACACAGTCCATAACTAAAAGTTGGTTTTGACCCTCCAGTGAAGTGCATGGCGATTAACATTTATTAACATTTTTTCGGACTCGTATTTTTCCTGTTTCTTCACATGATGGCAGGTTATGATTTAAGCTTTGAGCTAAAAACTCTGTCGTTGATTTGCTGGCTTAACAAACAATAACTGAAATATCCAGTTTATGAGTTAATGGTTCTTGGATTAACAAGAGGTCAACAGCACACCATGAATCTAATATATAAAAGTATTCCCTGATTGTTTTCACTAGGTTTTGTGTGTAGTAAACAAAGAAGAAGACACACAACAACAGACCTTTGCCATTACAGAAGTGGAGTGTTATGGGTCAGTTGGTGACCTGAGTGCAATATACCTCGCATTACGTGAAAAGATCAGGAAACTTCCACCTGAAATGAAGGCTGTGAGTACAAACAGAATTAGAGTGGGTAATAGTTCTTACCCAAGTTTGTGTATTATTTTTTACTTACTCTTAGAAGTTGTTTTTACTAAAAACGTTTTAGTAGTAGTATTTACGTTATTTTATGGAATAACATCTGTGATTTATCCCAATGTGTAGACTCAGGAGAGTAATCTGGAGAGAGTTGCTGATTACATACACAAAACTGCTCAGTTCACCTCCATCGGAGCTCAGTGGTTAACTAGAGAAGACGACCAATCAGAGGCCTCCTTCCAAACTGCCGATGACTCTAATTCCATATATCAGTATTACCTTCATCCAAAAGTCCGTGGACTCTTTCTCATCCAGTTTCACTTGGTACAGAGAGAAGCTTTAGGAAGAGGTTTTAGACTGTAATTATTTCTTGTTTTCAGTACCAGGAATACGGAATTTCGTGTCTGTGATTTATATATAGTTGAGTATTTTCATATGTTTCTAACATTTTCTTATGCATGGAGACCCAAAACATCTGATTGAAATGTGTCATTTTCTTGCACAAGGGTTTGTAGTATAATAAGCATCACATTACAAAACTTATCTTAATTTTCACATTAAAATTGGACGAGTCGAATGACACCACAAGTGTTTTGTTATAAGTACGGAATTTGTCTGACCACTTCTTTATTGTTTGTGTTATAACAGTACAGTTTAAGAATTTAAAAGTGTCAGAACTCGTTTGGAATTGTAAGGATTTCATGAGTAACCGTAAACTGAGAACAGTCAGTCCTCAAGTCCCACGTGCCATTGTTTTCTTCTATACATCTTGAACTGTTGTCAGAAATACTCCAGACAACAATCCTAAGCGAGTGTATTGTCGCATGTAGCTGCTTCCCATTTAACGTCCCACGTGGTGCGATATACACAAGGAACTGTACCATACAGGCTCTCGTTAAGCATTGTTAAATTCTCCGCTCGTTTTAACCAAAGCACGATAAATGTATACAGTTGTGAAAAGTCTATTTATTCTTATGGAACTTGAAGAAGAAAGTTTAGTATAAATTACAATAGTGAACAGATGATGTAGTTAAACTATTCCTCTAAACAGTAATATTTATAAATCTGTTTTCCACAGTAAGTCATTAAGCCCACTTATATATGTTCACAAGTGAAGACTTCACATTTTTATTTTCCTATTAACATTACATTCGGAGTATATTTGTAAAAATAGGACAATCTTTTAATGCTGTATGCAATTATACGAGTCTAAATACCAGTATATCCATGTTGAAGTGTTAACAATGAGGATGTCAATGTGGTGTTAATGTTTTTAAAGTATATTTGGGTGTTGTTAACTGTTGTAAAACAAAAGACAACTAAACACAGTAATAGTGTTGAAAAATGCATATCTTATTTCTTACAGTATGGCAAATCATATACGAGTAAAACTGTTATAAACTTAGGTTTTGTAACTGGGAGTAAATATAACCAAGGTAAGAGATTTTTCTGAGCTATTATGTCTCTGAAAGCATCAATAAGAGGAGGAATAGCTAATAAAGAAATCACAAATGTCAGTTTCTAGAAGATATTTCTAGTTATGACACCAGAGGGAGGGTGTAAGTTTTATGAATTCTCAGGAACTTGCATTTTTTGAAAACTGAAAGGTAAATTAAAATAACGTTCTGTTTTATATTTTGGTATTAAAGCTAGGGTGATCTTCCGGCCTTTGGGCGCACAATTACAATATTTCACTCTGTCGTCAGCTTTGCATTATGTTTTACTGTCTTCTCTCCAACTTCAAGGTAAAATCACACACACACTACATTGTGGTTAGCTTAAGGTATAAATGTTACCATAACAACAGAATACAAATGATTCTATGGGGGAGATAAATCATTGGCACATAAAATTAAATTTTGTACTTAAGTTAAATACTTTTGATCTGTTCTGAGTACAAGATGTTACACGTAGATGTTCTTTACCCATATCTCTTTCTGGTTGTATTTAATCTGACTTATAACTAAAGTTAGGTTTGAATATATATGAGTGGGGGTTGTTTTTCACTTTAAAATCAATGTAAGATTTACTACTCAGCTATTGATAAAATAAGTTTTACATTCCCAATTAACTTTGTTTACACTTAAATGCAGGATTTGAAGGAAATTTTCCCAAGATAAGAAAGTTCAGTACTGTTTGTTATAAAAGGGGGTCATGCATGAATTTATAGTTAACTTTATCCACTGCAACATTTTGAGTGTACAAAACACTAACCCAACAACAGAACATGTTACTAATATTAAATGTTTCTGTGTACCAAGTTTTCAAACAACCCCACCTAAGTATTGTTTTGTGTGTGTAAAAAGTTCTTTGGTAATATTCAGATTCTTTACATGATCAAACTGGAATAATATTGGCTTTGGTCTGGTTGGTTTTTTGTTCCTCCATCACTAAGAGTATTTTCGGGGAATAAATATTGTTGAAACAATAAACTGTTGGAATGGTTGAGTTTGATGTTTATTTGAAACAGCCGATGACGTTGTACATTTAAGAATTCAACAAACGTATAACTTAAATAAAACAATGATGCAAACAACTTTCACTGGTTATTTACTTCCAATATTGTATATTAAAGTATGACATACATGAGAAAACATTGAGTTCATTGATTTACCAGATCATCTGCTTTAGATTTAAATTCATTTTTTTAAGTAATATTTAACTATCACTATGTCAGCTTGGAGATTTGTGAAGCAACCTGATTTGTTAAACAAGTCTTGCCTAATTTTTGAAAGTATTATAATTGCTATCAGAGAACCACTACAGGGTTAAGTGGTGTACTGTGGTACAAAGAACTGAAACATATTTCTGCTGTCTCTTAGATCTTTTAATCAGAACACAAATCCTAAATTAAATATCACTAAAGACATTATGGGGCTTCCTGAAAGTTTGAATACAAGTTAACGAACAGTGTTATATTTTGTACATAGTTTCAAATTACTGTGAACTCTTTACAGCATAAATATTACGTTTCTAAAAATAGGTAAATTAAAACAAAGTTAGCACGGTCTGTGTCATCAATACTTTTTACCTATTTGAAAATAGCAGATTAAACAATAGCACTTTTAATCAAGACAGTTTTTGAATACAATAAATTATTTGTTAATGTAAAAACTTACATTCTGGTTATTGTTTTGTTTATAAGTAAAGGAATCCCTGTATAAAATTTAGTTTCAGGAAGTTGAAATATTAGTTGTTTGGGCTTAAAAAGGTGTTATCATTTAATCTTCACATTATTTCTTATGGTTTAACCTGTAAAGGCTACAGCATGATGAAAATCTAGATGTTTGACAGGGTTGGCTTTCAAATAACCATTTTAAAGCTAATAAATTAATTTCACTGTGACCAGCCAATATGCTGAAACAGATCGATAATTCATTAATCTAATGCACATTCAAAATTTTTACGAGTGTAATCGAAAGCTACTTTACAATTGGCTTGACTGGTTACACACTGGATCAATTCATTATGGCCCTAATAGTTTACCACACGTAGATTGTTTAAACGTTAAACTCTGTGTTCCCAAACTCCCACTGAGCCAACTTTTGTGGCCTCTTAATGTGATGTCATAGCTTTTACTTTTTAATGAATATAGCAGCCATTTTAGAAACCTAAATGTTAAACACTTTATACTCTACATAAAAGAAGAAATCAGTTTTAATTACTCTATCAAGCAGCACTAAAAATTAAAAGTACTTTAAAGAAATGCATTGTTCGTTTGTCCACAGACTTTTCTAAGTGTAAAAATGTTTTTAATAGAAAACTGGAAATAACAGACAACAAAGTTGCAAGTAAACTCTTAAACTTATTTTAAGTTTTCATAAATTTTAACTTTTAAAACATGATGATCCAAACATATTGCAGATTTGGGAGTGACGTGATCATGAACATTCATTAAAAAATATTTATTATGTATTATTAACTAAGTCATATTTGCACAATGTGAATTTTCAACTGAAACAGAGGACAAAACCATAAAATCTAATCTAACCAAACAGTTCAGTTATTATATTATCACTCCAAACTGAATTCTGGTTAATTTTATTCACCAAATAACTACCTTCATCTTGTGCTATTTCTGTACTTTTTAAAAACTTTCGACTTACTTCGTCTAGTTCCTCATTAAAAGACGCCGTGGAATTCATCTTCCTCTTGCGACTAGTAGGGTTAGTTCTTACTGGTGTTAATTTGGGCTTGTAGCCTTCGTAACCACTGCTTCGACATTTTTCTTTCACTAAGGTTTTAATCTGCTTAACAAAAAACTGTTTTGATAAAGATGTTTTCTTGCTTCCACTCTCTGAGGAACTGACATCTGTTGAACCACAATCAAATATTCCTGATGAGCTCAAGAGACTTGCCTCTCCCTCTGATGCAATGGATCTGTCACTTGGACTTGGTATGGAGCCCGACAGACCCACGTACTCTGCTACACTTGATGGTACAGACTGAGCAGCAATTACGTTTTCTTTTCTTGTTACTTCTAACTGTTCAAGTTGCTTCACTTTCTTCCGAGACCCTTCTGACACTTTTTGTAGCTTCTTTGTCTTGCAAGGCTTAATATTACCACCTAAAGGGACTATATTTTCATCAAATTCTAGAGAAATTTTAGGATTGTTGAAATATTCTGTATTGTGAGAGTTCCTCTTCTGAGCTGGTCTTGTATTAAGTGTTCTTTTCGCAGTTTTCTTTCTTTTCAGTAAACAGTTTTGGAGAAAAGACCGGCTACGGGTAGATGCAAACCTGTCAGCGTGACGTGCTTCAAGTTCCTGACTGATTCTGCCACAGTTAACATTAGAAGAATACTGAGGACTGACAGATTTGCTACTAGAAACTATCCCTGTACTCTCGAGTAAAGCCTTAGCAGAACTAGTGTCAGCTGGTACTGTAGTCAACAGGCGTAGCTTTGGCTCTTTGTTGTCATCTCTGGTCATGATGTATATGGCTGTCTGCTTCCTGCCGTTGTCTGTTGATGAAACTGCTAAATCATGGGTAAAGTCAGTTGCATAATTTTCTGCATCCCTGCCAACAGGCACTAAACTGGGCAATTCTGACATGGCCATATGAGTTACACCAGATGTCATACATGTAGACCCTGCACTAGCTGTGTTCATAACTGTAGGGTTCACAGTTGATGTTGGAATGGTTATAGACTGAACATTAGAAACTGCAGTTATACAATTCACAGATGTGATGACTGTAGACTGAATACCAGAAGTTAGTAGCGTAGGGCTCACAGATGTTATGACCATAGGCTGAACACCAGATAGCAGTAGTGTAGGATTTACAGTGGACTGTGTCATGACCTTAGACTGGCCACCACAGGTCAATAGTGTAGGATTCATGGATGTTGTCATGACTGTAGGCTGAATACCAGATAGCAGGAGTGTAGGATTAATAGTAGACTGTGTCATGACTATAGGCTGAACACCAGATGTCATGATTGAAGGATGAACACCAGTTGTTACTAGTATATGATTCGCAGCAGATTGTGTCACAACTGTAGGTTGAACACCAGATTTCAGTAGCTTAGGATTCAAAGCAGATTGTGTTACAACTGTAGGTTGAACATCAGATACCAGTAGGGAAGGATTCTGATTGGACTTCGTTATGACTCTAGACTGAACACCAGATGTCAGTAAAATACGATTCACAGTAGACTGTGTCAGGGGTGTAAAACTCATAGTTGGTGTCTTGACTGTAGGCTGAATACCAGTAACCAGTAGTGTAGGATTCGCAGTAATTCGTGTTATGACTTTAGACTGAACATCAGATGGCCTTATTCTAGAATTCAGAGATTTTGCCATAACTGTAGGCTGAACACTAGATGTCAGTTGTGTAGAATTTATAGAAGATGTCGACATAACTGTGGGCTGAACACTAGGTGTCAGAAATGTAGAATTCACAGTAGATGTTATCATAACTGCAGGTTGACAATTAGATTCTGATGTAACCAGAGAATTCACAAAAGATGTCATGTTCACACTTGTAGTTGTCACAAATACAGGCTTACAAGATAATATATTGTATTCTTTTACTGGTGGTATATTCTCATCTTTTAAATCAGCCAGATGAGGTTGATTAAGACATTCACTGCATGAAACAGTCATTGAAGGAGATAAAGTTGAATGTTTCTCAGAAGTCACAAGTGTGGTTTGGATCTTGCTACAGACTGCAAATGACTCAATGCCCTCCTGAAGCTCGGCAGATGTAAACGTACTGTCAGGTCCAATACTTTTTGAAACAAAAGGTGTTTCTTTTGATAAGGCACTTCCTGGAACTTGTACTGAGGAGGGACATGACACTGCATTTTGAAGTACAGACGAACCACATGATGACGACTGTGTCAAAGTTTTGTCTAGGTCAAAATATCCAGGTACCACCGTATCACTCTGCTCCTTTTCCCAAACTAAAACGTGCATTTGTGAAGCCAATATTTGAGGGTCCTCTTGTTGGAAGGAAACTTTGGAACCTTGAAGATCATCACAACATAGCCAGGTGTTTTCTATAAAAGTTACATTCGTATCTTCAGATGTTTATTGTAAAATCAACTATTAAAGTGTTATTTTGTGTAATCTTGTATGTATTTAAAAATCCTTTACAAGACGTTCGTGATTCTACATTAAAAACTTTCAGAAACTAATCAATTTTCTTTTACATAAACTTGTGTTCTGCAATCACAAAACCTAATACTATATCTTGAATTAGTGGAGTCAAATTTCTTACAGAGAAATGTACAGTAATGAAATACTTACCTGGTGCTATCCTATTATTCACCCACATACAGAGTGTCATAGAATTAATTAAAAAACATAAAAAAAACACACACATATACAGGGTGGCCCATAAATCCCTACCCATCCATATATTATTATGTTATATTCAATTATGCATGTATCACAAATTTGTTTCTTTTTTTTTTCAGAGAAATATGGCAGACGTAAGCCCATTTACACTTGAAAATGTCTCACAGTACACGGCATCGCATAACATTATACAGCAAGAATTAGGGACAGCACACAGATACATAAGATATATGGATGGGTAGGGACTTACGGGCCATCCTGTATATATGTAATTCAAAATCTCTACTGCTATAAAAAAATGTTTGAATTGCATAGAGCTATTGTAGTCTTAAAATTTGATTTGCCACTACTATGAATTCCACTTTTTGAAATTTGTGTAGGAAAACCTTTAAGAACAAAATGATTTTTTTTTTCCTGAAACAACTGTAAACATTCTTAAATTTAAAAACTACCAAAATATACAGAGCTTAACAACTGGTTGATAATTTCCTTTCTAAACAAGACAGAGATTATTGTTCCTTGGGTAATTTTGGTATTGTATGCCTTAACAGTATTCCTTCATTGTTAAAACTATCGGTTCTCCATGTACTGTGATTCATTGTTAAAACTATCGGTTCTCCGTGTACTGTGATTCATTGTTAAAACTATCAGTTCTCTACATACTGTGATTCATTGTTAAAACTATATGTTCTCTACAGACTTTGATTCATTGTTAAAACTATCAGTTCTCTACAGACTGTTTCATTGTTAAAACTATCAGTTCTCTATGTACTGTGATTCATTGTTAAAACTATAACATCTACATACAGAGATACATTGTTATTTCATATATTCTGAAATTCATTGTTACGAACTTGACTTTAAAAGTACCAAGTAATGGAAACAAAAATGGTATTATTTTATGTGGAAAGAAAATCTATTATGACAAAAATGCATAACTTTATGATAATTATTATGAAACATTTTTACCATGAATACTTAACTTACATTTGCTATAACAAAATTATGCAATTACTTTATCACATTAAACACCTGAGAACTTTACTAACCACTCACACCTAAACATTTTTAATCTTTTCACAACAAAAACTTAAGTTCCCTAAATAAATTTACCTACATCTTTTTTAAAAGTGTTTGAGCACAGAATAAATCACACTGTATTATAAAAAACACTAAATAACAAGTGTAGAAAAACTGACATGGTTTCAGCTTGCCAAGTTTTTAGCAATTAGGATACTAAAGAGAATTTTTATTAACCTTTTACAATAATAATACATTTTGTCATTCATTTACAAGTATTTAAATGTGTTAAAATAAAATGAAATTGCACCTAAAGTCACAGTTATAATATTAAAATATTTTGTTCATTAGGACTAATAATTGTTAGAAGATCCTACTAAAACTGGAACTCACAAGGTTCACAGGCCTTCCACCCATCATGGAGAAAGACGTAAGAATCTAAGTATTTTGTTTTTACAAGGAAGAAATCTCTTCAATGTTAGATCAAGGAGTCACTTGACTGTTCGTCAAATATAGCATGATCTACAGCCAATTCTAATTATTCAATTATTTACCAAAACCTTGACAGTGAGTGTGAGGAAGTAAAGAATACAGAGGTCAAAGAGAGTTTGTATGAAGGAAAAAACTTAACTGTGTATTCTAATGATATGGGTATTAAAACTAATTAAAATACAGTACAAAACAGTGTTTTGACCTTCTCAGGTCACCTTAAGGTGAACAAAGTTTGCACACTGTTGTACCACAGTATCATCTTATCCAGTGCTGGCTATTCTGTTTGCAAATAACATTATACTAAAGCAAGAAAGAGATGTTTAGAGACCACATACGTTCCAGTCACAGTCAAATGGTTAAGGTTTAGCTTAACTTACTTCATAGTATTTTCAACAATCACAAAATGAAACACAACTTGTATGATATGAAACTGACTTTTTGTAGCATGTAGCTTAAGTAACGGCACATGAAGATACCTCATCACAAAACATATCCCTGAGAGTGTCACCAATTCCATGATAAAACAAAAACACTGACTTTGCTCACAAAGTAACACCATCTAACATAACTTCTATATATTTATTGTCTCACCGAAAAATGTCCAATGTTATCCGGTATGTTAACTAATCCTTACATATTAGTACAATGTTTCATTGCACTGTACTGAGCAATTTTTCACTTGTATAAAACATTGTACTTTTAGCACATTTCATTTCAGTTTCAATCCTCTTCAGAATATTTTCTCAAATGATGAAAGCTGCAAATTACCTGAAATTGAACTCCCAATCTGATGTAACATTATCAAGGTTTTAAACCTGCCACATGCAAAACATCAAATGCCTTGAAGTGAAAAGTTGGTATTGTTACTTTAGAAATGTCCATAGATGTTATTTTTATAGTGAGTGGTCAGAGCTCATTCAATATAGTTAGAGAACGTTTATACAAAACTACTCTTGTTGTTTGTAAAATAAATATTCATAAAAAGAAATGTAAGGGTACTCCAATAACTGAATCAAAAAATCAACTTCTAAATAATTCAACTTATGTTCAAATCCAAAGAGCTCTTCCAAACAAATAACTCCATAGTCTGTTGACTCTGTATCTCTAGAACCAGAGCAGTGGACATTTTTCATGATCTCTTATCACTTCAATCAAGCCATTTGTTTCCCAGATTATGAAACCTCACTTTGAAAAATCTTGAACCCACTAATGTACCAGTTACATAAAGGAACTAGTGTCTTATTAGTAGAATACTTTTTAAGACTAACTTTACATAAACAGAACCAAAAATAATTTTTAATAAATCTTTAATGTTTAAGTAAAGAAAGCCTCACAAACCTGAAGTATTTCTGATCCAAGTGACAAAATGTTTTGGACTACAGTTTGTCTTATACTGAATAACTCCTTTCACCTTGTACTGAACATCGTGATGTGCAAAGTCGTAACTACTGACACTGTTCGTCAGTAGACCATCCACAAAGTGAACAGCAATACACTCAGAGAGACTGAAACAAATATAAAACAGTCAACAAAAATTCTGAATCAGAAACAAGTCTGCTCTGTGACAGTGTAGCAAAGCTGTTCTAAAAGACATCTGAACATTGATACTGAATGCATGTACAAAACTTTCGTATCATTACAGCTGACCCTAACTCCCCCTTTCCTGTTACCACAAGTATCAGACACAGATCTAAGCAGAACAACAACATTCCATTCAGTTTTAATTTATGGCTCCAACTGTCGAGAACATCTTAACCCATAAGTGATGAAACATTATTGACAACAAGCAACATCTGTAGTTACACTCTTCCTTAAAATAATGATTTACCAGCAATTAAATAAAAGGAACAAGGATAAACAGCATTAGTGGACCAAAGTGTTATCTTACATTCTATAGGGAACAAGGATAAACAGCATTAGTTGACCAAAGTGTTATCTTACACTCTATAAGGAACAAGGATAAACAGCATTAGTTGACCAAAGTGTTATCTTACATTCTATAAGAAACAAGGATAATTAGCATTAGTTGACCAAAGTGTTATCTTACATTCTATAAGGAACAAAGATAATTAGCATCAGTTGACCAAAGTGTTATCTTACATTCTATAAAAAACAACGATAATTAGCATCAGTTGACCAAAGTGTTATCTTACACTCTATAAGGAACAAGGATAAACAGCATTAGTTGACCAAAGTGTTATCTTACATTCCATAAGGAACAAGGATAATCAGCATTAGTTGACCAAAGTGTTATCTTACATTCTATAGGGAACAAAAATAAACAGCATTAGTTGACCAAAGTGTTATCTTATCTTCTATAGGGAACAAGGATAAACAGCATTAGTTGACCAAAGTGTTATCTTACCTTCTATAATGTTACAGTGTTAACTAAGTTGTGTCATAAAGTAGACTCTGACAACTGTCTGCCTACCAAGTTTTAGTAAAGGGGAAACAAATTAAGTATAAATTCTATGGAAGTAATTCACATGTTTGTGATACACAAGTTAATAAAAGATATTATTATTCAGCACAAAAATAAACATGAGGATCTTATAAAACTTATGACTATGAGGACCTCTTGTGGCAGTAAAAACTTCTAGGGAGCAAAGTATTTGAAGAAGTAAATTGAGCTACACAAACCTGTCAACATGATTTACATTTAAAGAAACCACGAGATACAGTGTTCTTATTTCTTATATTTATTTCAAAACACACAAACCTTTCAAACTAAACGTATTTCCTCTGATTGACAGCTCCACATTTCTTATATATATATATATTTATTTCAAAACACATAAACCTTGCAAACTAAAGATTTTGATGATCGACAACTTCACATTACTTATATATATTTCAAATCACACAAACCTTTCAAACTGAAGATGTTTCCTCTGATCGACAGCTCCACACTTTAAACATGGCTGTAAAAGATAGCAGTTGGTCACAGTAAAGTCTGACTGTACTCTTGGAACTGTAAGAATTGTCTTCTGGAATCTAAACACCAAGAGAATTGGTTAATATCTGTTTAAATTTACTTGTACAGAAAACAGCCAAATATTAAATGTTGCTATTTAACCATGTAAAAACCAATAAAGTCCATATGACCATCAGCTTTCAAATGGATGTTAACACATTAAACAGCTAGTGCTAAGTGAGTTCCCAACTTTACAGATTACAGAGTGTCTAGTAGCATGTAAACTGATATTCATACAAACAACTTTGTCCATGGAGAAGAAAGGTCCACCTTTCAAAACCACTCAGGTTATAGGGTTTCTATTTCATTTTTTATGGAGGCTACTTGGACCTACGTGTTTTTAAAACGTCGAGCATACAAACAAATATATATTTTACATACGAAATAAAAGATTTCAGTAAATTATCTTGATCAAATCTTCACACTAAACATTCCAAAGAGGTAAAAAACAAAACAATACTGAATGTAGCAATACACAATAACCTACCACATCACACTGAGTCATCTTTTACACGTAAGAAAGACTGACATTTTTTCTAGTATATTTCTTTCTAGTTCTAGCCATCTTCTGAATTTTAAAACACTTTTACTGTGAGTGAAGTTTGTTTGTACTGACAACCTGGTACTTCCAGAGTTTTCCTTATCAAAAATACAGAAGTTACTGTAAATAATGTATTGCAAAAATGACACTGACTTCTCTGACAATGAAGAAGGAAACAGGCTGAATATAACACAAACAAGATCTGAAACTGATCAGAAACAGAATGGACAAGTGCATGAGATAACCGTGTGATCAGACTGGACACTTCTGCTGTTAACAAAACACTTGTTTGTTCCAAACTTAAAGAGCACACATTGCATTATATGAAAAACTTTATGGTACTATTACAAAGGATAATTTCTCAAGGAAGCACCTGACCTACCAATTAAAAACATCGGCCACCTTTGCATAGAGTATTCCATTATACAGCAGTCCTTCTCAAGAGGGTGCTCTTGTGACATCAAAAGGGAATAACCAATACAAAGGCTAGATACTGCAAAAATTAATAAACTCATTCTGTGTGCAAATACCTGCTACTAAAACAAGATACTACTACCAATTTGTGTGGAAGAACAATTTTGAAAAGTTCTTGTTGAACACAGAACATTCATCTAACCAACTCATTATAGACACAAAATATTAAAACTCTTAACATGTTTTAGATACCAGAACTATTCCAAAATCAATAACAAGCTTAGTAGTAACATCTATATGACAATGTCTACTGTAAACTTACTAGAGATGACAACATGACAATGTCTACTGTAAACTTACTAGTGATGACTACATGACAATGTGTACTATAAACTTACCAGTGATGACTATATGACAATGTCTACTATAAACTCACGAGAGATGACTACATAACAATGTCTACTGTAAACTTACTACAGATGACTATCTGACAATGTGTACTATCAACTTACTAGTGATGACTACATGACAATGTCTACTATAAACTCACTAGAGATGACAACATGACAATGTCTACTGTAAACTTACCAGTGATGACTATATGACAATGTCTACTATAAACTTACCAGTGATGACTATATGACAATGTCTACTATAAACTCACTAGAGATGACTACATGACAATGTCTAATGTAAACTTACTACAGATGACTATCTGACAATGTCTACTATAAACTCACTAGAGATGACTACATGACAATGTCTAATGTAAACTTACTACAGATGACTATCTGACAATGTCTACTATAAACTCACTAGAGATGACTACATGACAATGTCTAATGTAAACTTACTACAGATGACTATCTGACAATGTGTACTATCAACTTACTAGTGATGACTACATGACAATGTCTACTATAAACTTACCAGTGATGACTATATGACAATGTCTACTATAAACTCACTAGAGATGACTACATAACAATGTCTACTGTAAACTTACCAGTGATGACTATATGACAATGTGTACTATAAACTTACCAGTGATGACTATATGACAATGTCTACTATAAACTCACGAGAGATGACTACATAACAATGTCTACTGTAAACTTACTACAGATGACTATCTGACAATGTGTACTATCAACTTACTAGTGATGACTACATGACAATGTCTACTATAAACTCACTAGAGATGACTACATGACAATGTCTACTGTAAACTTACCAGTGATGACTATATGACAATGTCTACTATAAACTCACTAGAGATGACTACATGACAATGTCTAATGTAAACTTACTACAGATGACTATCTGACAATGTGTACTATCAACTTACTAGTGATGACTACATGACAATGTCTACTATAAACTTACCAGTGATGACTATATGACAATGTCTACTATAAACTTACCAGTGATGACTATATGACAATGTCTACTATAAACTCACTAGAGATGACTACATGACAATGTCTAATGTAAACTTACTACAGATGACTATCTGACAATGTGTACTATCAACTTACTAGTGATGACTATATGACAATGTCTACTATAAACTTACCAGTGATGACTATATGACAATGTCTACTGTAAACTTACTAGAGATGACTATATGACAATGTCTACTATAAACTTACCAGAGATGACTATATGACAATGTCTACTGTAAACTTACTAGAGATGACTATATGACAATGTGTACTATAAACTTACCAGAGATGACTATATGACAATGTCTACTGTAAACTTACTAGAGATGACTATATGACAATGTCTTATTAGTACCAAGTAATGAAAGTTAGTCCTACAAGCTGTCTTATGATGATACTGACGGAGAACTGAAAGTATCATCATGTAAAAAGAAGTGAAAAGGTTTAACACCCTGAGGTAGCAGTCATCTGGGAGGAGGTCACCTGGACATATGTGAAAAGCAAAATAAACACAATATAACCATAGAAAACACACAAATACTAAATAAAGAAACAAACATAAACAAACACAAAATTAAAGAAGCCTCACTTATACAACTCAAACCCAAAATAAACCAATATAAAGGAAAACCTTTGTACCTATAAATTTGATTATAAATATAATCAAACATCTAAGCACGCCCTCTACATTTGTGCACTCAATTACACACCCTCTTCATACGTGTGGTCAGCTATCAGTCAGTTACCTCTTTCTTTCTTTGTGAACCTGACGATGACCCAAGAAGGTCAAAATGTTGTTTGCTCCTCTACATAGAATTTTCTCAACTCCTACCAGCCATTTTTACATACATAATGCCACTTACCCCTTGCAAACTGTATTTTCAAATACCATAACACAAAAAAAATATTATAGTGTACTAGATTTTCTAAACAAATGTGTAAAATTTGAAAGAAATTCAATTTGTGAACAATAAACTACATGAATTTCGAATGCACACAAAATAAAAATAAATCAAATAAATTCAAACATAACTGTAATCTGAAAAAAAAAATACACAATACATGTACTTTACCTGTCAACTTTATGGTGACCACAGCTCTCACACCTGAATTCCCAAAAGTAATTTGTTAAAAAAGCTTCTCTGAGAGACTCTTCTTCGTTCAACAACAACGTTAAGGCAAAAACAGGGCTATCTTCATGACCCAGCTCACACTGAATCTTGTTCTTCAGACACCCAAAAACTTCTGTTTGTAAGCTGGCCATACTCTCCGAGATAAACTTCTCTTTCCCGATGTTCCACCTGACATCTGGAGCACATTCGCTGTTCAACAAATCTACCAGAGACTGATAAGACTGATAAACAGTCTCCAGAACCGATTTGTGAGGACTTAAACTTCTTGAAAAATAATTGGATAATTTTGTGTTATGCACTATTAGAGACAATGCAGCATCCAACCAACATAAATTATCAACATTTATCCACAAGGGATAAAATCTCTTTGACTTAGATATTTCTTGCTGTGTTAAAATGCCTGCATCAGTGCTCTGTTTAAGTTCTTCTTCTCGAATTTCCTTACACTTTTCTAATAAATCCTTTCCAGCTTGTGAATCTTCCTGCATGGTAAAATTACCAGAAATTGTATTATCTTGCCCCATAAAAATATCTTTCTCATCCAAATTTTGATCATCAATTTCTAACTTGACCAGTGCAGTAGTTTCATCATGTCCATCGTTCGATCTCAGGTCAGAGTCGCACGACCCAGTCCTGTTTTGTTTACCCAACTCTGCAGAGGTAAAAGACGTGACACTTGCACTTTTCTCTCCATTAGGCACAGAACTCGTGAGTTTTGAACCCATTTTGTTTGCATCTTTTGAAGTCCAAGATATACTAGTTGAATCTTCAACTTGATGTCCATTTGGCATCACTGACTTCCCGTAACGTACACAAGTCTCTTGGCTCGTTACCAGATGAGTGTTTATACCGTCGGTGGCAGAATATAAAACTTCACCTTTTTCTTCCTTCTTCTCCCAGTCTTTCTCGAGAGTTAACAGAGAATAAATCAGACTTGGTTCCATGGTTTCACTACAACCAGGAACTACAGAAAGACCTACACCAGAGCATTCCTCCAAACTATCTGACAAACAACACCCCAAACTGTCATTTCTGGCCATTGTACTGGTGTCTTCTGTTTGGTTTTTCATGTTAAAGTTGTAATTCTCCAAGCTCTCCAAGAAATCCTGGAGTATATCCTTACTGCTACTATATGGAGTGGAGTCTGTACTCAGTTCGGGTAGAGATGCACCAGTAACAACAAATTCCTGCCTAAATTTGGACTTTGAAGATTTTTTCTTTCTCTGACTATCCAGAACTGTGATTTCGGACACGTGTCGACGAATGAAAGCAGTCGTCAGGTCTGATGGAAACAAGTCATGACACTAGAAACACAAAAATAGCTTTATTATTTATAATTAACAATTTAGTTTCACTGGAAATATAATGAATACAGATTGTGTAAAAAAAAAAGAAATCAAAGTAAAATCTTTTTAAACCTACAAAATACTTGTAACTATAATCACATAATGCTAATGTAATAAAGAAATAAACAGAGGATTATTCGTTTTAACATGTCATCAAATGAAGAATTATCTAAACTTAATGTAACAAAAAAGGATTGATCACCGTAACGTGTTATTTGCCTTTCAATTTCACATGTATTACAAAAATAACTCACTTATACATGAACTTTTACTTACATTCTTGTTTTCGCAGAGAAAGACGGCTTCCTCAAAATTTATCTGAAACAGCCGTAGACTACTCCGAATTCCCTTCTCCAAACACACTGAACACAATCTGTTTTGTTCCATCTAAAAATATAAAAAATGCTTTACTATCTCAATTTTGTATCAATACATGTGTAGTTAATATACTTAGAACTGTTTGGTTTGTTTTGAATTTCACGCAAAGCTACATGAGGGCCATCTGCGCTAACCGTCCTTAATTTAGCAGTGTAAGACTAGAGGGAAGGCAGCTAGTCATCACTACCCTCTGCCAACTCTTGGGCTACTCTTTTACCAACGAATAATGGAATTGACCGTTATATTATAATGCCCCACAGCTGAAAGAACAAGCATGTTTGGTGCAACAGAGACTTAAAACTGTCTAAAATCATAACGTTTACACAACCATTCCTCCTAAAGTTTCTTCCATACCAAGTTGTGAATCGGTTAAATCCATTGATTTATGAACACATAGTTTCAACTTCTACAATGATTACATCCACAGCCAGAAGTAGTGCATTAAGTAACCCATTACCATAATGTTACTAACAAGGTATTACAACAAAGTAAGATTTTAGTGAGAGTCATAATATAACAGTCAATTTCCACAAGAAAAGGGAAACAAGTTTGTTCTTTA
Organism: Carcinoscorpius rotundicauda; assembly: GCA_011833715.1. Classification (NCBI taxonomy): domain Eukaryota; kingdom Metazoa; phylum Arthropoda; class Merostomata; order Xiphosura; family Limulidae; genus Carcinoscorpius; species Carcinoscorpius rotundicauda. The sequence goes on from CM022398.1 coordinate 4,006,088, forward strand.
TCTACATTTATGTCCTCTTCTTTGATTAGGTGATAGAAATCTAAATTTACTTGGATTTCAAATATTTAAAAAAAATTATGAAATATGAATTTCCTTTGAGTAATTACTGAGATAAACTTCACAGAGCAGCTCTCAAAATGGTTTAAATGACGCTGAGGATTTAGTTTCACTTGTATTTAACTAACTGTTGGCAGATAATCCACACAGTTATATTCACATGCATTTAAGTTCATTTTCAGATTCATAGTTGAAAAAAATAAAGTCCCTACAATTGTTTTGAAGGAAAAGAAAAGAAAAAGAACTATGATGACAAACATAGCACTCAAATAGAATTTCTTTTACACCTTCCTCACTATACAACAATGGTTCTCAATTTTGTTTTTTTATCTGTGGACCACATTGGAGGAGCAGGAGACCTGATGGACCACCTACCAGTCCTACCACATCAATTTTCATTTGCATGACAAAAAACTATTCAGAATAAATGAGGAAATGGTGCTGCTTTTGATGTGACTTGCATTTTGGACCAAACTTTGATAACCACTGCTAAACTTGTTCCTATACAAAAATTCAAGCCATCTGTTTTACTTTAAAAAACCAAAATAGATACAAAATAATATAGATAATACTTAACATTACCATTACACAATAACACTAAATGTACTAACAAGAAAACAACAACCATATGTAGTACATAAGGTATCTAAACTCTATCACTGACTTTAGTTAAGTATATGTAAATCACAGGTCAAATTTCACTGGCACCATGAATGAAGCTTGACCTTCACACACAAGATCTAGTATTTTAAGTAATATTTTTATTAAAAACAAAAGAAGAACTCACCATTACTTATCTGAAACTCAGTAATAATCTAATACTACTTTGAACCCCACAAGAGGAACTTTCAAAATGTTGTATATTTCTCTTATAAAAAAAAAAAAAAGACACACCTTGGCAACTTTAGTAACCAAGACAAAATATAACAATATTATAAAAGAACTCAAAAATACTTCCTGTATTAAAATGACATTTGGCATTCTGATACAGAAATAAAAATAATGTCTTAGAAGGCACTGTTGATGAATTCCTACAGCCTTCAGTTAAGTGGTCAGTACACGATTCTGGTTTACGTACATCAGAACTTTGAGTTCAACAGCATGCTGATTAATACAACCTTGTACTGGTTAAGCTTCATTGGGAGATAGTGTACTAAATGACTACTACAGAAAGAAAGGTGCATGCTTCAAAATAATTGTATCTGATATTGTAAATGCTATTAGTTTAACTTTACACTTTTGACGGATACAGAAACATGCTTATTGTGGCAGTTAATACATAACCTTTCAGATCAAATAGCCCTGTTGTCAACTGATCTAGAATCAATTATTATGCACTCAGTTATATCTATATGAAAATACACTACAGAAATAACACTCAAACTCAATACATTTTGTTTAACAAAGACAAGAGTTAATGGAATAATTAAGCATCTCTGACACAGTTCTAATTTGTATAGAGTTTAGCCTTGGTCATAACAAAATTCAAATCCAGTTTTCCTTCAATCAATATCCATTACAGATGTAGTGTTCGCATGTTCTAACGACCATCTCTTACTTCTAATTGTAATATACGTATATATTTTGTCGTTTACTAAACTTTACTCACAGTGATAATTCTGTAATCTCCACATCAGATAATTAAGATAGATTCACCTGAAATTTTGAAGCATTATCCAGAAACATAAGAAATAATTCTTTATCCATTGTTTACTAACCTCGAATGTCACCCTCAATCTTGAATCAGCTTTCACATAACATTTCTTTTGGTTTCACAGTCCGTTGAAACATCTGATCCTAGAGTAATATCTGAAGTTATACATTGCATCACAAACTCAGTGAATTATTTAACACTAGTAGCTGTTAGGTTCACAATCTGTTATACCATGGAAATTATCATTAAATAAAAATAATAATACAACGACAAACTCCAAAAGTTAAAAGTAAAGCCATGTAAACCGTACTTCTATTACTAGTATCAGCACACAGTGCTAGGTACTAGCCGACTTATTTAATTACACATAGAGTGAATCAAAGAATTTTATAAACCACACAATTAAATAATATCATTAACAAACCTTCAACCTTTAGGCATCAAACATTCAGAACTTCAACAGTTTAAATTCAACTTCACTTTTCAAGCAAAGGTCTTTGTACGTGATTTGCTTGTTTCGCTATCAACGTTACATTCAGTACTCAATCATAATTTTAATTCTCCTAAGTCTGAGAAAGATAACAAAACTGGGTGGCACATAACTATAAACAAAAACTTTCTGAATAATTAAAAGCCTAATAAACAATCGCGCTACTAAATTCGACTTCAAACACCTTCACACAAACCATGACTCCAACACTCTACCGATTACAACGCCATAACAAAACGTGCGGCTAACGTGTATACTCTCGAACCCTTAGCGTAACAGAAATATTGACAAATAATCGTCAAATCTTGATAAATAGAAGAAAATATTGAGACATAATATTCTCTTTAATTATTTAATTTATATTATTACCTTACATGGAGTTGTCGACATATTTTCTTTCTTTCTTATGCACTGTCCATCTAAATTATTTTTATATTATCGGGTGTATGTGTATTTTCTTATACCAAAGCCACATCGGGTTATCTGCTGTGTCCACCAAAGATAATTAATTATATTATCGGATAAGCAGAAAATTATTTGGATGACGGTGAAACGATGTTACCATCCAAATAATACTCTGTTTACCTGAGAATAAACATCTTTTGTAACTATATCAATCCCAAAATCTAACAAATAATAGTTAGCTATGATTCTTTTTCACATATAACGCGATAATATAAATAAACCTAAAATAATTAAAATAGACACACATTGTTACAGTTCATTTAGCACTAATATCGGCGCAATATTACATTACAATAGCAGCCTTGCATGACCTGGTGGTTAAGGCGCTTACCTCGCAACCTGAAGGTTGTGCGTTCAAATGTCTGTTACACCGAACATACTCGCCCTTTCAGCCACGAGGTCGTTATAATGTACGGTCAGACCTACTATTCATTAGTTAAAAAATAAACCCAAGAGATGGCAATGTGTGATATTGACTAACGCAGATAGCCTTCATATAGTTTTCACGAAATTCAAAACAACCAAAGTGCATAACAAAAGTTATTTATATTTTATACTTAATGCTAGCTACTAAGGCAATTAGTTGCCGTCCCTAATTCTTAACTACTAGCTAAATGGGAAACATGCACTCAGTAGCACCCTACCATTCACGCTAAAGAAACGCAAATGCAAACTAACGTGGCAGGGGTTTAGTTTAGAGAGAGAGAAAACAGAAGAGTTCTCTCTCCAACTGGGGTGTTCAGGAACGTTGTGGTTCCTCTTCGTCTCCTTTCGTGAATTATTATTAGGAATAGTTCGTTTTTTTAATTTTTTTTATTAATTTATTTACTCTTTTTTGGGTGGAGGATGTCACACTAAATGTTGTCTTGGGCGGAGGCAAAGGCAATACCGGAAAGAATGGCGGGTCCCGTCCCGAAAGGAAGAAGTCAAGCAAATATGAACATGGATACAATTCAATTCAAACGACTCAACTCAGGGTCTGGCAATAAAGTTGCCTGGGCTGGGATCTAGAAATCCAATACCTAAGTTTTAGCTGTTGGGGGAAACGGGAGTGCCCCGAGAAAACCCACTTTCACAGGACAGGCGCCGAAAGTTTTGCCTGTCGTGTGCCCGATATCTGAAAGAAAGAACGAAAAAACAAACATATTATTGACCTGGATTTATTTCTTTTAGATTCTTTGTTGTGTAATTTAAGATTCTTGAAATATGTTTTAAGGTGAAATGTATTTTGTTGGTGCACTAGTTAATTTGTGTAGTGATGCCGTTAGTTTGTTTCTATTTTCTGCTTTTAGATAATATTTGAGTGATATTTCCGTTATTCTATCTCTTAGTGTTGGTAAATTACTAATCTGATGTATATAATTTGTTGGCATGAATGACGGTAGACTGAATGCAGATTTTAATATTCTGTTCTGTTGAACTTGGATTTTCTGGAGTGTGTTGTTTGACATATTGTATGTTACTTGACATCCGTACTATGTTAGTGGACGGATGTAAGCCTTGTATATTTGTATAATGGTGTTTGGTGAACATTTTGATTGTTTACTGGTTTGAGTCATTAAATGTGAAATCTTTTTTCTTATTGATGAGTGTATATTGTTTACATGCTTTTTCCATGTTAGTTTTGTGGCATTACTTTATGCCAAGAAATGTGATGTTTTTGCTTATGTTAATGGTTGTATTTCCGAGTGATAGCTTTATTTTTCCTAGATTTGTTCTTTGCTTTTTTAATTTCCTGCAGAAGATGATTGCTTGTGTTTTGGTTGGATTTAACACAACTCTCTACCTGTTGCTCCATGTTGTGACGTTGTTTAATGATTCTTGTACGCCAGACATGGCCATCACTGGGTTTCTGGAGGTGCTCCAGATAGCGATGTCGTCTGCGTATTGTGAATTATGCGTGTATGTTAGATTTGGGAAAGATATGTCACTGACGAAAATTATGTATAAAAGTGGAGAGAGGACTGATCCTTGGGGCACTCCTGCAGTTATATTAAATGATTTAGATATAGTTTTATTGACTTTTACTTGTACTATTGTATTGGTTGAGAAATTTGAAATCCATTTAACTATCGTTGGATTTATTTGCAGGTGTTTTAGTTTGAATTTGATGGCATTGTGCCATACGTTGTCGAATGCTTTTTTGACATCTAGGAATACCCCGATGGTTACTTGATTGTTGTTAAAAGCTTTGTAGATTGATTCGGTGAGTCGTGTGAGGTGATCTGTTGTTTATCTATTTTTTTCTGGAGGCATTTGAGATTCTGGAAGGATATTATTCGTTTCGCAAAAATGGAGGAGACGGTTGGAGATAATTCTCTCCATCAGTTTTCCAAGGCAGCTTAACAGGCTAATGGGACGAAAATTATCTAGATTTGTTTTGTTGGTTTGTTTCTTTACGATCGTGGTTATGATGGCTTTTTTCCAATTTTCAGGGTAATATCCAGTGAAATGTTCATGATGTTTGTGAGGTGTTGTAGTAGGATGGTGGAGCTTTTTTTCAGAATAATATTTGGTATTTGGTCATGTCCGGGGGAAGTGTTCTTCAAGTTTTTGATATTAATTTTTAGTTCGGTTATGGTTATTTTTTTATTGATTGAACTTGAGTATGCTTCTAGTGTCTCGCCAGGAAATCGTGGTAAGAATGAAGCTTAGTTTGTATTTATGAAGTTGTTGACATGGTGTTGGTTTTGTGTGTCAAAATCTACTGAGTTTAGGTCGCTAAACGAGAAATTGTAGTAGTCAGCTAATAGGTCAGCTTTTTCTACGTCCGTCCTTGCGATTTTATTGTTATGGGTGATATGTTGTAGCATGTGGTTTGTGTTTTTGTCTGAAGCAATACTCTTGAATTTTTTCAAAATTCTTTTGGATTGTTCTTGGTTTTATCTAAGTTTTTACAGAAGTTTTGTCAATTAGTTTCTTTTGCTTTTTTTAATTTCTTGTTTAATTTTTGTATTTGTTCTTTCTAACTCCCACACGATTGAAATGGCGAGCATTTTCAGTGTGACGGGCCCCCGTTGGTTACGAGCCGAACCATCTAACCAGCCATTCCAGGCTAAAAATTAAATAATTAAATGTTTTGTTTGTTCTCCGAGCTTAAAAGGTTTCATAAGTGAGACCATGACTGGCCCAAAGAAGTCTTTTAATTATCTTGTTAACTTTACTCAATTTAACTCGATTACACTGTGACTGAATTATAAACTCAAAAAAAACTTTATTCACAATACAAAATAAAACAGCAAGACATTAATTACTGGATTTAAACTGAAACTTATTATTTTACATATTCTCATCAAACAAATCTATTTCGTAAAACTGTAACAACATAAAAATACCAGTCATACACACACTAGACACCAATGTAACATTACTTCACATTAAGACTGCGAATAATGTCATAGTAATAAGATAAAGTGCGAATCAGACACGCACTAAACACCAAACAATGAATGTAACATTACTTCAGAGTAAAACTGCTAACAATGTTGTAATAATAACATAAACGTACCAATCAGACACGCACAAACATTTTAAAGTATGATTGCAACATTTAATTACAGTATAAGTTGTTAACGATTTCCTTCGGCCCGTGGCAGGTGAGTTAAGGCGTTCCACTCATAATCTGAGGGTCGCGGGTTTGAATCTCCGTTACACTAAACATGCTCGCCCTTTCAGCCGTGAGGGTTTATAATATGACGGTCAATCCCACTATTCGTTGGTTAAAGAGTAGTCCAAGAGTTGGTAATGGGTGGTCATGAAAAGCTGCTTTACCTCTAGTCTTACACTGCTAAATGAGGGACGGATAGCGCAGATAGCCCTCAAGTAGCTTTATGCGAAATTTAAAAACAAACAAAAGAATTTTCTAAAAAATCTGTTGAGATAAGCGAAAGGCTTCGTTGGTAGTGACGTGTAGTAAACAACTGTGTGGTTCTTACTTGATACCTCTAGTGTGAGGCCAATAAAAGAAGATAAACAAGTATTCATGATTAGTCTTAATAAATCAAGGTTTATCAACATAAGGTTTTTAATCTCATAATAATGACTCTATCAAGAACATATTTTCCCTATCTCACTACTTTAAAGGTGAATTTTCAACAAATTTAATAATTGCCTTAGAAACTGTACTTTGGTGTGGTATTATTCCTGTGTGGTTGCCATATTTTTAAACACTTTAGTTTTTGAGTAAAAATAAAACAAAATATGCGGGTCCTCGAACTCAAGTTCCTTTCGCCCGTTCGGCTGTTTCCGTGACGTTATACAACTATGAAACCATACAGTCAATGAAACCTTGGTTTCCTAGTCTAGACAATGGACAAATCTTTCCCAAATAGAGTATATTCCATGTTTAAAAGCTGGTAGATCATTCTGTAGGTATTTTTGTATCATTTTTACATATGGAAAAGTTTGAAGAATACCATTTTTCAAATGTCTTGAACATGTTGAAGTAATCCTCTACATGTTATGTATTTAAAAAAAAACATTATGGACTTGTAAATAATCAAGTTTCAATTCCGTAATATATTTCCATAACTCATCATAATAAAATTAATCTTAACACAGTACTTTGACATTGTCATATTAAATGCAAATCTCATAAACCTCATAAAGCATGTTGTTTTAATATATAATCTTATTTCTTCAGTATCACTCACAGTTCCGCTGCTCTCGCTCGTGGAACCGTCCTCGTCACGATAATGTGTCAGATCTGTGTCAAAAGTAACTGTTCCAGGTTCGTTAAGAGTGAGTTCAAATTTATATGGCGCTACTCGACACTGTTCAGAACAAAAAATCAAAACAGACTCCGCCTCTCTTTCTCCGTATGCACTGGCCATGTTTATTTACATTCAACGCACTGCCGCTGGCGGTATGTTTGGCAGCTATTACGTCACAGTACGTTTCTTAGCGGCACACGTAAAAACTAAAACATTCGGATTGCCGCTCGAAAAGGAGTAAACATAACTGATACAAATACAAGTTCTAACACTGATTTTGAAAGCACATTACTAACAAAGGAAATATCCCTACATGAAATACTAGAAGCAATAAAAAACACCAAAAACAAAGCGCCAGGAGAAGATGAAATACAAGCTATTCTCCTAAAAAACGGCACTCCGAAATTGTTTGACCACCTAAATTCTCTATTTAACTTATCGCTATCCTCAGGATATATCCCAGTTTCTTGGAAGCTAGCAAATATATTAATGTTCCATAAGGAAGGAAAACCAGCGAATAAACCAAATAGCTACCGACCAATCAGTCTGACCAGCTGTGTCGGCAAAATTCTCGAAAGAATAATAAGTAATAGACTCTCCACATTCTTGGAGGTAACATCAAAATTACCAGAAGAACAGAATGGATTCAGAAAATTTAGACAAACGACAGACCATTTAATAAGATTAACCGAAACCATAATAGATAGTTTCAACAAAAAAGAATGTACAGTCGCTTGCTTCCTCGATATCGAGAAAGCATTCGACACCGTCTGGCACGACGGTCTAAGGTTCCGAATGAATGAAATGGAACTGCCGCGAGGAATTATTCGCTGGTTATCTAACTTTCTGGAAAACAGAAAATGTAGAGTAAACGTAGAAGGAACTTTTTCCGAATACTTTACTCCACTAGCTGGTGTCCCACAGGGAGGGGTGGTTAGCCCTATACTCTTCATCATGTATGTTAACAATATGCCATTGAAGGATCCAAATCATGGATTCTCATCACAGTTCGCAGATGATGTGGCAATCTGGAAAAGTGCTGCAACACCCACGATAGCAGCTACAAACACACAACCACAATTAAATAGAATTAGTGAATACTGTGAAAAATATAGAATTAAAATAAACACAGCAAAAACTCAGCTCGCACTCTTTACGAAATCGACAAAACACAGAAAACAACAGCTAGAAATATATATGAATGGCACTCTGCTCCAGATTGCCCAATCAGCAAAATTTTTAGGTCTGACTTATGATTCAAAATTAACTTGGATCAATCATGTCAACGAAATTAAAAATAAAATTTGGCGAAGAACCAACTATGTTAGGAGTCTAACTGGTAAACACAGTGGAGCATCTACAGATAACATTTTGAAAATATACAAAACATATATTAGACCAGTAATAGACTATACAGCTCCAGCATGGGTAACTGTAAGTAATAAAACAATCAAAACCAAACTACAAACAATACAAAACACACTTCTCACAACAGCATACAGAGTCCCGAGATCAACATCATCTAAATTCATTCACAATTACTCGAACATACCAACCATATCAGATAGACTCCTAAATATTACAATTAGATATTTTAACAAAAATTGGATGAAAAATGATTTATTATGTGAACTAGATAGGTACCTCATACACGATGAAGAAAATCCTAAATACCTCTCCCCAATTAACATATATATTAAACATAAAGAAAAATAAATTAAAGTAAAATATGTATGTACATAAACTTTAAATCTTGTATTTATTGTTTACATATTTATGTATTTTAAAATAATAATAAGATAAAATAAATAAACTGCCACCAGCAAGCTTGACTATTGTGAATAAGAGACTATAAATGGACATTGCCCTGAAAAGGACCTAACATACAAACAGTTAGGGAAAATACGTTCAGGAAGGAGGAAGAGGTCAAAGTGAATCTGACCCTCCAGGGCAAAATACCCAAATACCATTGACCAAGGAACACTCGAAAAGGGCTCTTTCTACACCAAGTTCTATGTTTCACTTATTAGCACATATGTTTTATAAAAAATGCGAATCTGCAAAATTAATCAGTATGAGCAGTTCTTTTGACTGTAAAGTTTTCTTTTTCTGTAAAATTCACTTTTTAAAACATCAGTATTTTCTCAAAGATTGATTCTTTGAAATAAAATACTAATGAAGAATACATATATAGTCTACATAAATAGATAAAGGAGCAGCAGATATTAAGAATAGTTTCTGTTGTTGTTGGATCTCGCACATAGCTACACGAAAGTTATCTAAACCAGTCGTCTCTAATTTTGAAATAAAGCCCAGAAGGAAGACAAGTATTCAACACCTCCTTCAAGCTACCATATCCAAACGATAGGTTTTCCATGGACTTCCACAGATCTCTTCTTCTTGAAACACAAATAATTTCCAGTGTCGCTAAATTTGTCCATTTGGATGGACTCTTGACATAAGTCAACCTCGGTCTTCCATTGTATCTCCTTCCTTCAGTCTTTCCAGTTACAATTATATTTTCAATTTCTTCTTTCTCATAAAGTCTTCTAAAAACTCCAACTGTCTATTTCTGATGTTAGTCAGTTGCTTCCATCTGTAACCTGTTCTTGATAAAATACTTTAACTTCAAGTTTCATTCATTTCACCCCTTTTCAGCTCCATCTATTGACAGATATAATAGGAGTAATGTGAAATAGTCAGTGATGTCGAGAAACCCACTTGTTGAGAATTTTATGTGCAAAAACGGCTCGTTTGGGTTGAGAAAATATTTCAAATAGAACACCAACATTATTTATAAAATACAATGTGATAATTGCCACGACTTCTATATTGGAGAAACAAGTAGAAAAATGGAAACCAGATTCAAAGAACATAAAAAGTCACCTTCACACGTTTTCGAACACTGCAAGTCAAATGGACACAACATAATCATAGAAAACACTCAAATACTAAATAAAGAAACAAACATAAACAAACGCAAAATTAAAGAAGCCTTACTTACACAACAACTTAAACCCAAAATAAACCAATATAAAGGAACGCCATTATACCTATATTAATATTATAGATAAAATTATATATTCAAACATCTAACCCCGCCCTCTACATTACGACACTCAGTTACACAACCCATTCCAAGCATGTGGTCAGCTTCCGGTCAGTTACCTCTTTCTTTGTGAACCTGACGATGACCGAAGAAGGTCGAAACGCTGTTCGCTCTTCTATTTGAAATATTTTCTCAACCCAAACGAGCCATTTTGCATATAAAATGTGAAATAGTGGCAACATCGGTGATAAGCAATCTTGTTAATGGCCTAGAGTAGTGATGGCGAACCTTTTAGAGATTGCGTGCTTCAATTGTCACCCAAAATTATTTTGTCTAACCGAACGTGCCAGGATTTTCATAAAAATGACAGTTACTTTCCAATAAAAAACCGACTTTTTGATGGGTATCTTTATTTTAGGCCTGGCATGGCCGAGCGCGTTAAGGCGTGCACTCGTAATCCGAGGGTCGCGGGTTCGCGCCCGCGTCGCGCTAAACATGCTCACCCTCCCAGCCGTGGGGGTGTATAATGTGACGGTCAATCCCACTATTCGTTGGTAGAAGAGTAGCCCAATACTTGGCGGTGGGTGGTGATGACTAGCTGCCTTCCCTCTAGTCTTACACTGCTAAATTAGGGACGGCTAGCACAGATAGCCCTCGAGTAGCTTTGTGCGAAATTCCAAAAAAACAATCTTTATTTTAAAAAAGTCGAATTACAAAAGTTTGCAATGAAACTAATAAATAATCTTGACTTAAAATTTATGTACTTTGTCTTGAATTTTATTAAATCAATGCGATCTCTGCTGTTGCAAACACTCGGATAACTTGCTAATTGATGGTGCATATTTTGTTGATTTGAGAGCAACACATGCAGCACTCAGTTCATCTGTAAGCTTGTTTCTTCTGTCTGATTTGATGAAATTCAAAGTTGAAAACAGCTGCTCACAAGCGTAAGATGATCCAAACAAAGTAAGAAGAGCTATTCCAAGTAATTTCATTGACTTAAATTTAATTGGCAAAGAATTCCACACTTTAAGACACTTTGCAACGTTTTCTTCCAAGATCCCTCCACACTCTATTTTCTCAAGTGTTTTACGCAAGACACAGAATTTATTAGTCCAAGTATAGTTTTCTGAAATTTAACATACTTCTTAGCAAAGATGCGGGAATCATATCACGTGCCAGCAATCGTGGACTTGCGTGTCACCTCTGGCACGCGTGCCATAGGTTCGCCATCACTGGCCTAGAGCATCATGATGCAGAAGTTAGTTAACAGAAGTTCGGAAGGAGAGAAAGGATGGAAAATGAGATTGAGAGGACAGCCAATTCCCTAGAATAATTCAGAACAAACAGTTCCTTTGCAAAACATAATGCTTAACAAATTAGGAAATAACGTAGAAAATTTAAGTAATTTTTAAAAATACTCAGTACAGCAATTTGAACTGATAAAATGTTGATAGTTACGGCTGTTATGTAAATGTCGTGTAAATGTTTTGTAAACGACAACATGTCGTGTTGTTGTGTGGATTTCCATATCTATTATTTATATTTCCATGTTTATATTAATGTTTCAAAGTTCAAACCAATAAAACATGTTGTTATTCATTTAAAATAACATTTAGAAATTTCTAGAATTAGGTAGATCAATCATATGTTTATAAATTTATGTAAATGAAATGTTTGGCGGCCTGGTGTTTAGACGTCGAGTCTCGAGGAAAAAGACAGACATGCGCAGATAACTCTGTGGAAGTTACGCGATGGTTCGAGAAAAGAGGCCTACTAATATATAAACAGACGAAGATGCGAGAAAGAAGAGAGTCATACATTTGTTTTATTCAAAACAAGAGATGTTGTTTTTCGTTTGAGAAAGTTTAAACGTTTGCTGTGTGTTAATTCAACTTGGATTCGTGACTGAAGTTAGATCTACAGAAGCTGTGAATCTTAATGATTCATTCGAATTACTGGTTATACTTAAAATCAACACGTACAGGACTGTTTAGGGGAGACCGAAGCAGAAAACGAGAAGTTGAAACATTCATCGAAAACACCGTAAAAAGAACTTCATCATTCTCCATTCAAACCTCGAAATTTCTTCGTGGGACCAAATTCACACCCTAGACTGGAATTTTGGACTTTCATTCTAGATCATATTGTTAGATACAGGCCAGTACCATTTTGTATTGTAATTAACTTTGAAGGTTGAAACTGAATATCTGTCATTGTTATTATATAATTTATGTTATATCTGTTACATATATAATAGTTTATTGTAATAAATTATACAAGCTGTTATCTGTGTCTTTCTGTTGCGTTCAATCCACACAGAAAAAAACGTAACAACCGTATACAGTAAAAATTTGTTCGTTTACAGTTAAGCTCAAGGATACACAATAAGCTATCTATTTTTTGTCCGCCATGAGTAGTGAAAACAGGTTTTTAGGGTTATAAGCCTTCGCACTTATAACTGATCCAATAAGTGACGATAATTGTCGACTGTCTTGATGCAGAGTTAAAGAAATTAAAATTTATAAATGTGTGTAATTTAGGTCTCGATAAATCCATCGTGATTAAATATTTCATAGTGGCGCCCAGTAATTTTTCCTAATTTATCCGTGTTTAGGGCTGTGTAAGTTACACTCGAGGACAGTTAAAGACTCTTGAGATCAGGAAGTATTTTCACTTAGAATTTTTTTAAATTCTGAAACTAACTTTATCTCTACGGTTTTAATGGCGAATTCAATAATTCTTCGTCTTTGTCCAAAAATGAAGAACTGCAGTTGTAAAACATGCGCTATTTTATTTTTCTTCCTTCTCTCAATACAACAAACTAGTTTACTCATATAGATTCAGATGGGAATGAAGGCAGTTAGTTCTAGCAACATTTACAAGTGGTTGTTGATATAAAGTGATAGTTAGTATGTACTCGCTGCTGTAAAAATAAATAAATATACGCCGGTACCTCGATTATTTGCACTGGTTGGGAAAAGCAAGACATCTCGGACAACAGAAACAGTAGACAATCGAGGCACTAATGTTGTTGTTGTTTCGAATTAAGCATAAAGCTACAAAATGGGCTATCTGTGCTCTGCTCACCACGGGTATCTTTCATCCAGCAGGCCATTGCCTTATTCCAAACGCTGGAAATGTATATTAAAACTATATGCTAAGTATCAGAACTTTATTAGATATAATTCCACAGGCGTTCTGTTTCAAAAGTAAATAAAACCAAAATTAATAATTACAAATATTTCTACTTTTTGCTTTCAGTTTGATTAGATGTATAATTTCAATTATCACAGCAGAAAGCAAACAGTATAAACGTTTCACATCGTTGCATGAATTGTGTCAGAAATAAGTGACAGTAATCATTCTAAATGTATGTTCTTTTCAAAATCTTGAGGACTACTGTCAATATTCCAGGTCTTGGATAAACAATATTTCTGGACTTTCTAAAAATAAATTGTATGTAAAGCTGATTGCAGTAGTTTTTAACTATTTTATAAACATACTAATGTAAAGAAATCTACTATTTTAATACCTTAGGAATATTTATTAGTGACTGTTATATATGTTAACGTTAAAAGTTTAGGTAGCATCATATTTTGAAGTATTTACAATGTAAATTAAATATTTCTAATAGATAAAACGAAACTTGCGAGATACATGTATACTTGGTAATTAGGGTAATGAGTACAGTCTGTAGAATTTCAGGAAAGCAAATAAAAATAACAGTATATCTTGACAGAATATTAATATGTAGGCCGTAATGATTTTTAGCTTGTTCTTGCATTCAGTAGCTTGCGAAAATTCAGGGATGTCGCGAGCCCATTTCTGATATGTAAAAACAAGGCTGAGAAACGCTGAACTTACACCCACAAAAGGAGACATTTTCTCCGTTAGAGAGCTGCCATCTATTAGGAAATATTTCAATTTTCATTTAGCGTGATATTAAGTATGTTTGTTTTAATAATATATAAATATTTAACAATCTGAAAACTTTACCCTTGTCATTTCAAGTAGTCGAGAATATTTTACTTAACTATCTTTACCGTTTTGAGGGTGTTTCTAATATAATATAAAATATAATGAAAAAGAAAACTTCATGTCCCATGTGGTCTAGTGGCTAGGATACCTGGCTTTCACCCAGGAGGCCCGGGTTCGATTCCCGGCATGGGAAATATCCTTTTATTCGTTAATACAAGTAACTATGTTCATCAGTGTTTTCCTCTTGGTTTTTATATATTAATTTTATCACAGATAAAGTGTTTGTTCACTCTGTACTAAATCCTTAAGGAACTTGACGTCACAGTTACGTTGGTTATTCAGTCTCGTACGTTATTTGATAGAAAACCGTCGTTAGAAGAGGTAGTTACCCCTGTCCCCTTCGTCATGTATGTAAGCAACATGTCCAAATTTTAGCTTAACATTACTATTTGTTAACAATGTGGCAGTTTGTAAAAGCTTCAACTCCTTCGAAAGCAGTTACAAAAATTAAACTCTGTTTTGAAACAAACAGCATTTGTTTTGTTTTGGAATTTCGCACAAAGCTACTCGAGGGCTATCTGTGCTAGCCGTCCCTAATTTAGCAGTGTAAGACTAGAGGGAAGGCAGCTAGTCATCACCACCCACCGCCAAGTATTGGGCTGCTCTTTTACCAACGAATAGTGGGATTAACCGTCACATTATACACCCTCACGGCTGGGAGGGTGAGCATGTTTAGCGCGACGCGGGCGCGAACCCGCGTCCCTCGGATTACGAGAACAAACAGCAGAACTAAAACATACGTTCTTAAAACAAATCTAGTTCTTGTATCAAAATCAACCAGAACGGACTTTCATTTTTCAGGAACAAATTTCGAATTGCGTTTCTGAGAAGTTTTGTGTGCGTGTGTATTTGGTATGGAACTTGTCTGAGGTATATTCGACCCAATGAATATAAATAATTATATACAGCTGTTTGTTAGTGTGTGTAACAAAATTAATAGTAATGTGGTTTGTTTTTTTATATAGTAAAGACATGTCGGGCTACCTTCTGTGTTTACTGAGGGAAATCGAGCCCCAAGTTTTAGCGTTGAAAATCTCTAGACTAACGCCGTCTCAGCGAGGGACATAGTAGTAACATAGCACTAAACCCTATAGAAAGTCTATTTATAGACATGGCTCTGAAGAGGGTAGAAAATCAAAGTTCTATTGTAGTGTTTTGCACGGGTGTTAATTGATTTCGTAAAGCGTTTGGAATTTATAAACAACGGTAAAGAAAAGAGAAGAGATTCGAGACCTTCTATGTTCGAGCACGACGACCAAACGCCGATACAGCAACGACACAAAAAAACAACAACTTTGGTTTTATGTACGATAACTGAAATCAATAAATATTTATCAACGAGAATTCCTTATTACATTGTTTACCCAGGGCGGCGAGACTTGCTTAACATAGATAAAGTTCAGATGTTTGAAAGCAGCAGGATATGCACGAATATTACACACACGTTTTTATTCTTATAAGTGCATTTTGTTACATAAATTTTATATAAATATTAAGAAATACGTCTACGTAATAATATTTATTCATTTATGTAATTTTTAAACTGTCATGTTGTGTTAGTTTCAATAATCACAAAGTACACTTATAAATCATTAGTTTGTTTGGTTTTGAATTTCGCGCAAAGCTACACAAGGGCTATCTGCGCTAGCCGTTTCTAATTTAGCAGTGTAAGACCAGAGGGAAGGCAGCAGTCATCACCACTCACCGCAAACTCTTGGGCTACTCTTTTACCAGCGAATAGTGTGATTTTACCGTCACAATTACAAAACCCCCGCGGCTGAAAGGGCGAGCATTTTTGGTGCGACGGGGATTTGAATCCGTGACCCTCAGATTACGAGTCGAACGCCTTAAGCCTACCTGGTCATGCCGTGCCACACACACACAAATATATACTTTGTTTGTTTGTTTTGGAATTTCGCACAAAGCTACTCGAGGGCTATCTGTGCTAGCCGTCCCTAATTTAGCAGTGTAAGACTAGAGGGAAGGCAGCTAGTCATCACCACCCACCGCCAACTCTTGGGCTACTTTTTTACCAACGAATAGTGGGATTGACCGTCACATTATATACCCTCACGGCTGGGAGGGCGAGCATGTTTAGCGCGACCCTCGGATTACGAGACGCACGCCTAACGCGCTTGGCCATGCCAGGCCACCACAAATATATACACCAAATGTTTTCAAACCCCTGGCTGATTACACTGGGGAACACTTTTTCAGTAACTTTGAGTTGCATTGGATATTTTAACTGATTCTGAAGGAGTTTTAGGCGCTGATTTCAAATCTGAAATTAGTTTTTCTCTATAAGCTCTAGTTTGTATGCAGTTTGAGGTTAATGAAATTGTACAAATGTGAACTTGCATAAACCATGTATAAGAATTTTCACGTCCATATATATAGATAGCTTCTAATATTTTGATCATTCTTCTTTTGTTTCAGATCAAACATGGCTTCTAAAAATAGATATCATTGCATAAACAAGCCTGATGCCTTCTGCTACATATGTGGATGCTACACACTCAATCGTCAGAGACGTAACATATCCTCGTTCGTCAAGCGTGCCTACAAGACATATTTTGAAGTTCATCTTGGTGATCAAGACAAGCAATGGGGTCCTCATGTTGTGTGCCACAATTGTGAGGAAATGCTTCGAGACTGGACCAAAGGAAAACACAATGGTCACCTTTTGGTGTTCCAATGATTTGGCGCGAACCCACCAACCATGTAACTGACTGTTATTTCTGCATGGTAAACACAACGGGTGTTGGGAAGAAAAACCGACATAAGATTACGTATCCGAACATTCCCTCAGCTATTCGGCCTGCTCCGCATCCTGAAGAAGTTCCTGTTCCAGTTTTCAAAGGCTTCCCTTCATTGGACGATAAAGACATTGGACATGATACAAGCGAACAAGACAGTTGTGACAGTGAATTGTCAGAAAAATGTACACAATCGGAGAACTGTTCTTCAGACACTAAACCTTTCCCCGTACCCAAGCCTCTTCCCCAGGCTGAACTAAATGATTTAGTGCAGGATTTAGGTCTTTCAAAGAAAGCAGCAGAGCTTTTGGCATCAAGATTACAAGGCAGAAATCTTGTTGATCACTCTGTTAAAGTATCATATTTCAGAAAGCGTGACCAGCTTTTTGTGACCTTTTTAGAAGACAGACAGTTTGTTTACTGCCATGACATCCAAGGGCTTCTCAAAGAACTGGGTGTACCTTACTATAGTCCTGCTGAATGGAGACTCTTTTTAGACAGTTCAAAACGCAGTCTAAAGTGTGTTCTTTTGCATAATGGGAATGTTTATGGAGCAGTACCTGTCGGTCAATCAGTGCACTTGCGGGAAGACTATGATGATATGAGAATAGTCATGGACTTATTAAAATATCATGAGCACAATTGGATCATTTGTGTAGACTTAAAGTAGGTCAACTTTCTTGTTGGACAACAGAAAGGTTTCACCAAGTTTCCATGTTTCCTCTGTATGTAGGACAGCCGAGCACGAGACAGACATTGGGTCCAGAAGGACTGGCCTATTCGTGACACCCTTGAAGCAGGCATGCTAAATATCATATAGGACCCAATTGTAAGCAGAGATAAGATCATCTTTCCTCCTCTTCACATCAAATTAGGTTTGATGAAGCAATTTGACAAGGCACTGGAAACTGAAGGTGAATATTTCCAACACATCATCACAGCTTTACCAGGGTTATCATTTGAGAAAATCAAAGCAGGCGTGTTTGATGGCCCACAGATTCGAACCCTAATGGGTGATGATCAGTTTGTTGCTAAGATGACCGCTTTAGAAAAGGCAGCATGGTTATCCTTTGTGACAGTCGTTCAGAACTTCCTTGGAAACAATAAGGCGGAGAACTACAGTGAACTTGTGAACAGAATGCTCCTCGCTTTTCGTGATCTCGGGTGCAACATAAGCATCAAGCTTCATTTTTTGAACAGCCATCTTGATAAGTTCCCTGACAACCTGGGGGCTGCGAGTGACGAACAAGGAGAACGATTCCACCAAGACCTAAAGGTCATGGAAGAACGCTACCAAGGGCGCTGGGACAAAAGTATGATGGCTGAAAACTGCTGGAGCATTAAACGAGATTGTCCAGATGAAGTGTACAAACGCAAATTCCTACCTGAATAAAATACACAAACAAATTGATAAGCTATTCCTATAATTTCCTATAATAACGAAAAATTAAAAAATAAATGAAAATGTCAAATTGCATAAAATCTGTAGCTTGCAGACAAAAACCGACTTCAGATTTGAAATCAACACACTCAAATTGACTGTAGAAAGGTCTTTTTTTAAATGCAACAAAATGAGTGTTCCCCAGTGTTATTGTATAAACTACATTGAGCGTATTCATTACGGTAATGAACTACGGAAACGTGTAAGAAAAATATACAAACTTGCATTTCATTAACATTAAATGAGACTGTCAGAAATAAGACGGGTGAAAACATATTTGTAATTATATTTGTCTCAGGAAATATCTGGTCAAAACATGGAGGTAAATATGCAAAACAATAAAATTAGAGTTATTTTAATCGGATACCACCTTACAAAATTGTAGGCTTGTCATAGTATTTTTCTCACACAAACAGACATTGATACAATTATCAGGCTATTTACTGCTAGTAGAGGTCTTGTGAGTTTCCATCTTGGTTGTGAGTTGTTGAAATTCCGGATGTTGTCAAGACTGTACGAATTAGCTCCATGAGCTGTTGATTTGTACAGATTACACGACTTCACAAACTTCATTATAGAGTACAGTGATTCACAGCAGTATGTTGTGTGGAAAATTGAGATTTGTCGCACACTGATTTTCTTCAGGATATTTTATTTCTGGAACTTGCTTCCAGAACGGGATGTATGGATCATATTTAGACCCAGGTCCTTCTGTAGTTTTATTAGTTCCATTTCCATAGCAGATGATTCTGTACCCAGAGGTCCGAGAATTAGACAACCATCACTGATCACATCAACCATGAATGGATTTACAAGAAAGCCAGCGGATTTGCAATGCTAAAATCAGGGGTTCGATTCCCCTCTGTAGGCTCAGCAGACAGGCTGATGTGGCTTTGCTATAGAAACAATACAAGAAAGGCGAAACAGAGCTTCAACTTCTGCAAGTCCTCAAACCTGTTTAGGAACTTATCAAGCAGTCCTTGTAATGTATCTTTGTATTCTTCCAGTTTGTGGTCTTTTATTTCAATATCAGGGAATGTATTTACTCTCTTTTTGAGATTGGAAAAGTAAAGTTTCTTAACAACACGTCTCTCTGAAAAAGTCTTATTTTATTCTGAAAACTGAAGATTGTCTGAGTAAGACCATAAACAACATTATCCTTCCCATGTGCCAAGTTGGGAGTTCGTAGATGATTCATTATATCGGTAAGAAACATTAGATCTTGCATCCATTCATTATTTCCCACTTGATGATAGAATCTCAAGCAGAAAGAATCGTTTAGACCTTCTTAGGTCACCTTCAGATAAGCAAAATTGGCTTGCAACTTATCGTTGTGTTGCAGGGATATTAATTAATACAGATATTGGGATATTTCTTTATACTGGCTCAATTTTGTTTTTAGTTCTGATATAAGTTGGAATTCTTTGATTTAGCATTTGTTTACCTTCTTTGTATGTTGTTGTTTTCTATGGTTATGTTGTGCCTGTTTGAGTTGCAGTGTTTTTCGTTGTTCTTTAAAGCTGGTTTCCATTTCTCTGCTTACCTCTCCCATATAGAAATCGTGGTCATTGTTGCATTTTATTTCTTAAAGATGTCGGTGTTATGTTTACCAGTGTAATTTTTTTACATAGAATGGACTTTAACACCTGGTTTTAAAATTAATCTAGTGTTGACTAGAATGTTGTGTTTATTTAAATGTTTTTTTTTTTCAAAATTGTGAGAAATGCTCTTGATATCAGTGTAAATGAAACGGTTTACACTCAGAGATCAAAATCGCAGGAAAAGCAGATTGGAAATAGTTGCAGAGCAGATAAAAAACACGAGTAAACAAAAACACTGATAACGATCTTCTATTGGAGGGTGATGAAAATGTTCAGTGATATTTCTGAGGATCCCTTGGATTTCACGACACCAAAAAGAGATGCGGATTACCCAAAAACTCAACTGTGAAAGCAAGGTGTTGTTGTTGTACTCAACAGGACGTGGAAATGGTCATTCTTAAATTTGGCAATTCTTTGGTATCGAATTTACAGCGATATAAATCTTTCCAAGGGTAGATGCTCGATGGAAGACATCAAATTTCAATGTTCTTGCCTAGAGCAATCAACTGCCTGCATTCTGCATGACTGTATTAAGAATTCTATTCATCATGTTACTCCAAGAACATTCAGATGATGTCATGAAAGTGATTGGTTTTTTTTTTAATTTTGCGCAAAGCTACCCGAGGGCTACCTGCGCTAACCATTCCTAATTTTGCAGTGTAAGACTAGAGGGAAAGCAGCTAGTCATCACCACCTACCGCCAACTCTTGGGCTACTCTTTCACTAACGAATAGTGGGATTTAATGTCACATCATATTGCGCCCATGGCTGAAAGGACGAGCATGTTTGGCGTGATCGAACACGCGTCCAATTCCAGAATGAAATAAGTAATTACAAACTGGAGAGATACACGTGTTGTCTGAAACCAATCTGGGAAGACAAGTGTTTTTTTTTCTCGTTTTATTTCCACCCTCTGAATCAAAACCGCTTCATTTAAAACCTCACTTAATGGCTATGTTCTTTTCAGATTGTGTGTGAGCTTGCAAACTTCCACATTGATATTAAATGACCTTCTACCATGTCTTGGCATTTCAAACATAGAGCACATAAATTTCCTTGAGCCACCTTGAATCTAAACATACAAAATATTTTTGGTGATTCCAGCTTCTCCTAACATGGCTGAGCCATTCAGATCTCTTCTTGACAAATCTCTTATTAGATACGTGAACAGAATACATTCTCAATGTAGTGTTACAGTTTTAATATCAAATATTTTGTATACCTTTGCACAGCATCTTAGATAGGTATGCATAACAGCTGTTTCCCAGGAACTGATAGATGTGTATAACAACTGGTTGTTTTTCAAGAACTGATAGATGTGTATAACGACTGGTTATTTTTCAAGAACTGATAGATGTGTATAACGACTGGTTGTTTTTCAAGAACTGATAGATGTGTATAACGACTAATGTAAACCACAAACCCTTGGATTTACAGCGAGTATACTAGCCACTAAACTATTATCAACCCAATTTAATATAACGAACATGTACTTTACTATTATAACTGGCATTTTCTAAAACTAGCCAACAGCTGAAGAGAAAAAAATTGACCTTTCAGAAAATTTATGGAAAAACAGGACACTTCAGTTCTTGTACACTATCATGTGAGTTTGGTTTGATGACCCCATCATCCATTTTCATAGGTGATCAAAAATTATGAAATACGTATAAAACCCCAGGGTATTTCTTTCATACAAGGTAAGTTACACTTGAGATCTTTACTGTAACACAAATGCATAAAAGTTTCTCTTCTTTAAACAGAAGTGCAAACAAAACTATCTAGCAAAATGTTGTGCTACTCGAATTGTGAATATTGTTCACCACCTTCTTCTTGACTATCTCGATGGGTGTAACATTACATACAGTATTACTCATAACTTATGTCACTTTCCCCTAACCATCCTCATGAAGCATGTGATTATATATACAATGTTGCTCAAAATCAGTGTCACCTATCCCTTGGGCATCCTCATGAAGATAATACCAGATATGCAGTATTACAATCTGTTACCTTTCCTGAGGCCACCCTTATGAGGATGATACCACATATACAGTGTTACCTTTCCAGAGCCCACCCTTATGAGGATGATACCACATATACAGTGTTACCTTTCCAGAGGCCACCCTTATGAGGATGATACCACATATACAGTGTTACCTTTCCAGAGGCCATCCTTATGAGGATACCACACATGCAGTGTAACCTTTCCCTTGGCCATCCTCATGAAGATAACACCACACATAACAGTGTTACAATCTGTGTTATCTTTCCCTTGGCCATCCTTATGAAAATATTACCACACATCCAATGTTACAATCTTTGTCACCTTTCCCGAGGACATCCTTATGAAGATAATACCACACATCCAGTGTTACAATCTTTGTTACCTTTTCCTTGGTTATCCTTACGAAGTATACAACTGCATACAGATTGTTGTTCAAAACTCTGTCCACAAACTTCTCCAAATGCACATGACCAAACAATGCACCATTGGTTGGTTGATTTAGTGTTTTATGGCACAAAGCAGCTAGGCTGTCTGTGCTAAACATCTGGTAAAAAGTTAAAATTAAAGTTTAGTAAAATCATAAAAATAAATTAAGATAAATAAAACAAAGTTTTAAAAAAACATAAATAACATAAAACCAAAGTTTACATCTAGTCCACAATGTTAAGTTAAAAACTATAGTAATACAAGTTGTAAAGGACTTTCTGTAGCATGATCATAATTATCACAACTCTCCAGGATGACTAACAGATAAGTACAAACATCAGTGTTAGTCACCTGAAGTTGGCCTTTCCAGTCCTGGTTCTGAGTTACTTAATGTTACAGCCAGTTTCTAATTTCAAACTGAACTAGATGAACTGTGATTTTTAAAAAGTGAATCACGTTAAAAACAGTCTAATGTATAAATTAAAAAACTTAAATAGCATTAAAAAGATTAATGGCCTTTAAAAAAACTAAAAACATTTCCAAGGTGGACAGTGTCACCATCACCAATAACATTAACGTTATGGACAAACCTTGGGACAAAACGTGTTCAAAATGGTGTCATTGTTGAGAATCATAACGACAACAAGTAAAAGGTCGCTTATTGTGACCTGAACATTGGGTCAATTGTCAAAAGATGTAAGAACAGTATTTTGCAAATGACAATGGAAGTAATTCAATACAACAAACATTACTTCAGCATCCCACAAAGTATGGACAATTTATGGACACCCTGTCGCAGGTGCAACATTTCCATTTGGCACAGAGCACAGTTCTTACTAAGGGATTTAGAACAGTATTTCCATGATGAAACGTTAAGCATTTAGAAAACCAAGAGAAGTGCTAAGCTGCTGTCACAATTATACTGTAGGCATGTTCCACATCTGTATAAAATGAGTATTGACATGCCAATTCCATATTCAAATACAAGTAACAACAGGATTTTACCTCAAACCATTAACAGATATTATGACATAATTCTGTACCTTTGGAAATTGGAATCTATCCAGGGTTGATAGATTGTGGACAGTATTTTTACGATGGAGACAACAGTATATTATGAAAATCCCTTGAAGTAGATACTATGGCACACAGCATTAATCCATAGCAAAGAAGACCAGAGATGATGAAAACAGATGTAAAACAAGTCATCCATCCTTGTGTTACCGTCAACTGTGAACATTCCTTCCCTGAGAGGTATAAAGCAATAATTATGTTCAGTTGATAAAGCATTTTTATAAGCAAACCATAGATGAATTTTGTTAATCAAAAGACAATCATGCATTGTTGTGGTGACATTTTATTTTTCAATAATAAAACTTGTATATACAATTAAGTTGCTTATTAAACTCATCAAATTCTTACTAAACAAATCTTACGAGCTATTAATATCTATGAATTACACTATGTTTGACATAGACATTTCTATTAAAATCACTGTTTTCAAACCTTTCACACATGATCAACTGGAAATAAATACATTAAAAAAGATAAACCTATTCTCTTTAGCTGATGGTTTACAAAATGATTATAATGAATGCCTCTGTATGTCTTACTTAAACAAGGAATGGTTTCTTAAGAATATCCTAATGTAATTTCAAAGTTTTTCCATGAGTTCACAGTATATCATTACAAAAGATGACTAGATTCTGATAACTTGTTTAATATTTTACACAAATGTATATTACATTAAACATCGTTTAATATGTGATGACAACTACATTCATTTGAGATAAAAAAGATACTAAGGAAAATGTAAACAATTATCAATAACTATGCATATGCCATCTTTGGAAATGCGTTAAGAAGAAGGAAAGAGATTATATTGTGCCAACTTTTACTGTGGTTGAGTCACAAAATTGACAAACATAAAATGCAAACTCTGCCTCACAATATTACTTTGTATTAACAAGTCACTAATTCTGTAGCAAAACAAATATCTCAACAATGAAAACACATTTGCATGTTGGTATAGCATAACAAAACTTACCAAGACACCAGTGGTCAGTGTATTAAAAACTCAAAACAAGTTGTATGCATGTTATTACAACACTGTGGTTAAACTTGTGCATTCCAAGAATAATGGTCTGGAAAATAAACTCAAAGAGACACAAGCAGTTTTAATGGTGTGTTTTGTTATAGCAAAGCCACACTGGGCTATCGAGGGGAATCAAACCCCTGATTTTAGCATTGCAAATCCCTAGACCTACTGCAGTACAAGTGGGGAGCAATTTTAATGGACGAAAAAGCTTGAAAGTAAAAAAATCAAAGATACTTCACACTTGCTTCAGGCAAATAGATGGTAATATGATCATTCGGATTCAATATTAAAAATACAACTGTGATAACACGACACACATGTACAAGTAGAGAATACATTACACTCCAACTGTACTAAGTCAGAATACACCAAATTCGAAACATACAAGGACAGGATATGGTACACTCCAAACGTCTAAGAAATTATGAAAACTATTCACATATTACGTTTAAAATGAGATGCTGTGTCTAACATATTTTAAATATCACAAAGTATGAATAGGTAATGTTTATACGTGAAATAAATACAAGTAAAAAATTTGGTGTATTTTAAACTTGTGCAGTGAATGGTTAATAGTTTTACAGAGTTTGAATTACTTGTGATGTCAGCAAATCGGTAAACGGCAACTATTTCTGCTGCAAGAATGTTGGTAGCAAAATATTCAAACTCAGGCCATTTTAAGTTACTTTTTGGATGCTCTACAAGTTAAAACTACATCGCTACATCAGCTACAAAGCCTTCAGTGTCACAATTCTATAGTTGGTAAGCTAGGTAGAAGCTGTAATTTACAAATATCTTCAACTGTTAAAACAGTTGTGATATGCATATACAAAACATTTTTATATTTCTACAGTTTGTAGTGATACTGTTTAATGAAAACAATAATATATAACTAGATCAGAATTCTTAAACAGATTACACCTACATATTCAAAACACAACACATACCATGTAGTAGTGAATTGTAATTAGTATTTCTCCAATATTCAGTAGTCCTACATGTTACAAAGAGATAGTGTTGTGGGTTTAAAAGTTTAACACATTTTCCCATGGAGTTACATCATCTTCACACATTTTATATAAAATATCAACAACAAAACACAATATGATTATCTGAATTTTGTAGCTGTTTGTACTTGGTTTCTATGACTAGTTGTGTAACATCTAAAGCAGCCACACTTTGTGATTAAAATATGAGAAATTCTAGAAACAAAATTTTCTATCCATAAAACTGTACTTTAAAAATGTAGCAGGTTTATATACTGTACAATATTATACGTGAAGTTAAAAAGGCTTAACACAGACAACAATATATTACATCATATAAACATTACTAGTGCTGTGACTACAATAGTAATTGAAACATAATTTTTAGCGTTACAAGGCCACTGACTTACTGCTGGTGGCAGTGAACTCTTGATGTCATATGATCTATGTGATGAATGTTTCACTGAATGTGATGGTAAAAAGATTAATTCATATTCTACCAAGACCTACTGCCACAACACGGAAAGCAGACATTCATTTCTCTGGCTATTTTCTGTACACCTCTAAACACTGTTTTATGCAAGGTTATAATAAAAGTGTGACGGAAGTTACTTCAAGCTGAATGTACCTTTTCCATGTGAATCACAGTTGAACGTTGTCATTTCTTATGTCTCTATTTGCAATAATGGTAACTGGACAACACCCTTTACTCCATACTCTGGGTCAAAAAAAAAAATCCCTTTTAGTTGTCATCTTGTTTGGAGTGGAGACATTTTGACACAGCTTGTGCATCAGGTTGGCCAGTTTTGTCCAGCAAGATTGATAATACCACATCTTGACCAGTGTGGTGTAAACCTCAGGATTTCTGTGATACACTGCAAGTCTGTCAACTCTTTAACTAGCGATTCTTATTACTGGCCTAGAAAGATGGTCTTACCGATACTCCTATAATCAATTAACAAAAAATATATATATAAATACATTATGTAACATTCAAGGACAATAAATAAAGTTTTATAATAAATTTTAAACAAAAGTTTCATATTATTAGGTACTTTACTATCATTACATATGGTCATGATAGATTCTGATTATTGGTTCTTCAAACAAATACATTAAATATTAATGAATTTTAAATGTTAACTGACTGCAAGTTACCATGAATAAGTTAACTGTATAGTTTTAAATAAAAGGATTGTTTATTTGGAGTTAAGCACAACATTAAACAATGGACATTCTGTGCTGTGCTAACCAAGCATATTGAAACTTTTACCATTGTGCCAGTTCTGGGCTTAGAGAAAAGAAAACATAGTAGTCCCTGATTCTGTTCAAAATATTTATGTGAAGATGTAACAGTGTCATATTTTATTATTTAAAAGTTCTCAAAAATTTATAAATACATCAGTTTCAAAAATAAACAACTTTTAAACGAAAACTGCACCACGTATTTTAACTTTTTCATTGCATCTTGACTGGTGTGCTAAGCCTAAGTACTGTTTACCTTCATTCATCAGTACGTGCTTTCAGTTACAGATGTTTTAACAGAATTATGAATGAAAGCTCTCCTACACCTAACAGTTTCTGTGAAACATCCAAATGTGTTCAGAACAAGACTAGTCAACCAAGAAAAAAACAAACAAACAGAAATCAGAAGGTGTACTCAACCATATCCAAACTAACAGAAAGCAGATCCATGAAAATGGACAAAATACACCATGAGGCCTACATCATCTAACTGTTAGAATTTGAAAATTAAAAATATAGCCCTTGTAGGCTCCAAAGACAAACACCCTCTAACTAGATGGATGCACTGAAGAGTTCACGACATTGCACAAGTCCCAGACTGATTGTGTAGAGAGAATTTGAAAGGAAGTACCTTCTGGTATGCCAATCACGTAGTAAAGCTAATCTGACAGGATGTAATTATTTAAAAAGAAAAGCATAGCTACAAGAAAACAAGTTGTACAAATAGTTTACTCTAATCAAGGTTTTATAATAAAAAAAACTTATGAATAACTGTATAGTGTGTTAAATATTACAACAGATATCAAATAAGTTCACATGCAGGTGAGATACATAAACTGGTAAGCTAATGTTTCTTAGCTTGTTTTGCTGTTCATAACCAACTGAACATTATGCAGTACCTTACCAGCATAAACATAGTTATTTTACAAGTGAACTTTTCTAATATGCTTCTGTTGAACAGAATTATTGGCTTGCTGTATCTCACTGAATTACTAGATACTATTGATGACAATGAACAATGCTTACTAGTTTACCAACAGTTGTTTGTGTCTTCAGTTTTTTAACATAATATATCAAGACCTTTGTAAAGTTAGCCACGCTGTCTCGTACTTTCTTAACATGGAACGACAGTATCTTTCCACCCCAACCCCAATGACGGTTAATCACATTGTTTGGTGCTTTGTAACATTTAAATGTTTTCAACAACTACTGACAAATCAACCATATAAAACTAAGATCCAGTAAGCATCTGCTGTGATAGGTACGCTTGGTTCATGATAGTAAACTTTAACCAATAAGAGATTTTGTTTGATAATAGTATGTTTACGTTACTATGGAATTTTCTTATCTTAATGTTAATTTGTAATTTAATACAAAATTTTGTTTCTCAATGGTCAACTTTACCAAAAGTGTCTAACTGTAATACAGCTGTTAATGTGTTTACAGATGCAGAAAATAATGTGATATACAAACCAATACTTTAAAAGAAGAATATAAAATAACTTCTAACAAATCCCACAAAATAAATATCACTGAAGATGCAATGTGTATAGGCAAATATTCAAGTAAACTTCAGGTTTTCTGAAAAATTCAAGACAAGGTTATTGCAACTGAAGAAACAAAAAGCTTTGGTTTATGATTT
Source organism: Carcinoscorpius rotundicauda (assembly GCA_011833715.1). NCBI lineage: Eukaryota > Metazoa > Arthropoda > Merostomata > Xiphosura > Limulidae > Carcinoscorpius > Carcinoscorpius rotundicauda. The sequence goes on from CM022398.1 coordinate 4,034,759, forward strand.
CAGTTACTTTGGAGAAGATCTTTTGTTTTCCTCAAGTTTTAAAGTAATAATTTGGTTCTCTCGTGAGATGCAGCATTTATGTAATAATTCATTTTACACTAAAACTGTATTAGTAAAAATCATAATTTAGCAGATTTCCAAGAAAAACACTGTGATAATTGACCACAATATTGCCCTGTCTAGTCTTCCTATTCTGAACACAGACGAGGTCCTTCGGACATTAAAGGGGTTAAATTCTGAATGAAGCATTTGTATATTTCTGTCATACTGTTTACAAACACAAGTTTAAAAAATTTTAAAACACTAAACAGAAAACTGTTTATCATATATTTTTAATTACAGGTACTTTTTTATAAAAACAAAACTTACCCTGGTAGCTGATCCGTGTGAGTGAAGCTACACACTGTTTTTCTCACAGCCTGCTGAAGACTCGTCTGAAACTGTTAGGATTACAGAAAGTTAACAAAACTTTAACATTCACAGACTTAGTTGATATAGCAAAAAAAACCCTTCTAGATAGCTGAACAAACGTGAATGTCTCTTCACTTGTATACATGTGCTGTCTCCTAGCAAAGTTATTAACTTGTTTTATATTTTTAGCATAGACCTCAATTTACCGAGTCGCAGAAAACAATTTTTCTTATTTATCTGGCACTGTTTACAAAACTTTATATCACCAGTTCTTGTAAATAATGAGTATACTAATTAGGGTAAAATATAAACAATGACAACAATAAATACAATGTTAATATGAGGAAATAATGTACTTAATATGAATTCAGTCTACAGCCTCAAATAATTCTTACTTTAAAATTTATAAAGATCACACCAACCTAATCTAATTTACACAATAATATTTATTGTTAATGCAGTTCTTCTAAACATAAACAGCAACTCAACCATTACCGTGTCTCTCATATTCCAACCAGCCTGACAAACCCCAATGTTGATTAAAAGGCCTTGTTGGCATTGGATATAGCAGATATACTGTGGTTAACATATTTCTAAATGACCTTTAACATTACTCAGAAGCTTCTACAACTAACAATCTTCTTTACTGTAGGAATATTCTTTACATTTCAAATGAAGGATGCCCTTTGTTATCAAAGCCAAATCAACCATTCAGAGGACATCATGAAAGAACTTTACGAGTTCCACTAACTGATAACAAACAACAAGAAGAGAGCTCTACCTGATGAAGGAGGCTTTTGTTGTGGTATCTTCACAAAATCATCAGCATGCGAGTGGAACAGAGGATTCATGAATGAGGCAACATGCTCCACTGTCGTCTGGTTGTCAAGGGCATTTCCTCGGAACGCTTCAGAATGAAATGCCATAGAAGAATGTAAAGTGATGGTCGATATGTCTGGCAGGGTTTTTCCAGATGCTGTCGTCTTCAGCAAGTAAGAAAAAGATGTTGCACCAGAACAATCGGAGGCAGTAGGTTTATAGTATCCAAAAGACATCTTATTGGAAATGAGGTTTTTGTTCTGAGGTCGTGATGCAGGATTCCATGCAGTGCTGCCCATACTGACTGGCTGTAGTTCAGAGCTCGTGTCACTGGTGGTTACGAGTGAACCAGACTTGTATATCTGTTTTTGTGTATTTTCTTCTGATTTCGTGATTTCTTGTTGTTCTTTAAGTTGATTATTTATTTCTGATTTATTATAAGTAGATTCACAGAACAAAGAACAAGGGTCAAAAGCCTTTTTATGTCTGTTCTGGCAGTCTGTCTCAGTTAGAGAGTTTAATCTTTTAGTTTGGGATCGACAACGACCTCGAGCCTTTTCCTGTTCTTTAAAAACTGGGTCTTGTCGTTTTATCTGCATACGGTACTTCTGTCGCTCCCGTTCCTTCTCCCGAAACAAAGGATCTTGTCGTTTCATCTTCATACGCTGCCGCTGACGTTCTCTCTCCATATCTCGGAAAACGGGATCCTGTCGACGTGCTTTCATCCTGGATCGCTGTTTTTCTCTTTCTACCGCTCGGAAGAATGGGTCTTGACGTTTCAGTTTCATCATATTTCGCTGACGTATTCTTTCCTGTTCCTTGAAAGTTGTATTTGGTTGTCTGGTGTCATGAAGCTTATCCTGAGACCTACAGAGTCAGAAGTCTATATAAGAACATTTAAAGAATAAAAATAGCAACTTCATCATTACAATTATCCTAAAAGTTACACCAAAACTAGATTTTCTGTCACCACTGTTACTAAGTTCACATGTACAGTGCTTACTGGTTGATTAATGTCACCCCTTGAACTCTTAACAACTCCTTTCAATCAGGTCATGGAAACATTTTAACATATTAAACAAATTAATTAATAATGACCTTCAAATCTCTGATCTCACAAACAAAGCTCTGCTAACAATAAAGAAATTAAAAATTCTGTGACATCAAGATTGTTTAAGTTTTATACCCAGTGTCTTGTAACCCTACCAATAATGTCACATTTTGATGAAATACAAATCATGTTAACAGTTTTTTAATGATAAAACTTAACACTGTTATGTGTGACAAAGCTTGAGTGTCACCAACAACTGCAATGAAAACATATTGATCGAAATGTGCTTATTACTTAAGCACATTCAGCCTCCTAAGTCATTACTTGGTGGAAGCACCTTTGGTAACAGTTATTGCTGCGAGTCTATTTGGATAGGTATCTAACAGTTTTGTATAACGGGTTGTGGTAATTATTGTCCATTCTTCCTTTGCAAAATTGTTCCAATTCAGATAAGTTTATTGTGAATTGTTGGTGAACCATAATTTTTCAAGTCTCACAATAAATTATTCACTGGATTCAAATCAGAACTCTGACTGGAGAACTCTTGGACATTCACTTTCTTCTTTTGAAACCACTCTAGTGTAACTTTAGCCTAATGCTTCAGGTTGCTGTTCTGTTGAAATGTAAATTTTCAACCCAGTTTTAGATTCTTGACTGACTCAAGCAGGTTTCCCTCTGGGATTCCCCATTACTTTACACCATCCAACTTCCCCTCAATCCTGGCAAGCTTCCCAGTCCCTGGTGATGAGAAGAGTCCCCATAACAAACTATGTTTGACAACTGGGATGGTGTTGCTTGGGTGATCATTAGACTTGCAACAAACATAACACTTTAAATTTTGAACAAAATGATCAACATTTTGTCTCCTCTGACCACAAATTCTTCCACCACATGTCTGCACTATCACTTACAAGCTTTGTTATAATTCTCATTTGAGATGCAAGATAGTTATTTTTCTTTAAATAGCTTCTTTCACCACTCACTCATATAGGCCAGCTTTGTGTAGGAACCACGATAGTGTCTGTGTATGAACAATGGCTCCCATCTCAGACATGAAACTTTGCAATATTTCAGTCACTGTTGGCTTCACAGTGGCATCCCTAACTAGTTTCCTGCTTACTTGGTTTGGAAGGGTGGCTTGAGCTAGGTGGAATGAAACACAACCCACTTCTTAAAGACTTCACCATACTTAGAGGAACAACTGTCTGCTATGAAATATCCTCCTAACATCATCACGATTTGTCCTTCTTTATCCCTCACTTGTTTGGAAACCTCCTTGGTGTGTTTCTTTCTAACATCATTATACACCAATTTTAAGCTAAGATAACACCATTTTAAATACTTCAATACCTTAATGAGGTACGTGCAATCAGTGCTTTGAATTCTGGTTTCTAGTGATCGTAAACATAAATAAACCAATTCTACTAAACATTAGTCTGAATACTCAAATTAAGATATACTATTCTTCATTTATTACTTGTCACCAAGATATACAAATGACTAAAAGCGAGATCATATTGTAACAATGCCACTAAGCTTATAGCTGAATGACATATACTTATGGTGTGCTTTATTTTCAGCTGTAGACTACTAACTCAAAATGTGCATTATTTTTCATTCAAAGCACTGTCATTTCTTGACCAATTTGAGATCTAATGATGTATTTGACCATGCCCAAGGTCTGATGGATTATTTTAATCCTGCCTAAAATAATTTCAATTTGGAAGGGGGGTCTGTCTGATATAGATGCCAAAGCAAGTGAGAATTCCCTCTTGTTTTTATTCACCACAGTGAATGTACATTTATAGAGGTTTTGGAGATGTAGCACTGATGCTACTAATTATTACGGAATTATTCAAACTACTTCACATGTCAGTTACCACAGACAAAGTCAAATGGAAACGTTCAATGACAAGTGTAATTTTACTACAGCTGCAGTAGTATAGATGGTTATGATTTTAACGTTTGTTTCTCAAAACAAGGAACAGTATAATTTGGTTACTAGCTGAAATGGTTCAAACAAAATATGAACACTTTATGCCTCTGTACGAATCACAGAAAAGTTTTAAGAAACATATTACCTATACTGCAAATAATTTTATGTCAAATCTGAAATCACTCAACTTCTATGTATATTTTACATAAGAAATATATGATTTCACCCAATATCTTTTATGATTTCTTCACACAGAGTTTCATAATGCAAACATAAGCAAAATGTACTCAAAATGAAAATTATATTGCTCTCACCAGCAACAAATGGAATAAAAAAGTCAGTAATTTAAAAGTTAGTGTTTTTTTTATATATCTTTACAAATAAGACAGATTTAGTAAAGTTTACCTGGATGCAGCACGGGAAACATTTCCAGAGTGACAGTGAGCTATATTTCTATTCCATGTCACTTCTAAAGGTTGGGAATCAGTGGTTCGAAACCGGGAAATATTCTTTCCCGAGAACTGCGGGTCAGGATGCTTTTCCTTCATGTTTGTTGGACTTCCTACTGGAATGTTAAATTCACCATCGTCTTCTGTTAAGACTGTCTCCACAGGTACCGAGTCAGTGGCCATACTGTAGATTTCACGAAGGATCTTAAAACTCCCTCAAGAACTATTATACATCTAGTTCAAAAACTTAAGAAGCCAAACACATAATTTAATGTTTCTTATAAGTAATGGCTGGTGAAAGGCTAGTTAACTGAATTGTTGAGAAACTGGATGGAAGAAACCAATTGCGTCCTGTTCCTAATAGTGAAGTTAACAGAATTTTAGGGTGTATTTATAAGCACTGATTGCAAGTCAGAAGATGTAATTATATCTATCAATAGTTATTTCTCACTTAGAATACTGTTTACAGTTTTGGTTTTCTTTTCAGAGACAAGATATTGAGTGACTGGAAAGGGTTCAGAGGAAAGTCATGAAGACAATTTTAAGGATGAATGGATTACCTTATAAGAATAGATTAAGACTTCTTATTTCTCTCAATAAAGTAAAGGTTAAAAGATGACTTTACTGAAGCTTATAAAATTATCTCCAGATAGCCTCCAGGTTATCCAAGATTTGGATAAGACATGTTATGATCTAGCCATGGAAGTTTTATTTTTCTAAAAGGGCAGATAATTGATTTATTGAACAAGTATCTAACACTTTACAGGAGTATAAGAGAAGAGTCAGTGATTTCCTGTCAGGTAATGAATTGTTTTTTTCTTATGATAAGTGTGCAAAGACAGCCTTAAAGGATTGTATTGCCCCTTGTTGTCTGTAGGTTATATTTCACCAAAAAGATATTTCCAATTTTGACTTGTAATCCAAACGTCTACAAGCACACCCTAAAACTAATTTTGGTACTAGTGGCATGAATACTGGCTGTTTCAATGACTTATCCACCATTATGCCAAGATATGGCTTCAACAACTTATCCACCACTATGCCAAGTTACGGCTTCAACAACTAATCCACCATTATGCCAAGATATGGCTTCAACAACTTATCCACCATAATGCCAAGATATGGCTTCAACAACTTATCCACCACTATGCCAAGTTACGGCTTCAACAACTAATCCACCACTATGCCAAGATATGGTTTCAATGACTTATCCACAATAATGTCAAGATATCTTTTTTAGCTATGTCTGAGTTGGTTCCCACCCATATTAGACATGTGGTTCAAACTGTAATATCCTATGTGCATCACCTTGCACTTGCTATAATAAACTGTCACATATGTCCAACTAATCCAAGTTATCCTGCAGTATTCCAACACCTCATTACAGCTAAAAATATCCAGCAATTTAATGTTATCAACAAATTTAGACACTGTACTTATCATATCTCATTTATGACTAAAGTTGGGTCACTAACCGGTCAAAAATTATCTAGTGAGAAGGGTCCAGTTAGAATCCATGAAACGTTGTAACATTGAACTGAAAGTACGGTTCATACCTCTTGAGTAAATACCATGAAATGTTGTAACATTGAACTGAAAGTATGGTTCATACCTCTTGAGTAAATACCATGAAATGTTGTAACATTGAACTGAAAGTACGGTTCATACCTCTTGAGTAAATACCATGAAATGTTGTAACATTGAACTGAAAATACAGTTCATACCTCTTGAGTAAATACCATGAAATGTTGTAACATTGAACTAAAAATACAGTTCATACCTCTTGAGTAAATACCATGAAATGTTGTAACATTGAACTAAAAGTACAGTTCATACCTCTTGAGTAAATACCGTGAAATGTTGTAACATTGAACTGAAAGTACGGTTCATACCTCTTGAGTAAATACCATAAAATGTTGTAACATTGAACTGAAAGTACGGTTCATACCTCTTGAGTAAATACCATGAAATGTTGTAACATTGAACTAAAAATACAGTTCATACCTCTTGAGTAAATACCATGAAATGTTGTAACATTGAACTAAAAGTACGGTTCATACTTCTTGAGTAAATACCATGAAATGTTGTAACATTGAACTGAAAGTACGGTTCATACCTCTTGAGTAAATACCATGAAATGTTGTAACATTGAACTAAAAATACAGTTCATACCTCTTGAGTAAATACCATGAAATGTGGTAACATTGAACTGAAAGTACGGTTCATACCTCTTGAGTAAATACCATGAAATGTTGTAACATTCAACTAAAAATACAGTTCATACCTCTTGAGTAAATACATTTTATTTACCTACGTAATTGGAAAATAAAGTTTAAGGGCACTAAAACCTACAGCAACATAAAATTAAAGGACACTAGTTGACCTTTCAATCCTTCTGACTGTCCATTGAATTAAACCAAACTCTTAGAGAACACTTAAATTCAATAAGCAGTATAATTAAAGTAGGTATATTGTACTATCACAGTCTAAATATCGTAATTTAAATTTCATAAACACTTCCAATGTAATGCTGATACAATATCAAAATAACCTTTTTATGTTGTTTGAAATTGTTTTCTGCTCATGTTATTGAAGCTAATGAAACATTTTCACAAAAAGAGCTAACATTATGATACAAATATTTACTACAATTCATCCAGTGATTTCTTATTCATAGCACGTTTTTTGTATAAAGGACAAACACAGTTTTCTCTGTTTTCATTTACAGTATTGTTTTCAGTTCTTGTTTCAGCCACATACATGTTTTTGAAAATGTGCAGAAACAGTTTACCAGTATCGCCGTTGATTTACAAATTTTAACCTATGAAGAAAAACTCGAAGATCAACATTTTTATTGCATGCAGAAGAAGTAAGGGTAACTTGGTACTTAAAGTTTGTGAATGGAGGTTATAAATATTAAGGAAGGTAAATAAAAAGGAAAGCATCCAAAATCCAGTATGTTTATCAGACAGAATTTTTCCCACTAAAGAAACTCTTGAGCTGTTTACCAGATGATACATTGTGTGTTGGTAGCTAGGCCTCACGTTTTTTGCTGCACAATATATAATTGATGAGTCCTATTTAAGTTTGAGTGGTTTCTTTGTATGATGACCTTGACAGACTGAAAGTCCTTCTGACATCTAACTGTATGTTCTACTGTTATGGTATTACATCACACACAAGTGTGGCATTTTCTTCCAGACTACCAATACACTAATCATGTCTCTGATAATGAGAACTGTCCGAAATATTAAAAACCGATTTAGTGTTATTAAAGAGACAATAAGAATTTAACCTTTTGTTGCATTGAACAGAAATTTACAAAAAACAAGATTTCACAGGTTAAGAAATAAAACTTCTAAAAACATCTTAAGAAACATTTGATGCTGGTGAACAACTAATGGATGATGGGAGAATGGTTTCTGACTGATGACTTTAGTATACCAGGGAAAGTTGAACAGAAGGGGAGATTTCTCCTCATATTCTACATAGGAGAAAGAAAGAAATGCTCTATGTTCCCCCCCAACCAACAATAAGCTTTTTCTTACATTAAAATACAACAGGAAGTGGCATTATTTTTTAAGTTCTAAAAACATTTGTCATTTATCAACTACAAGGATTCACCAGTAAAATGATTGGTAAACCGATTGCTTATTTTTAACTAGTCATATAATCTAAAATCCGTATTAAATATACTGTTATTAGTTACGGTTATTATGCCTTAGGCCTGAAATTCATTCCTATAACATAGGACTTAATTTTTCAACTTTTTTTTACCTGTTTGTGTAATTTTGTTGTTGTTTTTTCACCTCCAGTTTATGCTTTTTCCTTGTTGTTTTTACCTTTGTTTTTATTAACATACAGCTGTTTTACATAATGTCTGGTAATATTATTTATTTATGATACACACATCTAACAACACTGATGTTTTTGCTGTCAGAAAGCTGCATCAACATAATCCCTAAACTGTTTTTGTTTTTTCATCTAATTTCAATATTTACCTTAGGTAAAAATTAGTATGTGCACTTGGGATAAAATAAATAAATAGTGGATAATTTGACTGGTCAACTGACAGGTTCTATTTACACACTCCTACATGGCTGGCATATACACACACACTCCTTCCTCTAGGCCAATACAACAAAATATTTATATATCTACATTAATAAATACCATCTCATCACACTATAGTCTGGATAACTCGAATACTCAATGAAAAACAATTTTTCATAAATCATATAAATTTAATGCATGTGCAAAGAGAAGGTTACAAACTATATCTAAGATTAAAATGTATATGTAAAAATGGCTCGTTCGGGTTGAGAATATTTTTTACATAGAGGAGTGAATAACGTTTTGACCTTCGGTCATCATCAGGTCCATTTTTACATGTATATTTTTCTCTGCATCACTGGTTATCATATCTAAGATTGACAACAGTACAGCATGTAACATGCAAAAATATTACACCTGATTCAATAAACAAAGACTTAACAACATATGTTAATTTATATGTATCACTAGTGGGCTATTACCATACTAATCACTAGACTGTCGTTCACACTGTTAATATAATCTGGTCCAGCAGTTTTCAAAGCGAGGTTAGCAAAACTAAAGGGTTTCACAAGTCATGTCTTAAATCTCATAAAATTACTTAAAAAGATATTATTTTTTAAAAGAATTATGATTTTGTCAATTGACATCTCACATACACAGTTTTTTTTTTAACTGACTGCTTTGGAAGACTGTAAAATAAAAATATTAAAAGATATCCTAAGGTTATTAACATTTGAGAACAATTGTTCCCGTGTAACGAGTTACAACTTGCATAACCTCATTGTAACCCACCAGGTTACACGACAGGTGACACCCAACTCCACAAGTGAACCGTATTATGAGGTTTAGCCTAAACCTTAGAGCATAATTCACTGTCGAATCAAGATCCAGCTAAAGTTTCATTTAATTTATGCTGTTTCTTTCTTCTTTATTGACTTCCAAATCTAACACCAAACGCCAGTCTCTTCCTTGTAGTTTTAGTCTAAAAATTATTCTAAATGCTTACTTTCGTATATCAATTAGTTCGCATTACTCATTCGTTGTTAATAAGAAACCAAAAGTTTCACTCTGTACATATTATTTCTTGTTCACACACTCAATTTATTAACTTTCATCGTTCAATTATAGGTTATATACACTACAAAAACTTTAGAAAGTAATTTATCAGTTTAACTTTCAAAATTAAATTTGCTTCAAATTTAGTAAAGGTGAAATGAACAAGTTGTGTTGAATTTTAAAATAAAAAGTGCAAGGCCTGTAATTGGAAAGCAAAACAAAAAAATAATATTTCAAAAAGTTAATTCTCCCAAATAACAGACCTATAAAATGCAAAAAAATAAACCAGAGTTACTCTCAGCAACATACATGTACACCTTAATACAACTTTAAATAACACTAAGTTATTATAATTTATTATCACGAACAAGATAAATACCGATTTCTTTACCTTTCTTTCTTTCATCAATCCCCATAAAAATGTATACGCCATCTAGAAAAATAGAACTCACTTTCACTAAAAAGTAACCATTACATTTGCACTGAAAAATATATTGTGTTGAGAGTTTAAAGCGGTATACGATATTTCAACACATACGTAAATATAATAACAAATATTTTGATTACATATATCGTAAATAGATTGCAGAACTTCCATAACCTAAAATAAATAGCTTAAACCTAAGTATTTTAGGAATTGTTTAGCAAATATTTATGTTAAATTCCAAGTTTACACTTTTGTTACACTTCATGAGCCTTCAGCTAAGCCTGGCATGGCCGAGCGCGTTAAGGCGTGCACTCGTAATCCGAGGGTCGTGGGTTCGCGCCCGCGTCGCGCTAAACATGCTCGCCCTCCCAGCCGTGGGGGTATATAATGTGACGGTCAATCCCACTACTCGTTGGTAAAAGAGTAGTCCAAGAGTTGGCGGTGGGTGGTGATGACTAGCTGCCTTCCCTCTAGTCTTACACTGCTAAATTAGGGACGGCTAGCACAGATAGCCCTCGAGTAGCTTTGTGCGAATTTCCAAAAACAAACAAAAACAAAGCCTTCAGCTAAATCCTAGATATAAATATACGCTAAGTGGCCGCTATATTAGGTACACATGCCTTTTAGTGCAAATAGACAAACAGTGAATTATGTAGCTGTAACTCAATTTATAAAGCATGCAGAGATGGTCAAGCGGTTTAGTTGTTGTTCGTCCAAATATTAGAATGAGAAAAATGTGTGAACTAAGCGAAACTTTGAACATGGAATGATTATTGGTGCCAGACATGGTGGTTCCAGCATATCAAAAGCGGCCAACTTCCTAGGATTTTCACACGCTACAGCCTTTAGAGTTTACAGAGAATGGCACACAAAAAAGAAACAAACTAAATAAAAAGGGTCCGTTGAGTGGTAGTTCATGAGAGAGGTCAGAAGATAATGACCAGACTCATTCAAGCTGACAGGAAGGTCACAAATACTCAAATAACCACTCTTTACAACAGTAGTGTGCAGAAGGGCATCTCTTAACGCACAACGCGTCGACCATTGAAGTGGATAGACCACGCTGGGTTCCACTTCTGTCAGCTAGGAGTAAGAAGATGAGGCTATCTCGATTTCTTTTGTGACATGCAGATGGTAGGGGCAGAATTTGTCGTAAACAGCATGAATCCTTGAGTCCATCCTGCCTTGTTTCAACGGTAGAGACTGGTGATGGTGATGGAAAGGTGTGAGGAATGTTTTCCACATTAGGCCTACTAACACAAGTTGAGCACCATTTGAATGCCACAACTTTGTTGCTGACATTTATGGCCACAATCAACCCTTTTCCCAATGGCTACTTCCAGCAGGATAATGCACCATGCCACAAAGCACGCATCATTTCATGTTGGTTCTCCGAACATGACAGTGACGTCAGTGTGCTCCAATCACCTGCACACCCCTCAGATCTCAATCCAATAGAGCACCTTTGGGAACTGGTGGAACGGGAGGTTCGTAGCATGAATAAGTGGCTGACAAATTTGCTGGAACTACATGATGCTTACGAGTAACATGGAACCCAAATCCCTAAAGAACGTTTTCAACACGTTGTTGAATTCATGAAGCAAATAGTTCAGATTGTTCTGGAGACAAAAGGTAGCCCTATCTGGTCCTAGATAGGTGTACCTAATAAAGTGGCCCCTGGTTGTATATCTCTTTACAAATTTAATACATAAGGGTCGTTCATTTGAGATGAAAGCAACTTTCATCCCCAGTACTTTTAATATTGACTTCACATTTACTGACGTTTGGATTTCACATTTTCGGTGAAAAAGTAATGCTCTATTATGTACATTTGGTTTTAGTCGCTTTAATGCTTACAAAAGAAAGAAAGGATATTCTGTAAATTGATATTGTTTAGGACTGTTTCTAATTTAGATGGCTGTACTCTATATATATATAATCACTAAATAAGCTTAAGTTTTGCAATAAATTAAAAATGATTTTTGACGAGTTTTAATAACAAACTATAGGTCTTTTTTTGTGTGTGATGCGTCACGTAGTCTTGTCGAACAATTTATACTTCGAGGGCGCAAAATATTACAGTCGACCTACAACACATGTTCTAAGCACTATTTTTTGGCTCTCATAAAGAAGTGAATCTCCTTAAAAATATAAATGATATTATTACTGCTTACTTTACTTCAAACATATTTTCAAGTTCATAACCAGATACAGAACAGATTACTGTGAACAGTTAATTTCAAACATACATGCGATTATTTTTGGCTAGTTTCTTATTTATTTGTTTTAAATTTCGCGCAAAACTACACGAGGGATATCTGCACTACTCGTCCCTAATCAAGCAGTGTAAAGCCCTTTCCAATTTAATAGTGTAAGACGAGAGGGAAGGCAGTTAGCTATCATCACCCACTGTCAATTCTTGGGCTATTCTTTCACCACCGAATAGTAGGATTGATCGAAACATCATAACGCCCCACAACTGTAAAGGCGAGCATGTTTAGTGTGACGGGGATACGAATTCGCGATCCTTGGATTACGAATCGAGTGCCTTAACCACCTGGACATGCTGGGCCTCACCGAGATGGAGTTTGAGATCGAAGTATGAGCCCATTTGTGGTAAAAGTGAATTTAAATGGTTTTGCAAAAATGTTAGGTAAAACAATTTGATCTGGTTGACTTCAACAAGCGACTGAGGACAGTTTGAAGCTGCAACTTAATAAACTTAATGTTTGAAGACCAACAAGAAATGTGGAATACATTGAGATAGAAGCCCTTTGCAACAGTAGGATGCTGTTGGCGAGTAATATAATTGATTTTGATACTGAAAAGTCTCACACTCAAGATACAGTCCTGAAAATCTCCATGCTTCTGAGCGAAAGATCAAGAAAGGGTTGAACACATATGAACTTGGAATTGTCTGTTTAGTAAAAAAAAATGAAAATGGACAAGTGGCCACACAACCCATGTAAAGTCCACTAAATGACATACCACTGAAATAAACAGAAACAATATTATCTTTCTTGAACAATGCTTCCCTCATCAACGTTTCAAGTTTAATTAGGTGATCCATGATGGAGCAATGTTGATGGGAGAACAAGGAGAGGCTTACTGATTCGAGGAATGAAACAAGATAAGCATTAACCGTCTTCTCTAAGGCCATACAGAGACAGCTTGTCATATCAATTAGATAATGATTAGAAGGAATCTTGGGATCCTGCCAAGGATTAGAGAAAGGGATGATAATAGCCTGGAGACAAGCATCAGGAAAAACCATATCCAGTTAATAACAACTAGAAGAATATCAAGTGAGGCAGGAGATAGGAATGATGCAGCATATCATGGTGAACATCATCAGGTCTGACTGATGAACCGTCAGACCACTGAATAGCAAGTTTGGGTTTCGCCAGTGAAAGGGAGGATTATAATCATAGAAATGATCAGTCTAAAAGGAAAGAGGTGATCTCTCTGCCTGAGACTTGATGGCCAAGAAGGTGGAGGAAGAGACAGAAGTGTTAGAAAGATAAGAAGGCAAAGAGTATCATTAATGCTGTATACATCAGCAATTTTCTGGCTATTGGAGAGCAAGATGAAGAGGGAATGGGAAGAATACATCCCATAGACTTTCCAAATCTTGTCCCATATGAATCTGGAACTGGTGTTAGAAACGATGCTAACTGTGAACTTAATCCAAGATTCCTTTCGTCTTTGATGCCTGGCTTGCTGAGCATGGGAACGGACCTGCTAGAAACCAATGCAATTTGAAAGAGTATGTTACCTGAAAAAGGTATCACAGACCTGTTTCTGAGCCTTCTACGCCTACTCTCAGGCTGAAGACCACCATGAATGAGAATTCCTGTCAATATGTTAGAGACAAAATAAACAGTTACTTGAATGGTGCAGTCAATTATTGCCTCCTTGCAGTTGTTAAAAAAGGAAAACTAGCAGGTTCGAGTTCCAAGAGAAAACATAAAGAGAGTCAGTTGGACTGCTTCAACCTCCATCGAAAAAAACTGAGTTGTGTGGCAGCAATCACAACCAATATTTCTCAAAAATTACAGGAAAATGAAGATCACTGTCAACGCTCCAAGAAAATTGAGAAAGACCACAAAGGGAACAAATAGACAAATCAATAGCAGTGAAAGATTGATTAGGTGCGTGAAAATACGTAAAATAACCAGTACTGAAGAGAGAAAGGTTGTGATCCGAGAACATACGCTCTATGGAACGACCCCACCCATCGATTTCAGCACCACCTCAAAGGGAGTTGTTTTCATTAACGTCTATCAAGATAAAAATGGGAGAAGGCAACTATTTTACCAGAATATCAGAAAATTTCAGGACTTTTTCCTGTAAGGAGAGACACACGGGATGATAGCAATCAGTCAAAGTCTTAACGTCATCCAAAAATACACCGAAAAACCTTGACAATTCTACTGTATCAAAGTGGCCATTTTTATTAAGATGAAGGAGAACTGGGCGGAAATCACTTCTGTTTGCGTTCACGCCATTTTTCTACACTGGAAAAAGGTCTGTCGATCTCAATTGATCCTTCCCTGGTTTGAGTGGACAGAACTGTGCCATTAGAAGTAGATTCTAGTGAATGAGGGTGTGAACGACCTATCGTTATGGATCTTAAGGCCAAGGAAGACAAACTCCTGCTGATACTGAAATCGGGGCCAAAGGAGATGAATCAGAGCATTCATTGGAAACAATGATGGGCACAGAGACAGGAGGGCAAACAACTCTTCACATGATTTGAGAACGACTCTTTTGGAGGCACAAAAGTTCTGTTTGGACTCCCACTCTAATATTGGAATATGATTCAATAGCATACGTCCTAGATGAAGTGAGGGGCAATAACTTCCAACCCTTGGGGCAAAAATTCTTTGTACAGTATATAAACGTTCTACCTCTTTCTCCTCCATCCCCTGAGGGCAAGATCGAAAATGGGAACCATCAAAATAATAAGGTTCCTTTTGACGCTCAAAGGCGTTATGGTTTTTACCACCATAATAAGCCTATGTCGAAGAACCACGACAAGATCCCTTTGAATGTTGAAACTGTAAACATCCAAGAGTGTTAAAAATATATAGACGTACTTTATTGTTAAGATAATCTGTTCTAACAGAGAAAATAGAACCACCATACGAAACAAGAACACTGCAGTAATGCCAGGACTTTGTGCACACTACAAAGCATAAGACACAATATCCACAACACTCGTTGAGGACGTTCAACACTAACATTCAGTTGACAGTAACCCAACAGGACCAGCTGACTGATCCTGAAGGAGTTACCTATCTACAGGAATTCAAGGCAAAAGTGGAGTGTTGCAGTGCCCCAGACACTCCTCAACCAACCAACTTCTTCCCTTCACAGGTCACCATGAAAAGAAAACAAGTGAATGGCTGTTCAAATCCCAGAGGAGGTAAACTGGAACATTCCCTGAGAGTTCCACTCATCACATGTAGGAACCCACTTCGACGTGAATTTGGAATAATATCACTAGTTTTATCACAGTTTTCTAGAAAGTTTGGCATATCTCGTTCTCCAACACATGGTGACATTGATCGTAGTTAAAGCCAATGTAGAGGAAGGAAAAGTAACTACATATCATGATGATTTTTGGATAATTTTGGAATTTTCTTACATATTAACGTCCATGGTGTTAGTATATCATATATAGAGTATAAATAATTAAATTAAATGTAAATACAAAAACATATAGCTTATAAAATACCAAGAACCTACTGCGCGTTCAATTCAATCTCGCTGTCAACACAGTATAATTGGGCCTGGTATGACCAAGTGTGTTAAGGCGTTCGACTCGTAATCTCAGGGTCGCGAGTTCGAATCCCGGTCGCACCAGACATGCTCGCCCTTTCAGCCATGAGGGCGTTATAATGTGACGGTCAATCCCACTATTCGTTGGTAAAAGAGTGGCCCAAGAGTTGGCGGTGATGACTAGCTGCCTTCCCTCTAGACTTACACTATTAAATTAGTGACGGCTAGAGCAGATAGCTTTCGAGTAGCCTTACGCGAAATTAAAAAACACAGTATAATTTGCTCATCAGGGGCGCTGAAAGCAATGCAAACGACAGAGCTGTTGTATGTAAGAAAAAATAGTCAAGAATCATATTTAGTAAAATTTAATAAATATTTTTATTCATTTTTGAAAATAATGACCTCAACAATTACAGGGACAACATTCTGACTCACTTTTAAATATTCGCCCTGGTTTAGTATTATTACAACAAACTTAACCTGGATAAAGACACCAACAATTAAAAATTTCAATAATAACGAATTCGAACAGAGCTGGACAGCTGAACATAAAATAAGCACATAATCTAATTTTCTTCAGTCTCACGGAATATGTTTCTTTGGGATTTTGCACAAAGCTACACGAGGGCTCTCTGTGCTAGCCCTTTCCAATTTAATAGTGTAAGACTAGAGGGAAGGCAGCTAGTCATCACTATCCACCGCCAACTCTTAGGCCACTCTTCTACCAACGAATAGTGAATTGACCGTCACATTATAACGCCTCCACGACTGAAAGGGCGAGCATGTTTAGTGTGATGGGGATCCAAACCCATTCTATGAACAACTGTAAGAAATTTAACAATACACACAATCGGAAGAGTTTAGAGCTGTACTCACACTAATAAAACGAAAGTGACACGTGCTCAAAAATCAAAGTTCGTTCCAGTAAGATCTAAGTACAGTATTCCCTCGTGTATCGCGGAAGATGCGTTCCAAAACCCCCCGCGAAAGGAGATTTTCCGCGAAGTGGGATCGCCGATTTTTACGTATATATTTATGTGCATTTAGACTTTCAAAACCCTCCTTGTACAACTATTTAACCCTCCCATTACAATACTGTTCATTATTGCTGAAATAATAAGAACAATTATTAAGATATTAAGCCTTAAAATTAAAAATTACATATCTTCAGCAGGTGGTGTCTTTTCGGGGGACACCACTTCCTCTTCTGTGGAAGGTGAATCGGCAATTTCTTCGTCGGTCGTTACAACTTCAGGAACGGTACTTGCCACCAGTACCCTTTCTTTCTTGCTCGGCTGGAAAAACATTGTTATTGGCAGTTGTTTTCTCTGCCTCTTTAGCCTATCGAAAATCATTTGATAAGGAGTCATCAGTTCTTCTATTTTATTGCAAAATTGTACTGATCAAACCATATCGTTGTCCCATTCCTGTGAGCACTCCTTCACTTCGTTAATTAGTTTCATTAGTTTACCTACCGTTCTAACGACCATCCACTTTGTTCGATTGTTTCCTCGGCTTCTTTCGTTGTTTCCTCTTCGTTGTCTTCCTCGGCAGCAGACTTCGTCAGTGTTTCTAAGTCTTGGTCGGCGAGTGGTTCGGATTCTAAGTCAATCAGTTAATCTACGTCTTCCTTCGTCATATCAGCAAATCCTTCACCTTTGATTAACGAAGCTAATTGCACAGCTTTTTGAATAGCCGAGTGTTGGATTTCTTCAGGCGTGAATCCCTTGTCGTCGTGCACAACCTCAGGCCACAACTTCTTCCAGCTTGCATTAACGGTGCAGGGCTTCATCTCTTGCAATGCCTTATGAACATTTTGAAGACATGTAGCAATGGTGAAAGACAATGAAAATGGGTAGCTGTCATTGGCCGTCTTTCATTTCTGCACCAATCATAGTCCGTCTTGCACATCGCTACGCCATGAAGCTGATCTCGCGTAGCCTTCGCAGACGCACAATGCGTACATCTATAGCCTTTCCAGTTGGTTCTGTTTCCATTTTTACGCTGTTATAAACTCAAATATATGTTTATATCTCAAAATATACCTGTTTTTTTTCTTTACACTATTAATTATATTTATTTTTAGTATTTTAATGGTATTTAATGCTATATTTTGATTTAATGTTTATTATTTTATAAATATGTATATATGTGTGGGGGTCGGCCGAGCCCGCGAAGTGGTGAAGACGCGAAAGAGGATCCGCGAAGTGGCGAGGGAACACTGTATCATAAAACGTAATAATATTACTACACTGTAACACTATTGTTGGCAGATTCCTTCAAATTATCTGGTGAAAATAATGAAAAGTCCAGAACGGTAACAGTCAAAAATTAGTTCATTTCCTCCCATAACCTAAACAATTTTGTAACCGTGAGGCTTAACCTACTAACTGTCAAGTATTTCAGCTACTACAAAACAACTCCAATGTTTCTTCATTTTGTAACTTTTTCGTGACGCCATTTTGGATCGAAAGTGAAACAATTTGTAAGTATATTTGGTTCTGACATCTAGCGTTGAAGTCAGGTATTATTGAGAACGAATTAACTCGTCCGTGGCACTGTGTTACCGACTGGCTTGGACGAGTTATCTTGTCTACAGCACTAAACAGGTTAAGTTTCCAGCCACAGTAACTGTGCTACACAAAGCAAATAAAAACAAATTTTACCTGGTGGATTATCTGGAAACGTCCGAATGGATATATTTTCTCCAGTACCAAATATGTATTGTTATACCGTAAGTGATAGAGGTTTGTCTTTCTCACTGTAGCAATGTGGTCTACTACGCCTTGCTCACCACGTTTCACGATAATGAAATATATCTGTTTACTGCCACTATTAACTATATATTTAACTAAAACAGCAAACTTGTAAGATTTAGTTTGCAGCAAATTTAGGTGAAACTTTCGAAAATACATATTAGATTGAAAGTAAAAATAATTCTAAACCTTCTAACAAATTCCAGCCCAGTGGTTAGCGCACCGATTGTAGATCAGAGGACTCATGGTTCACATCCCTTTACTACCGTAAGAGAAAAGTGCGTTCCTCAAGTGGGTGTCGTGGGCGTTTTATTTGAGTTACAGTCAAGTTCCAATTCTGATTACAGCAGCCCACACCCTAGTAGCGGATGGTGTTGATTAGCTCTATTCCTTATAGTTTTTCATTTCAAAATTAGAGACGGCTTGCACAGACACCACTAAAAATTCAGTTGCGATACCTTTGTGGGCTCGGTACAGATAAACTACTTAGTAGAAAGTAGAAAGTTGCGACTGACCTACTGAACGCTTTCTTCTGTATCACAAAACTGCATTTCTTTGCAAACATCGACCAAACTAGCATGTTTCTAAAGAAGCCAACAGAAATAATTGAAAATGGAAGTGAAGTCACAACCAAATAGTGAAACAGCTGTACATATTGACAAAAAATATATTTTTGAGTTAGTATTTTGCCCAGTGAAAAAATTCACTCAGAACTAGAGAAAGTTTGGTTGTTTACAACAACAACAAAGGGACCTAACTGATGTTGTTTGCGACAACAACAAAGGGGCCTAACTGATGTTGTTTGAAACAACAATAACAATAAAGGGACCTAACTGATGTTGTTTGCGACAACAACAACAACAAAGGGACCTAACTGATGCCCCTTTTCTCCATATTTTCTGTAGTTTGTTTTCTATTTAGTTTTGATCTCACTATGGTAACAATAATGGTGGCTTTAATATAACTGTTTCCCAGTCAGAATTAGTTATAACCAACCAAGTCTGGGTCCGAAAAGAAAAAGAAAAAAAAAAGCTCCAACCTACCGTTTTGAATTATGAATTTTATTAACGACCCGATCCATAGTAAAATTGACCAATGGGATAACAGTATGTTCAAACCGATAAGACAGTGAAACGTACATCAAGCACTAGGTTTGCACATTATTAAATAGATGGCTTAATTAACTTTGTTTCAAAAACAAAAACGGGTAAAATATTGTATGATCTGATAACATTATTTAGTTTCAATATATGTAATGAAACTTGTATAAAAACTGTAAAACTACAAAACAACTACGTTTAAAATTCTTTAGAGAGTCACGAGTTCGAATCCCCGCCAAACCAAACATGCTCGCCTTTTCAGCCGCGTGGACGTTATAATGTTACGGTCAATCTCACTCTTCGTTGGTAAAAGATAGCCCTCGTGTAGCTTTGCGCGAAATAAAAATAACAAGTTCTATACATTTGTGGGTGGCCTGGCATGGCCGAGCGCGTAAGGCGTGCGACTCGTAATCCGAGGGTCGCGGGTTTGCGCCCGAGTCGCGCTAAACATGCTCGCCCTCCCAGCCGTGGGGGTGTATAATGTGACGGTCAATCCCACTATTCGTTGGTAAAAGAGTGGCCCAAGAGTTGGCGGTGATGACTAGCTGCCTTCCCTCTAGTCTTACACTGCTACATTAGGGACGGCTAGCACAGATAGCCCTCGTGTAGCTTTGTGCGAAATTCCAAAACAAACTAAAACATCATAATTTGAAATGTTATTAGCAGTGTAAGACTAGAGGGAAGGCAGCTAGTCATCACCACCCACCACCAATTCTTGGGCTACTCTTTTACCAACGAATAGTGGGATTGACCGTCACATTATACACCCCCACGGCTGGGAGGGCGAGCGTGTTTAGCGCGAACCTGCGACCCTCGGATTACGAGTCGCACGCCTTACGCGCTCGGCCATGCCAGGCCTCCCGATACAGATAACAAACGTAATTCCACAGATAGCCCATTGTGTATCAACCTAAACAAACGAACTAAACTGAAAGCCGAAGGTATAGCTACACATTGGGCTGTCACAGGGAGGAACCTTGAATTTTAGAGTTGTTAACTCTTATCTTTACGAGCTGTATGTAGCTTAATGGTTGTTGTTAATATCCTGCGAATCACAAGTTTCGTGGTCTCTTTTCCATGATAACACGTTTCCCATTTAGGCGCTTTAGAGCATTTAAGATGACAGTTAAATCCCACTATTGAGCGAGTACAGATGACGTAAGCTAAATATTTCTTTTTCTTTTCCACACTCGTCTCTATTCATTCATTTACGTGCCACCAGTCGTTATCTGGATATTTTTTTCAGTACCAAAAGTCTCTAAAGTACTATTTATATTAAAGATAAATTTGTTCTGCAGTTTAAAACTTTTAAACAGTTGCAATTTAAACGAAAGCTGACGAAGCAGAAGAAAACAATGGGCCTAAAATTTGTGATGAAAGTCACGTAAACGACGTTTCTTTTGTCACATTTTTCAGAACTATTCCACTGAACAGATCTTCAGCTGCATATCAGAGGAATGTGAAGAAATGGATTGTTTAACGATATACCGCGTGCGAAATTACTCTAGTTGAAACAATCGTGTTATTATCAAATTTACAATATGCTTTCATGTTTAAAATCTGAACGAATTAGCAAAATATCTCGACAAAAATGTCTGTTATTAATCAACAAAGAAGTTGCCATGTTAATCAGTGTTATTTGCCTATTGTTGTTTTGCCATAATCACCCTAGTTATGCCCTGAGCGTGCGCTCGTGCAAAGCTTGACAGTAACGAATTGTAAATAAAATTTTATGCTTCCAAAGTTCTTTAACTTTAAAGAATTTTCTGTACAATAACTACACATCGTGACTTATAACACATAAAATTAACCACAAATGTGCGGTTAACGTGTATTTACGTTTGTAAAGAAATACCTGTAACGGGCGAAAACATTTCAAATTTTGGTTTTGAATTTCGTGCAAAGCTACACAAGGGCTACATGCGCTAGCCGTCCCTTAATTAGCAGTGGAAGACAAGAAGGAAGGCAGTTAATCATCTCCACCCACCCCCAACTCTTGGAGTACTCTTTTACCAACGAAGAGTGGAATTGATCGAGCTGTATAATATCCCCACAGCTGATAGGGCGAGCATGATCTGATTTAAAAACATTCTATCGAAGACGATGCTTCAAGCTTTCTTTTGATATATGGACAAAACTTAATGGGATGGAGTTCGGTGTACGTACAAAGTAGTGAATTGTCTGAGTTCCTTGAGAGTTTTGCTTGTCAGAGGAACAGTTCGAACACTAATGCTATGTTTGAGCGATTTCTTGAATCGGTGATAGAATTTACTACACAGTTGTAGAAGTGTCTACCACTCAAAGATTCAACGATTCGACCCCGTCTGTCAAGTTCTTGATTTATGTCAAAAGGGAACACGTGTCTATTGCAAAATTTTATTCAGAGTGAAAGTGGAACAACAACGGATGACCAGTTGGCTGAGTGGCGACGTCTCAAAATTTCAAAACTGGATCATTCTGGTTCGGCTGGGTGGAAACTATCCTAACCTCTCAAAATGTACCCAGGCCTTTCTCACTGTTCCTTTATCAAATGTACCCAGGCCTTTCTCACTGTTCTTTTATCAAATGTACCAAGGCCTTTTTCACTGTTCCTTTATCAAAATGTACCAAGGCCTTTCTCACTGTTCCTTTATCAAAATGTACCAAGGCCTTTCTCACTGTTCCTTTATTAAATGTACCCAAGCCTTTCTCACTGTTCCTTTATCAAATGTACCCAGGCCTTTCTCACTGTTCCTTTATCAAATGTACCAAGGCCTTTCTCACTGTTCCTTTATCAAATGTACCCAGGCCTTTCTCACTGTTCCTTTATCAAATGTACCCAGGCCTTTCTCACTGTTCCTTTATCAAATGTACCAAGGCCTTTTTCACTGTTCCTTTATCAAAATGTACCAAGGCCTTTCTCACTGTTCCTTTATCAAATGTACCCAGGCCTTTCTCACTGTTCCTTTATCAAATGTACCAAGGCCTTTCTCACTGTTCCTTTATCAAATGCTGAAGCAAAAACCGGGATTCAAACTCACTTTTCATATGAGGGCTGTTCAAAGTGACTTGGTTTGTTTTGAATTTCGTGCAACGCTACTCTAGGGCTATCTGCGCTAGTGGTCCCTAATTTAACAGTGTAAGACTAGAGGGAAGGCAGCTAGTCATCATCACCCACCGCCAACTCTTGGGGTTCTTTTACCAACAAATAGTGTGATTCACCATAATATTATAGCCCACCCACAATAATGATTGGTGTGATGGGGATTCGAACCGCGACCCTCGGATTACGAGGCCGTAGCTTATGATCTATCCTAGATACATTCTTCTGGTGGCACACTAGTTCATTCTGTCGCGAATCCTGTAATGTTGAGGAAAGAAGAATAACTGAATGAGTGTCAGTCTGATAGAAAAGAAATATACACATGCAGTAGCATATAATGTTAACACACCTTGTACCATGACCAAACTCTCCTGCACTTTTAAACGCATTTCTATTGACGTTGTTTTCCTAAGACACGTACTTTTTAAAATATTTATTGTAATTATCTGGTTTCAAAAATAATAAATAAATAACTTAGAAATATAATACGTTTATTTCAAAATTTTCGCATCAAGGTCGACCAAGAGCTATTTGCTTATACCCATGGCCTTAGGAGTGGATTTAACGGTCTCTTATAACGAAGGAGTAACAAACGTTTTGTTTTTTAATTACGAAAATTTGTATTTGAACGAACCTAACCCGTCCTGTCCGCCATTTTTAAACTTCTGTTACCAAATGCCGTAAGTTCTGTTTTGAATATTATTTTACCAGCCCATTTTATACAAATTTCTAAAAGATAAAATGTTTGCTAAAAAGATCGACTTACCTACTTCGTTGTTTGGACGTTTTTGTTTCATTGGGAAATGCTAAGCCTAGTGGTGGTTCCTAACACTTGCCGCAATCCAACCCAGAACTACTTAAATGCCCTAAATGTCAGAGCTAATTGTCATTATTTTTGCACAACTCTTCAAATAAACTGTTAAATATAGTTGTTACTTCCACCTTACACAAAAATAAGGATTACAAACAATTTTGATATCACGATGTTTCGCTTTTTAGAGAACAGGGCATCAGAGATAAGCGGCGTCTAGCTTTTGTGTACCTTCTCACTGCTAAATTGGGGACGGTTTGCGCAGATAGCCCTCGTGTAGTTTTGCGCAAAATTCAGAACAAACTAAGCCATTATGGTGGGCAAAACAATCACGTTGAAAGCAACAATAACAAATTGAATGATGGAAATGAGAAAATACGTGTTGAGAGTGTATATAGAATTATCCTGGTTCGACACCCCTTACCCCCGTTGTTTCACACTGTTTTAGTGTTTCAATATACTATCCCATGGTTTTATGATTTTTAAAGTTGCAGACTGCTTTGGGCTCGTAGTTGAAATTAATAACCTCTGATCAAAGTAACCTACCTACATAGTACATACCTATGAATAAGCACATTGTAATAATTACAATATGTTTATTCATGACTATCCTCGCTGTTAAAGCTGTTATCGACCATAAAATCAAGGGTTCGAGGTTTTCCTTGGATGTATTGTTGTGTCTTTAGACAAGAAACTTTTATCTTCCACAACTGATCAGATTTCCCAGATGCATGATGGGTACCAATTGGAAACTGGGGGTTAAGTTTTGATGGACTGACATCCTTTCCAGGGGAGTATGTCACCAGGAAACCAGAGGTAAACAGTGTCTTACGGACACTAAACGAATCAACTTAGCTGGTTTGAGTGTTCCAAGAAATTACTTGGGAGAACCCTCCCTCCAAGGTATATGTAACAAAAGGCCAAGGGAAGCCAAAACAATATTATGACTCAAAGTTTGTGTTACACAATTACCTAATGTTTGTTTCAGAAGCCAAATGGATCAACTTATTTAGTTGGCTTCAATGTTTAAAGTGAAAATACCAACATGGAAAATTGTTGGGGAAAGACCCCGACCTGCTGTACTGAATAAGAGGCCAATGTGAGCTGAAATAATATTATACGATAATTGGAATGAGGAGCATGCAGTGGTCTTCACTCGGCAAGTCAGAGCTTGATTTATTTAGGAACATGAGCCGCAGTGAGCCTTTTACCTTGAGATGCAAGGTTGTTCAATGTCACAAAACTCTGAAGTGGAGTGGACCAAGTCCAAGTTACGATGACGTAACTGATGGACTTTAGTGTTTTTACTTCTTACGTTATGCTCAAGTTAGAAATAGTTGCGACGGCGTAAGTTTTACCTGTTCGATGGATTCTAATCAGGTTGTTGTCAGAACAAACGGTGGCTTTTCCTTACCTAATATACAGTAAAGTTTATACTTAATACTGCAATGAATAACTAATGTTTTAACGTTTTTGACGGGTAATGGCTTTAATGGTTTAGGCCTCCTTGTCGCTGTTTCAGTTGTTAAACAAGTTGTTACCAACTAAGTGGGTTAGGCCTCCTTATTGCTGCCCAGTTGTTAAACGAGTTGATACCAACTAAGTGGTTTAAGCCTTCTTGTCGCTGCCTCAGTTGTTGAATAAGTTGTTACGAACTAAGTGGTTTAGGCCTCCTTGTCGCTGCCTCAGTTGTTAAACGAGTTGTTACCAACTAAGTGGTTTAGGCCTTCTTGTCGCTGCCTCAGTTGTTGAATAAGTTGTTACGAACTAAGTGGTTTAGGCCTCCTTGTCGCTGCCCCAGTTGTTAAACGAGTTGTTACCAACTAAGTGGTTTAGGCCTTCTTGTCGCTGCCTCAGTTGTTAAACAAGTTGTTACCAACTAAGTGGTTTAGGCCTTCTTTTCGCTGCCCCAGTTGTTAAACGAGTTGTTACCAACTAAGTGGTTTAGGCCTTCTTGTCGCTGCCTCAGTTGTTGAACAAGTTGTTACCAACTAAGTGGTTTAGGCCTCCTTGTCGCTGCCCCAGTTGTTACCAACTAAGTGGTTTAGGCCTCCTTGTTGCTGCCTCGGTTGTTAAACAAACTGTTACCGACTAAAGTTTCGAATATAACTCTAACAACAGAAAGGAGATTTGCTGAATTTGCACCCAATAATACTTAAAATATATTTAAATATCTTAGAAAAACACGTTAAGCACGAGGTTTTTATGGCACTGAAAGCTAAATTACTTATCCGATATCGAAGTCTACAATGGCCAAAGTTGGATGCACAATGTTATAAGTTAAGATAGTTTCACAATATCGTAATAAATTTAGTTAGCTACACAAAGTTACAACATAAAAACTACCTTGTTTCGCAAGGTCGTAATATTGAAAGCTCACTTACTTGCACAAATTAGAAAATATAGTGAAGAATATGTATACACTCTAGTGTTAACATCTTTTCTAATCAAAGCGACATCTCGTGGAATATCTTTTCTACTTTTTATCAAAAATAAAAAAAATCGATTAAAATGTAGCACGAAATTTTACCGAGAAGAAATTCTAATAAAAATGTCAATAAATATTTTTAGTCGGGAAAAGCGTTGTTGTTGTTTAGAATTAAGCACAAAGCTATACAATGGGCTATCTGTGCTCTGCCCACCACGGGTATCGAAACCCGGATTTTAGCGTGTAAGTCCGCAGACATACCGCTGAGCCACTGGGGGGCCGGGAAAAGCGAGCAAACGTTTTTGTTTGTTGTATATTTAATAATTAAAGCCTACCGTTAAAAATTATTAATAATTACTTTTGAAAATCTTGACAAAATTGTCTACTGTACATTTTTATTTTTAAGACAAAGGTTATGACAAAAAGAACATCAACAACAAATGATTTATTTAATAATAATATAAATAAACATTTTCGTTTCGTGATAATTCTTAGAGAAATTTTACATATTCGTCGAAAGTACTAAACCATAAAATTTGACGACATTTTATCTAATTCTCATAAGACGTTGTCTCGGGAAGATGTGAGTTGGATAAGGTGTTGCGCTGGAAGAAGGGGCCTGAATAAAATATCTGGCGGGAAGATATAGGGTCACGAATAAAATATGAGTTATTCATTCTGTCTCCACTTAACGTTGTAAACAACTTACTAACCCTACTAAAATCAAATTAAAATTTTAAATGTGATACAGACTGTAAAATAAATGGTAACAGTTTGTTCCTTATTGCGACACATTACATATGGACTTCTCGTATATAAATAGATGTAAATTCAATTGTAGTGATTGTAAATGTTTTTTGTGTATTCACAAAAGAAAAACCATTTAGTCAAATCGACGAGTTGTAGCCTAAATTTATTACACAGATGATGGAAGCCCGAGTGATGACGTTACGATATGTTGTCATCAAAACTACACAATGGACAAATTTTGCTTGCATATCACGGATATCGAATGTCAAATTTTATTGTTAAAAATCTTCAAAATTACCCATGAACCACTTAGAAAAACTCAAAACGAACCGTTTGCAATAATATTCATAACTTCTAGTAGACATTCCAATTATCTTATATTTTTTGATATGCCATCTTTTACTATTGTTTTAGTACTTCATGGAATTATACAAGAAGTAAGGGGAACAGATAAACTGTGAAAGATTTTCTAAGAGACGCAGAAAAGTATATTCATCCAAAAAATAAAAACGTATTCGTTCTTGTGTTAAACATTTAAGATGTGGATCTGATATTTAATATCAGTAAAAATGTTCTTGATAATTAGAAGCCAGCTTTAGTCGTCATTCAAAACTTACAACACTTTAATTTCCATCATACAGATTTTGAGAAGGAACATCTGTGATGGCATGGCAGGGTTATGTGGTTAAGGCACTCGATTCGTAATCTGAGGGTCGCGAGTTCGAATCGCCGTCACACCAAACATGCTGCTCGCTCTCTCGGCCGTGGGGACGTTATAATGTAACAGTCAATCCCACTATTCGTTGGTGAAAAAGTAGCCAAAGAGTTGGCGGTGGGTGATGATGACTATTGCCTTCCCTCTAGTTTTACACTGCTATTTGGGACGGTTAGCGGAGATAACCCTCTTGTAGCTTTGTGTGAAATTAAAACACAAACATCTTTGAACTGATCCTAATGTTTCCACTTGCCTACCATCTTATGAGATCTGAACCTATTATTTCAAAAAGTTCAAAATCTTATAACCTGAACCTAGTGTTTTAAAGGGTTTAGATTTACAGTCTTATGACCTGAACTTTATAGCACTTTGTGTGAGTTTTCTTATAGCAAAGCCAAATCGGGCTATCTGCTGAGCTGAGCCCACCGAGGGGAATCGAACCCCTGAGTTTAGCGTTTTAAATCCGGAGACATACCGCTGTACTAGCGGGGGGCGTTTATTTGGATAAAGAATACACAAAACGACGTCTGGTGTGTATTATTATTTCACATCGTGTTATAACTAATAATAAATATACTTTTCCAACCAGGAATTACAAATATGTTTAGCCGATATCTAAAACTTTAAACTAGTTTTACTCTGCGTGGAGGACAGCGGGAGCGAGGTGGTGACCAGGAAATCTTTATGTTTGTTTTAATTTACTTATCTGATTATGTATAGAGAGATATCTACAAACTTATTCATTGTGGACCAATGTCCAAAGTTATTCACTTGTTTTTATCTACCCCTTTGAGTCTCAGCATTATCCTCTGGAACGTTTGTCGTAGTAACGGGAACGTCTCTTCAACATCAAGGCTATTATACGTAATTATGTTTACTACACGAATTTGCTAAAGATGGAATGTTTGCATATTCATTAATACGTATGTTTTCCATAGCTACAAAGGCAACACTATTCTTCTTGTGACGGCCTGGCATAGCCAGGTGGTTAAGGCACTCGACTCTTAATCCGAGGGTCGTGCGTTCGATCCCCGTCACACTACACATGCTCACTTTTTCAGGCGTGGCGACGTTACAATATGACGGTCAATTCCACTATTCGTTGGTAAAAGAGTAGCCCAAGAATTGGCGTTTGGTGCTGATTACTAGCTAGCTTTCAGCCGTCAGGGCATTATAATGTCACAATCAATCCCACTGTTTGTTGGTAAAAGAGTAGCCCAAGTGTTGGCGGTGGATGTTGATGATTAGCTTGCTGCCTTCCCCCTTGTTTTACACTGCTAAATTAGGGACGGTTAGGTGAGATTACCCTCTTGTAGCTTTGTGCGAAATTCAAAAGCAAACAAACAAACTTCTTCTGCACCCCCTCGAGCTGTGATGAAACATGTGAAGTGCAAATCATCGAACAACAACGTAAAGTCTTGATGAGATAGCCCCCCGAATCAGCCGAAGATGTGGCTGTTACGTTACTCACCAGTTCTCCACGTTAGCAATGATTTCTGGTTAACCTGAAGGTTTTAATAAATTCTGAAAACCTAAGGTAGATGTTTATAAAAGTCTCTTAGATTTTAACAAGAGATAAATTCAAAATTATTATAAACAATACAGAACATACATCAACCATTTTCTCCTGGCTCATCGTTGTGAGTGATTCATAGCAGTGATTTGTCCACTAGAATAGAGATTCAAACCAAATTGTCATCATCGTCAATCAATGACCCAGGAAACATTTTCTGTT
Organism: Carcinoscorpius rotundicauda; assembly: GCA_011833715.1. Lineage (NCBI taxonomy): Eukaryota > Metazoa > Arthropoda > Merostomata > Xiphosura > Limulidae > Carcinoscorpius > Carcinoscorpius rotundicauda. Next base: position 4,064,125 of record CM022398.1, read on the forward strand.
AGTAATAATTTATTAGCGAAATTAGGTCTAGAATGTACAATGTTTTGTGTTAGATATTTTAGATAAAACAGGTATAACCTTTTTGTTGATTATAGTTCCAGAGAACAGAAAATCAGAGGATTAATAGTAACCATCACATTATAACGCCCCCACGGCTGAAAGGACGAGCATATTTGGTGCGACGGGATTCAAACCTGCAACCCTCAGATTATAAGCTATTATTTTCGTTTGAACAATTAACTCCTAAATATGATGGTTTGTAACTTTGTTTAATAATGTACGTCATAATCACTAGCATCCCTGTCGCGCCAAACATGTTTGCTTTCCCAGCCGTGGGGGCGTTATGATGTTACGGTCAATCCCACTATTCGTTGGTAAAAGAGTAGCCCAAGAGTTGGCGGTGGGTAGTGATAACTAGCTGCCTTCCCTTTCGTCTTGCTCTGCTAAATTAGGAACGGCTAGCTAGTAGCTTTGTGCGAAATTCAAAAGCAAACAAACAAACACAATAACTAAAATCAACACTGATGCCCCCAGCGGTGGAACAATACAACAGTTTATAACACTAAGTCATGCTTTGATATTCGTTGTGTTGGCTATTCTTAATAACAAATACACCAATTATGAATTAATTAAATCTCAAAACGTTATACATATATCTTACTTTTAACAAGTATTCACATTTATATAAAATATTTTCCGAATATAACCATAAAATGAGATTTGAATGTAGTATTTTGAAAATAATTGAACGCTAAAATTAATTTACACAGAAGTACGAATAAGGAACGTAGTGTTCACATTTGCTATAAGATGGCGCCACAATTGTCTTCCCGAAATATGTTATTGTTAAAACCTTAGAGATACACAATGGAATATTATTTACTGTGCTCGCCCAATATATTTTAGCGCTGTAAATCTTGAGACTTACCTTGAAGTCGCTGGGGGCTATTACCTTACAGGACGGATTAAACGTTACTCAATATCTTAAGATGGCTGGTATGGCTTTCAAACTTTTATTAAATAGAGAACAATGTTGTTCTGTACTTTATTTTAATAGAAGTTTTAATACCCATACCAGCCGTCCTGAGATACATTGTTACTTCAAGTGGGTTTCTTGTTATAACGAAACACTACTTTAGTTTTATTGACGTGCAAAGCTTTTTTAGAAAACTATATACGAATAAAACAAAATGGACACTATTACTGCTATTTATAAAATATACATGTACAATCGAGCAAAACTTAATGGTTAGTGAGTCGAACTATGGAGTTTTAATTCTGTGAGTTGCGTACCAAAAAAGAAACAAGCAAAAAAACCACACAGAGATAAATGAAACTTTAGGACATTGTGTGCATGTGTTTTAAACTCGTTGCTCGATCTGATAAAAATTTACCAAGAGTTGGTGGTTGGTAGTATAACATAGGTGCCTTCCCAGTTTACTAATTTAAACTTAGGTAAGGTTAACGTAGATAGCCTTTTTGTAGCTTTGCACGAAATTCAACAAACATAAAACAGATAAATAAGTAGATAAAATATGGAATTATATAACTTATTGGTTTTAAAGTAACTTATCTTAAACAATGTTGGATGAGATATATTCGTAAGAATACCAAAGTTCTAAGAAACCAGAAACAGAATGTTTTATATACGTCACACATGGTTTCTTCACAACTGCTGAACATTTTGTACCTTTCGTGTTTTTTTATCTCAAAGATACACAATAGGCTGTTAACGGCTTTCCATGAAGCCCCCTAGTGGCACAGCGGTATGTTTACTGACTTAAAACGCTATTAATCGGATTTCGATAGCCGGATGGGTAAAGCACTTGTAGCCCTTTGTGTAACTTTGTGTTTATTTACAAACAAAAACTTTGTGTGAAGGGAGAACCGAATCCTAGATTTTAGTATTGTAAGTTGTTGTTGTTTTTTTGAATTAAGCACAAAGTACACAATGGGCTATCTGTGCTCTGCCCACTACGGGTATCGAGACCCGGATTTTAGCGTGTAAGACCGCAGACATACCGCTGAGCCACTAGGGGGCAGTATTGTAAGCTGACCCCCTGTGGAAACTTTCATCAATAAAAACAAAGGGGAAAACAACATTCCTCAGAGGCATAGTGGTAAGTTAGCAAACATACAACACTAAAGACGGGGTTTTGAAACCAGTTGTGGGCAAAGCATAGTTAGTACATCGTGAAGCTTTCTTCTCAACAAGAACGAAATCACCCCCACAAAAAAAGACAAAAATTACGAGTCATCAAGTTAATGCTATCCTTTTGTTACTTTAGATATTAGTAGATAAGTTAAGCCTGGGTTACAATACTTGGCATATGCATTAAAGTGAAATAATGTATATTCCAATAATAACTTCTACTCCAATTACTACAATATAATGACCTTTGCAACTCAGCGTTTTAAAGGTTTCTATAGAAAATTAACGTTAATCGATTTCTATTCATTTACTCTCAGTAAAAAAAAAGTAAAATATCGAATCCTAGAACTGCTTTAATATTATTTTATTTTTACTTTCTAATCTAGTTTAACGACTGTTTTTTACGTTGCTGCTTAATTTTTCACCTTATGGGCATTCTGCTCTCTGATGACTCAGTGGCAAGTCTGTGGGTTTGTAATACCAAAAAATGCACACGACGGAGAAAACACAGATGTGTAGCTTCGAGCTTAACAATAAACAAGAGACATATCTTTAATACAGCGGCATAAAAAAAAAACTGAGGTGACCAAATTTTTAAATAATAAAACAGCGACAGTCTCAAATGTTTAGACTGTATCATTGGGACACAACATTTTTTACCTGCTATGAATACCTCTCTAACAAATGGTTTTTTTTTGTTTTTTTTGTACAACCACTGGTTAAGAGTTCGTTATTTATTTCACCGTTAAGTTATCGGCAACAAATATTTCACGACTTGCAAATGAAACATCGGTTGTGAACAGCGTCTTCTATTTACTATGAACTGTCTCTCTGTCTTCTTTCGGATGTAAAATTAACTTTTTACTTACTCATGTTTGCCATAAGAATATTACGTTTTCTGCAGTCTGCCTTATAGCCAATTTCAAAGGAATCGACAAAGGCTATATTAAATCATTTCGAGTTTTGTCATAATTTTTCTATTCAGTTAAAAAAATCAATATTATTTAATAAATTATGATAAATAAAAGAAGAAAAAAGAAACTAGATTTTACCGATAAATATTAAAACCGTAACATTTATATCATGACCAAACTAGGATGTTTGGTTATCTCAGACCAAGCAACTATGATCGAGGTATTTGTTTACAATTCGATGAGTCCTTCAGTAAATCTGCGGTCTTAAACTGCTAAAATCCGGGATTCGATTCCTCGCGGTATAAATAGTAGGCAGCCGAAAGAAAAAAACAACAACTTTAAAACAAACAAACAAACAAACAAACGATTCGACGCAAATCTGTTTAGGCCTAACATCCAAATCTTAGCGATGCAGTCGAAAAATTAATTTACAGCTTGGGTACCCCACAACCATTTAATTTAAATTAATGCTTTTCTTTCCTGCACATTTCCATTTATCCAATTTTTTTTAATTATAAATTGTTTCCTGTTTAATTCTTAAGTGCTTTTTACTTATCTTTTGACTTGTAACTTTTACGTAATAGATATAATTGCGCTCAGAGTTTTCTCGATCAACATTCTTATTACAAAGTGCGCAAATTCTTTGAATTATGCGCATGCGCCTTTGTTGTAACCTGCAATATCTAACGAAGAACGCCAGTTCGAAACGCCATCTTTCTGTAAGTAAAAATATATAAAAATTTGGCGATTGTTAAACCTATTATTTAAATTTTAGTGATTCAGTATTCCAATATCGTTAAGCCTATACGACCTAAACTTTTTTCATTAACCATTTAATAATCTTATGTTTTAGTTTAAAGAGTTGAGAAGCAAATTTTAACGGTTTTGTTAGTAAAGTTAGAAATATTTAAATATAGTTTTGAAACAGAGAATACTATTACAAAAATAAAAAATTTGAATTACATCACAAATCACACCAGAAACTTATTCTGTGTATTCCTTGATGGAGTTTATTAAATGAAGTGTTTTATTATGTAGTTTACTGCTATAACAAAGTTCGAAAAGGAATGGAATCTCATAAAGACGAGTTTGAAATCCAAAGACTTAAACTTCGTTTTTTATTTTCATTTTGGATTTTTACGTCATATTTCTATCACGGTAAAAGGCTAAAAAGACCAACCTAACCTTGTAAAGCGTTCTCTAGTAATGAGATCGTCTTCGAATGAAAGTCGTTGAAACAAAGATTAGTGGTGTGTATCACATTACTTTGTAAGCTGAATCGCGCTTTTCGGTAGCAACAATGTATCGTTGCCAAGACAACAAGCTTTCTGTCGAAATGTCTTTGTCAAAAATGAGATCAAATATTAATACTATTTCTAGACAGAAAGAGATTTTTCAATAACGAACAGACCGTTTCTTTAGAATGCACGAGCAAACGTTTCTTATCATATTTCAGAACAACATTTTTAAAAGTCGGATTAAGAACCCACTTGTGTTATACAAAAAACAATACATTTTTATTATGTTGAGTTTAAAACATTTTATAGAAGCCAACCCGGTTTCTAGGTCTTTTTTCCTTTTCGCGATAAAGAAAAACCATACATACGAGTTTTAATCTATCCGCTTAGAACGCGCCATATCTCGCTCGACCAGCCGTTCGCAGACAGTAATTCATCACACGTTTTGACGGAATCTAGAAAAACTACATTGACATATGACTGTTAAGTCAAGAAGTAAGATAAACTATTGTTCTATGGTGTATTATTTCGTGTTTTGAAGACTCCTAAATCTGTGTATTTGACAAGCTGTAATGTTAGTTTTAAAATAAGGTGTACTAGTCTGTGTAATGTTCCCATGAGATACAATTTATTCTAAAAAGTTTTTATCTAAAAAAGAAGAATAAACTGAGGTATTACAATGTTATTAAGGGGAAAAATAATGAAGTGAAAACTACAACAGATATGTTGAAGTTTAACATATCGTGTGAAGGTGACACAAGAATAACATACCCAGTAAAGTTAGAAACACATAATTAATGTATTTTAGTAGAGGGGTACAATATTAAAAAAATTGGTAAGGTTTTACAGAATTTAGTACCAATTTTACAGAAGTTAGTACCAAAAGAATGAGACTAAACTTATTCAATTATTTTAGTAAGATTATGCAAAAGTAATATACTTTAGTAAGTTATACGTGATCAATATACGTTATGAAAGTAGAACAAGATAAATATATTTCTGTCATACTATATTCAAAATATTCTAATAAGGTCGTGCAACACAAAATATTTCAGTGAATTTACACAATAAAAAGATATATTAATTAAATATACGATCAAGAGTTTTGAATAATGTGATATAAGATTGAAGTCGATAAATTAATATATATGAATATAATAACGCTTTTCTTGATGATGAGAAATCCACTTGAAATAAAAACATATCTCGTATTGAGATATAATAAAAATAATAGTACTGTAGCCACTTCTTGGGTTGTTGATGGACTTTATCAGAATTGGTAAGGATGTTCGTTAGGCTGCATACAAATTTTCAGTTTTGAATTTTGCGCTTTTTATGGCCGTGTTTTCTTTACCAGTACTTCACATCCTGTAGATGGGGCTTCACCAGGTTTAGTATGAAGGTTTGCTGGGTCTGTGGGAGTATCGTGCAAATTTGTGGTTTCAAATTTTGTAGTTTGCACTATTTATGGGAGATTTGTTTTTGTAATTATATACAAGGAAAACAAATTATCGTGTCCTAAAATAACCTTTCTTTAACCATAATTTATCTCCATAAAACGGATACTCTATCTTGTATAAAATAACATTAACTGAGAATAAAAATATGTAACATTTTGTAATTATGTAAAAATATGCAGCAAAGTGACACTGATTTTATATTCTAATAGGAAACTGAAAATAAAAGCATAACAGTTTTTATAAAGTAAATATTTTGGTGCTGTATCATTGAAGTATAATAACTGATGTTTATATTTAGTGTTGAAACATTCGTGTATTAATATATGTTTGTGGTGACACATTCATGTGTAATATATGCTTGGTGTTTTATGGCACAAAGCAAGTAGGCTACCTGCACAATATATGTTTGTGGTGACACATTCATGTGTAATAATTGAGGTAAATATTCTATTGAAAAGATAAGTGGATTAAAGTAATTGTTTGTGAACTGCAACATTTACATAAATCGAGTCTAAGGAGATATAAAGTAAATATTTTATTTAAAATAGAGTAAAATAATTAGTTATAGAAAGTGAATACCCCAGTAACGTGATATTGATTTATAATGATTAGAACATAGTGATAAAAACTAAATATCTTACTGATTTATAAATCAAAATTGTCAGTCAATTTAATTGTTTTGAATTTCGCACAAACTCCTCGAGGGGGATGCGCAACCCCCGGATTACGAGTCGCACGTCTTAACACACTTCACCACGTTAATAATACCATATTAACAAAACTAATTAAATCATGGCAAGGAGACATAACTATAGCAATTGAAACATATTTATTATTGAGTCATTGGAATTGTTTTTTGAATATATTGTACTATTTTATGTGTCATGTTTGTTTGTGCACGCTATCTAAGAATGTTGTTTTTGAAGAAATCGATAAAAAAAACTAATTGTTTTGAATCGTAAACGGATAATAGTTTTTACACCTGACAACAGACGAACTGTGAAATTAAAAGCTGAATATTTGTGATCTTTGTTCACAAATATTCCGCTAGAAGTCAGAGTAATATTTATGGGCGTCATTAAGTATCGTCTGCAGTGGTTTCAAAGTGATGCTTGAAAACTTACTAACTTTGTACGACATGTCCAAAGAAATTCCACATCTTTCTAGAAAATCCCTAAATGCAGTTTTTATTGCATACGTGGTGTAATAAAGGTGTTGTCAACGATGTGTCATAAGTTATTTTTCACTACGAAAGAGAGGTTTTATCGTTTCGATAACCAGAACGTATCGTTCCTTTGAAAATGTCATTTCCAATAAAATCATGCCTCGAAAAACGTGGAAGAAAGACAGCAAATGGTTGTGTTTGAATTCACTCGTGAGGGGAAGATGAATGCCAGTAAAAACCATGCTGAGAATACGACGCTTTATGAGATGTGCAATCAGATAGGAAGGAAGAAAAAGAAGTCATTTTGGAAAGTTAAGGAGAGTCTGACAGAAATATATTATACAGTTTGTACTTTGATATGTTTGGTTATGAGTCATGTATCTGTACCTAGATCAAAAGCGTCAAGGAAATCAAACTACATACAGGTGGCGTCAACAATAAACTCTGTAGAAGCAAGATATTTCACGTGCATTTCTTCATTTGTTTGTTCTTGAATTCGTACAAAGCTACACGATGGCTATCTGCACTAGCCGTCCCTAATTTAGCAGTGTAAGACAAGAGAGAAGGCAGTTAGTCATCACCACCCACCGCCAACTCTTAGGCGACATGTTTATCAACGAATAGCAGAATTGACCGCACGTTATAATTCCCCCACGACTGAAAGGGCGAGCATGTTAGGCCGCGACTGGATTTCGACCCGCGACCTTTAGATTACGAGTCCAACGCCTTAACCCACCTGGCCCTGCCGGGCCTGAAGATTCAATGCCTACTGAATCCAACCACCATGGACCCCTACAAGAGAACAAAGCCAAACAAGGATACTGTAGCAACGCCAGGGTTTCGTGAGAACCATACCCGAACACGAGCATCAGACACAACACCGTTGAGAATTCTTGATGACAAGAAACCAACTTGAAATAAAAATGTATCTCAGAACGGCTTGGTATGGGTATTAACACTTACTGACAAGCAAAGAACAAATTTCGACCTTCCTTGGTCATCTTCAGGTGAACTAAGAGAGAGTTTACTACTGACCGTTGCCGAACACGTCTTAGGGACGAGAGTATAAACGGGTACAGGATTGTAGGGGGCGTTGCAGGTGGATGTTAGATTATTAGTATAGGTATAAAAGTATTCCTTTGTATTGGTTTATTTTGAGTTTAAGTTATATAAGTAAGGCTTCTTTGATTTCGCGTTTGTTTGTTTCTTTATTTAGTATCTGGGTGTTTTCTATAGGTATGTTGTGTTTATTTGACTTGCAGTGTTCGAAAACGTGTAAAGGTGACTTTCAATGTTCTTTGAATCAAGTTTCCATTTTTCTACTTTCTTCAATATAGAAGTCGCGACAGTTATCACATTGTATTTTATAAATAATGTTGATGTGGTGTTTGTCAGTGTAGTTTTTTCATAGTACGGACTTTAGTTTTGTATCTGGTTTTTGAATAAATTTGGTATTAACTGAAATGGCCTGGCATGGCCAAGCGCGTAAGGCGTGTGACTCGTAATCCGAGGGTCGCAGGTTCGCTCCCGGGTCGCGCTAAACATGCTCGCCCTCCCAGCCGTAGGGGTGTATAATGTGACGGTCGATCCCACTATTCGTTGGTAAAAGAGTAGCCCAAGAGTTGGCGGTGGTTGGTGATGACTAGCTGCCTTCCCTCTAGTCTTACACTACTAAATTAGGGACGGCTAGCACAGATAGCCCTCGAGTAGCTTTGTTTATTTTTTCTCTGTTGTCTAGAACATATAGTTCTGTAGAACACAGTTTTTTCAACCATGTTAACTTCATCAAACTATCCATTTAAAGTGTGACTTGATTATCGTGTGAACTACTTGCCCTAACCGTCCTTAATTAAGCAGTGTAAAACTAGCGGGAAGCAGCTAGTCATCACTACCCACCGCTAACTTTTGGACTTCTCATTTAACAACTGATAGTGTGATTGATCGTCTTATTATAACGTCTCCACAGCTGAAAGAGCAAACATATTCGGTGTTACAGGAATTTTAACCCGCTACTCTGAGATTACCATTCGAGCGCTTTGTTGTAATGGATCGACACATTTGTAGATGGTGTTCTTGTGACACAGGACTTGCGTATTCTAAGCCTCATTTTATCAAACGTGGTATCTGTAGCTGTGATTATTGTTTTAATCACTTATTCTTATCTTTTATTGCTAGTGATACACTCATCCTTATCTACTTTCCTTGTTTCATCGGATACAATATATTATCTCTATCCTTATTGTATTGGATACACTAATCTTTATCTATGATCGTTAAGGTTCAGACACAATTGTTCTAGGTAGATCTTGGAATAAAAAGAGTTAAAAATTTCAAATTCATTTATTTTATTTCTTTTGAAATCTGTACCCTCGGATTGTGGAAAAGGTCACAAACCGCTGTGATCGGTCATTACTCAATGTCTTTTCATGTACATTAGAGAGGAAGACGAACGGCCAATCATTTTTAGGCTTAGCTGTTTTTCTTGAATACGACATTCGCTTTTATTAGCTTAACGTTTACCTGCCCACCATTAGGCTTAGCAGTGTTGGTAAGAGAAGATTCCAAAGAAAAATAAAACACGTAGATTTCCTCTCCTTATCCACCATAAGGCGATGAAACTTCCTGTGTGGTGTGCCCTAATCGAACATATTTTCTATCAGACTTGTTGCTGTTGTCATAAAAAGGTTTCCTTGCTATCTTGACAAAAAGTAACGTATGTGTTTTTTTCTTTTTCAAGAGATATATCTATCATACAAGCTCAGACAGCAACAAAGTTTGCAACTGATGGTGGACGTTAAGCGATAAATCAGAAATTTAAAGATGATTTTGAAAAGCAGAACACACACACATGCATACTCTCATTTTTATAAACTTGTAAATGAATTTTTCCCCAAGTTTGAATTGCCGTAGAAAGTGTGCAGTAAACAAAAATAAATCTTCACGCATTTTTAAAAATAACATTGTTGCCGTTTTGAATTAAACACAAAACTACACAATTGGCTATTTGTGCTCTGCCCACCACGGGTATCGAAACCTTGTTTCTGTGTCACTGGGGGGGAGGCGTTAAATAATATAAAATGAAAACAGTGTGTGTGTGTGTGTTTTTTTTCTTAGACGAAAGCCACAGCGGACTAACAACGCTAAAATCAGGGATTCGATTCTCCTCGGTGGAGCCAGCAGATGACTCGTTGTGGTCTTGCTATAAGAAAACAAACACACACTCGCGCTTATCTTAAAGTGCCACCTGGTGTCTTTCTATAAAGCTTACATAATCGATGTATCTCAAACTTCTTACTTGGCAAGTTTCTCTGTTGGTTTAAGTTTCCCTGTCAGAATGTCAACATCTACCTTATATTATTGTACGTCGATCAAGGTCTCGTGCGCGCGCGCGCGCTGGATAGTTCTTTCTTGTTTTTAAATCTTCCGGAAATTAATTTTCCTATATAACATTCGATTTCCTCTTCAAACCCTAAGTGAAGCCAAGACTTGCGATGTTGGGATTCGAAAGGTCGTTCTGACATTGTTTTTACATTTCTGTAATCTGGCATTACTGATAAAACGTACAAAATTTTAAAACAAAGAAAGTCAAAAGTTCGAGATGTCTTTATTTTCGTGAGCACTATACGAACGTACCATTCTAATTTAATTATTTTTTATGAGCTATTTTGTTCCATTCTAATCATTTGCAGTCCCCAGGTTGGACAGCGCTAGGTTTAGATGCACAACACAATAATCCGGAGTTCGATTCCCTGCGAAAACACAGAAGACAGTCCAGTGTAAATTTGCTCAAAAGTGAATGAACAATCATCTCTTACAATATAAAATAAAATTAAAATAAAGTTGAAATAAGTTTAGTTTTACTTACTGGAGACTTACGTTCAGTTGTACTTAATGCAAACTTAAGTTTAGTTTTAAATACGGGAAACTTACGTTTAGTTGTACTTAGTGCAAACTTAAGTTTAGTCTTACTTACTGGAGACTTACGTTTAGTTGTACTTAGTGCAAACTTAAGTTTAGTTTTACATATTTGAGACTTACGTTAAGTTGTACTCAGTGCAAACTTAATTTTAGTTGTACTCAGTGGAGTCTTAAGTTTACTTATACTTAGTGCAAACTTAAGTTTAGTCTTACTTACTGGAGACTTACGTTTAGTTGTACTTAGTGCAGACTTGAGTTTAGTTTACGTATTGGAGACTTACGTTTAGTTGTGTTTAATGCAAACTTAAGTTTAGTTTTACATAGGGAGACTTACGTTTAATTTTACTTAGTGCAAACTTAAGTTTAGTTTTACATATTTGATACTTACGTTAAGTTGTACTCAGTGCAAACTTAATTTTAGTTGTACTCAGTGGAGTCTTAAGTTTACTTATACTTAGTGCAAACTTAAGTTTAGTCTTACTTACTGGAGACTTACGTTTAGTTGTACTTAGTGCAGACTTGAGTTTAGTTTACGTATTGGAGACTTACGTTTAGTTGTGTTTAATGCAAACTTAAGTTTAGTTTTACATAGGGAGACTTACGTTTAATTTTACTTAGTGCAAACTTAAGTTTAGTTTTATATACTGGAGACTTACGTTTAGTTGTACTTAGTGCAAACTTAAGTTTAGTTTTACATACTGGAGACTTACTTTTGGTTGTACTTTAAGTTCAGTTAAAGTAATTGGAGACTTACGTTTCTTTATACTCACTGGAGACTTGAGTTTAGCTATACTTTCTGGAGACTTAAGTTTAGTTTTACTTTCTGGAGATTGAAGGTTAGTTATACTTAGTGCAAACTTAAGTTTAGTTACACTTACTGGAGACTTAACTTTGTTTATACTCACTGCAGACTTAATTTAATTTTACTTTCTGAAGACTTTAGTTTTTCATACTGGAGACTTACGTTTAGTCCTATCTCTGAAGACTTAAGTTTGGTTATACTAACTGGAAATTTTAGTTTAGTTATACTTACTTGAGACTTAAGTTTAGTTTTGCATACTGGATACTAATGTTCAGTTATATTTTCTGGAGACTTACGTTTAGTTGTACTCAGTGGAGTCTTAAGTTTAGTTATACGTACTGGAGACTAATCTTTAGTTAGTTATACTCACTGGAGACTTAAGTGTAGTTATACTCTCTGGATACTTAAGTTTAATTATACTCAATGGAGGCTTGAATTTAGTTTTACGTGCTGGAGACTTAAGTTAGTTATACTCATTGGAAACTTAAGTTTAATTTTACATACTTGAGACTTAAGTTTAGTCATATTTACTGGAGACATCTGTTTAGTTTTACATGATGAAGATTTACATTTAGTTATACTCACTGGGGGCTTAAGTTAATTATATTCACTGGAGACTTGAGTTTAGCTATACTTTCTGGAGACTTAAGCTTAGTTTTACTTTCTGGAGATTGAAGGTTAGTTATACTTAGTGCAAACTTAAGTTTAGTTACACTTACTGGAGACTTAACTTTGTTTATACTCACTGGAGACTTAATTTAATTATACTTTCTGAAGACTTTAGTTTTTCATACTGGAGACTTACGTTTAGTCCTATCTCTGGAGACTTAAGTTTGGTTATACTAACTGGAAATTTTAGTTTAGTTATACTTACTTGAGATTTAAATTTAGTTTTACATACTGGATACTTATGTTAAGTTATATTTTCTGGAGACTTACGTTTAGTTGTACTCAGTGGAGTCTTAAGTTTAGTTATACATACTGAAGACTTAAGTTTGTTTATATTTACGAGAGACTTACGATTAGTCCTACCTCTGGAAATTTAAGTTTGGTTATACTAATTGGGAATTTAAGTTTAGTTACTCTTACTTGAGACTTAAGTGGAAACTTAAGTTTAGTTGTGCTTACAAGTGATTTAAGTTTCTACTTCTTTGATCATATGAATATATGTACGTTTTAATCACTGCTTGTATTTTTTAATGTGTTTATTGTGACATAAACAATAATATTTTAATTAGTGTGTAGCATATTGTTGTATAGAAGACGTATTAATACCAGAAATACAACAAAATGTATTTGTCATTTAATAATACACTCAACGTTTCGCTTCTGAGGTTCTTCAGGACCGTTCACTAAAACACAAACCGAAGGTGACGTTACAAAGATTCAATTGAATCGGTAGAACAAAGATATAACACAAGAGAAAATCAATTAGTTAAGTTTGTTGAAAGCAAAGTTAAACAATGGGCTATCTGTGCTCTGCCCATCATGGGTATTGAAAACCGATAGTCAGCTATATAATTACTCACTGTTATCGCTAAGCCATCAAGGGTGATTATTTAAATAATAGAATATTATGTAATTAAGTGGGCAGCTAAGATACTCAAGTAAAGATCTATTGGTCGACGTGTTGTTATTTGGTTTTTGAGAAAACGAAGATTGTATTAATGTCACACCAAGTTTTCTTTTCTTTTTAGATTTTATAATTAATCAGAAAATTGTATATTAAAATAATCAAGGTCGTATTAAATCTATGGGTTGCAAAAATTCCTGTCATTTTAGTTACCGAGTGGCTTAATTATATAGTGAACTATACTATAGAATTGTGGAGTTTATCTTAGAACGCTACCTATAGTCGAGATTGTACAATAATGAGAATGTACGTGAACATGTTTTTGTTTTCCATTCTGATACTTGAATCGTAGCCGACCAAACGTATGTTTTTTATTGTTGCCAAAATGTCTCCGAAGTCAACAAGTTTGTCGAAATATCGATGGATTTATGCTGGGTTTCACGACAAACCTTCTGCTCTATTAACCAGGGTAAACCAGGAGTTTACCGAGAATCTGAGACGGAGTTGCCCTTCAACCCTCCACGTGACTTATATTTGTGAACCTTAGAATTATGACACGAATGCCAGATGTTCCACCACTAGAAGCCGAACTGGTTTTGCTAGGAACCTTCTGTCTCCCCAACAAGCATACAGCACTCGCTTTTAGCAACTACCGTATCTAAATTTCACGCTGCCCACCTGATCTGGTCCAGAACTTCATCCAGTCCAGGAAGGTTTTAACCACCTCCAAACAAGTACATTCTATCTGATGGCTATTTGTTTATTTTTCATTCAGGGGTGAACGGCCCCACCGTCGACCATCACTACAGTACTACAAGCCTGACTCGCAACCGTGTCTGTCAAGGAGACCCACAGTCTCACCTATCGTGAACACACTGGTTACGAACCATTCCATACAGCATCACCACTTCTGAAAGTGAAAACTACAATCCAGACCAAAACCACACGTACACTTTTCACTACAGCCAGCACATCGTCCTCTTCTGACAACCAGTAAACCTACAGTCAGCAGATCCAAACTTGGGTCAACAAGAAAAACAAAAACTCCAGACTGTTGACACACAAGCCACTGAGTACCGCAGATCCCTGCGTTCAACACCTGTCAATAACAGATACAGTCACCCTACACCCAAAAATAGATACAGTCACACTACACCTACAACAAATAGAGTCACCCTACACCCAAAAATAGATACAGTCACACTACACCCAACAACAAATAGTCACCCTACACCCAAAAATAGATACAGTCACACTACACCCAACAACAAATAGTCACCCTACACCCAAAAATAGATACAGTCACACTACACCCACAACAGATAGAGTCACTCTGCACCCAAAAATAAATACACTCACAATACACCCAACAACAAATAGTCACCCTACACCCAAAAATAGATACAGTCACACTACACCCACAACAAATAGAGTCACTCTACACCCAAAAATAAATACACTCACAATACACCCACAACAAATAGAGTCACCCTACACCCAAAAATAGATACAGTCACACTACACCTACAACAAATAGAGTCACTCTACACCCAAAAATAAATACAGTCACACTACACCCACAACAAATAGAGTCACTCTACACCCAAAAATAAATACACTCACAATACACCCAACAACAAATAGTCACCCTACACCCAAAAATAGATACAGTCACACTACACCCAACAACAGTTTTCAGTTGTTCAGTACTCTAAAATGTAATGTATATTTTTCGTATGTATGTATCAGTTTCATTGTATTTTTATAAAAACAAATGGACTGTTTGTTTTCATGAATTTTAATAATTATTAAAGGTTTGTTAGCTTAGAACAAGTTATGGTTATTATACTTGTGTTATTTAGCAGACTTTGTTTGTGTTCATTCTCACTGAAGTTGATACCGGTTCATTGCAATATAGCAGTACAATAGGGTTACCGCGTAACCGAAACTGGAAGTAATTCAGTCATCTGGCATTCCAGACTTTTGTTTCAAAAACTTTTCTTAGACTTCCCTCTCTGTTGGCGCGCGTTCCTGATTCAGATCGCTGTACCGTGAACAACGCATGAAATATGGATAGGACATCTCCCAAGTCTTGTACCACGCTAGCTCCTGAGCAATCGTTAACGCTTGAAGTACGTGGTATCGCTCTCGTGAAGTGTTGCACGCGCTTCTAAAATGTGCTTCCACAGTAAACGATTGGTCGAATACATTACGAGCAGACAGCCGCCTCTGACAGTGTCCTGTACTATGATAAATCTCTGTCAGGACACAACGAACATTGTTAATAGAACAGAAAAATATCTAATTATCCATAACTCAAGCAATCATTTGAGAAACTATCTTCACCTCGTCTTTTAACTACAAATTGGCCAATTTTAATTTGAAGAAAGACCGTTTTTGATAAGATATATGCGATTTTTTCTTCTCATTAAAAATTGACTCGTGACTTCTTGAAACTGTCTTGTCACACGAGAACTTACATAATGTTTGTCATTTACGTTGTGAAGATAAAATTCTCGAACGTACTACTTTGCAATCGTTGCAAAAAGGAACAGGAAACAGTTTGAGGGAAACACCAACACTCCTGGCAGGTGGCGCCAGCATCGTAGAAATCATGTAGGAATGCACTGGTGTTTGTTTGGTTAAATCTCAGGAGACACGTTTTCGAATACGTAGATCTGGACCACTTTTTATGTAACTGTTTCTAACTTTTGTTCAGTCTCGAAACACATTTTTAATATAAGTGCGACGTTATACAAGCAATTATGTACTTTGTAAATGAATTATGTTTTGTTTTCTTACGATCAGTGTACATACTCAACACCTTACATATTACGTGGCATATAAACGTGGTTGTGCAGGGAGACAAGTGATTTTAACATATTCGCCACTTCAGTCTTGGGGACGATATTATGTGACGGTCAGTTCCACTCTTTGCTGGATGAGATTAGCCCAAGAGTTGGCAGTGGGTGGTGATGACTAGCTGCCTTCACTCTGGTTTATCTCTTCTAATTTAGAGACGACAAACACAGATAGCCTTCGAATAGACTTATGCGAAATTCAACAACAAACAGATGAACACAAATGAATTATGTTTTGTTTTCTTACGATTAGTGTACATGGTCAACACCTTACTATTCTGTAGTGTGTGTGTGCAGTAAAAATGAATTTTAATTCGTGTTAACACAGAGCAAAATTTCTTTCTCAGCACTTTGATAAAAATCAGACTCTCTATGTAATGTTAATTTAATCCTAACATTTATGTCACTGATTTGGTAACTATAACACATCTACAGTTTATTGATTTATATCTATCGTTCTGTTTCTTTGTTTGTTTCTTTGTTTTTTGGAATTTCGCACAAAGCTACACGAGGGCTATCTGTGCTAGCCGTCCCTAATTTAGCATTGTAAGACTAGAGGGAAGGCAGCTAGTCATCACCACCCACCGCCAACTCTTGGGCTACTCTTTTACCAACGAAAAGTGGGATTGACCGTAATATTATACACCCCCACGGCTGGGAGGGCGAGCATGTTTAGCGCGACGCGGGCGCAAACCTGCAACACTCGGATAACGAGTCGCACACCTTAAGAGCTTGGCCATACCAGGCCTTCAAATTTATAATAAATTACGTGTGAGACTTATCATAAAGTCGACAGATGCTACGTATAGGAATCGCTAAGGTACTCAGTCGGTATAACACAAACATTTACACTAATAAAATCAACAGTGACAGAA